>JBAPLH010000055.1:3127500-3537500 GCA_037897445.1 Ceriops zippeliana | reverse complement strand
TGGCATTTTCTGGATCCGAGTCTTAATAAAAAAAATGGATAGGACCTTGTACTATTTTATTAAAAATAAAATATGAGATTTGGGCCAAGTCTTTTTTTTAATTAGATTTTGTTGGAATTTAAATTTTAAATTTTTAAATATAATTTTATTACCATTTGGTTAATATATTAAATTCTTTTATGTTAAACTCTATAAAATTTTAAAAGTCGTTTTTAATTTTCAATTATTTATATTTTTTATATTTTTGGATTTTTTGAAATGTTAAATATTTTTTATTAATTTTTCAACTTATATTTTGAAGTTTTTGAATTTTTAAAACATATTTTTGAAAATTAAAATTTTTGGATGATAATCAAAAGTTATTAACCCATTTACAAACTGCTATATCCACGAATTTTTCCTCATTGGTATGTAAAATGAATAATTCGTAATTAATTATAAAAAAAATGATAATCCATAATTTTAGACGAGGAGCCAAAAGTCGAAGGCAAGGCTACAAACGGGCCAGTAAAAAACAAGGAAATATTATATGTAATTATAATAGTTGATTAGTGGAGACACGTTTTATATTAGCAATAAAAAGTATGGGCGGTCCATATCATCCCGAACCGTGGATAAGAATATTCTTACTGCAATTCAATAATAATAATAATAAAAAAAAAACAGAGTATTGGTATTGCATTGATTGATAACAGACAAAATCGCCAAAGATTATCTCCGAGTGGTCCAATCAACAATTATACACTTCTACCTTTTTTCAATCAATAAATTATAAGATTTGGACCGAGTTTTCGATTTTATATAAATTAGCGCTGATTGTGATTTAAATTTAAACAAAAAGACTGCCGAGCAAGCGATTTTCAATCTTTTATAGTGAATGAAATGATTTTCACGTGTGGTTTGTAGTCTGGACTGAAAAACAAGATGCCCGGTTGAGAAAGCCATGCCCATTATCGATCACAAAAACCCTATCGCTGGGACTTGAACAGGCTAAGCTCACTTCATTACCCAAATCAGTAAGGGTGCCTCATTTCCATCTATAAAAAGCCTTCGCCCACTTCCTCCTTCGATGCTTATATCTCTATCCTCCGACTAACAAAAAAGGGAAAGATTTTCTTTTGCCTTAGACATGGCTTCAAGATTTCTGACATCATCAACAACTGCCCTTCTCTTGTCTCTCTTCCTCTTCACCAATTTGTTGAGCTCAGCCAGTGCTGATTGCCGCTTCGAAGAATGTGTCGTATCCTCCCTATGTAAGGCTTCAACCGACGGGCAATCAAACAAGGTCGGTCGAGATTGCTGCAGACTTCTCTTGCCTCTTAGCAACGGTGAAGCAGTTCAATGCATTTGCAAAGGGAACCAAGGCGCAAACCTTCAGGATGTTTATAGCGTGCTCAGCAAAAGCTGCAACCGTTTGGTCCCCGCACTTTATATGAATTGCGAGTCGGGACCTTTTAGTGACCGAAACGTTCTTTACCTGCCCTAAAGGCCACCTCTCAACTATGGCCTCTGTGGACTTTAGGGATGTTTATCGGCAAATCTATGCCGTAGACATTAAGCCTTATAATAAATAATTGAGGCCTTCGTATTTGTAAAAATATTGTGTGACCATGTTCCTCTCGTGTTTAAAAATAAAAGGAGTCTGCGTCATATCAGTCCCAAGTACCTTTGATCTATTTCATGATGAAGCAGTTACTCTGCTTTCTCAAGTACCTCATGCCTCTTTATCTTCCTCTCCCCTCCTTTATGTTGCCTTTGTTTCTCGAGCATATCTTAATGTTAACTTAACATTAGATTTATCACTTATACGAACCCACATGGTCGTTCGTCTCATACCCAATGGACATCAATACGTTGTTGGTATGATACTAAAATGGAAGCATGCAGCTTCTCCATACCTCTCAGGGTGTGTGACCTGCAGTAGTTGGAGATGGCGGAAAAATTTTTATCATTAGTTAATAAGAGTTCAAAAAAATTTGGAAAGAAGGAAGCCATTGATAGTTTTAAGTATAAAATATAAGAAGTGTTATATATATATATATATATATTTACTTTTTAACATGAGTTTTCTTATCATAATCCTTGAAGTTAAAAGAAATATAAGCAATATTTTTTTTTAAATTATTGTTTCATTTAATTTTTTTATAATATGTTTAAGTTATAAATTTAATAAAATTATACTTTTTTTACATGAACACATTGTAAATTAGCATCTTTTTTTGCCTTCTAACAATTAATCGATTATAAGCTTTCAATATAAAAATTTACGTTTCATACTGTATATTAGTATCACTCGAATACTTTATGGTATTTATTATAATTATTTGTATAAACATATATCACTTCCAGCATTATATAATCATCAAAATATATTTCTAATGTGTATTTTGTGTACGCTCACTATCGATTAATTTAAAAATTAGAATGCTGATCCGGTTCTCAATAATTTGCTCCTTTTACACATATCTTTTTCAAGGCATTCATCCTTATACTGTCAAGTTTACAAGTAAGAATTTTACAGATTTCTTTTACAAGAATAACATATTTTTTAAGTGACTGTAGATTTTGCCACAAGTAGAGTGAGTTAGGCCACGTAATTATTATAGGGTCCACATTTGGCCGCATACCACAGGCAATAAATTATACTTATCCAAATTATCGTATGTCTGCATGCAAATTATTGCATCGTGGGGATCGAAATTATATCCCCACATTGCTCATGTGCAACAAATTGAAGCATGACAGCTGGGTGTGTTGGGTGTTATATTATTATTAAAATGGACCCTCAAATGGTGACGCTTTTGGATAGTTCCCGACGAGGTGAGAGGAAAAGTGATGGGGACAAACGCAGGTTTCACTTACTTTTTGAAGCAAAGTTCATTTTTTTTTTAAAAAAATATGATATATAAATACAAAAATTAAATATGTATTTAATAAATTCGATGTCTATATATAAGCTAATAATATGCAAAAAAAAAAATAATTTTATTAACTGTATAAACTTTTTTATGAATTATATACATATTTTCTTTGTTACACTTATATTATATTTTTAAAAATTTAAACTAAGCAAACTTCACCCCAACATCTCAATCTCCAAGTAACATTTATGTTAAAAAATTTTGGCACTTTTATCCTTCAATTTACATACTGAATAATAAAAAATTTTGACATTTTGATATCTAAATTTTGATAAAAGGGAGAATTATCTCGTATAATATATCTCATAATTTAATTGACTTCTAAGTGGGTATAAAAACAAAAAGAACTTATTGAGTGGTGAATCTAATATTGCAAATGGAATTGTATTAAAAATCTTATCGAATGAGGGTAAATTTTCATGGCCGATGGGTCCGGAGATTTGATGGTCCCCCAGTGTGTTTTTTGGCATAAAAACAAAAGGTCATTTCCTCTTTTTGGCTGTCGGTGATGGTTGGACTAGCCAGCGCCAGCTAGTCATTGTATCTATCTTGATACATTTAAAATTGTTCGAAATAAAATCGTAGTGAAATAATATCTGCTTCACGGCGGGCCTCTATCAAAGATTTGATAGATTGGCTATCCGCATCATCCAAATCGGACGTATTGCATTAACCGGAAAGTTAGGTTGTCAACACTTTTGAAGCAGTTCAATGCATTTGCAAAGGGAACCAAGGCGCAAATCCTTCAGCCTCCCGGTGTCTTCTGTGCTGTTGAATGCATTTGCAAAGAGAATTAGAGCTTAACTTCCGTTGACATTCAGAAAGAGCTACCTCTTCCTTGTTCCGTAGATGCTAATCAGCTACAAATATTTCATTTCGACGATGCAAACCCTCTTCCCTCTTCTTAATTAATTAGCTAATATTCTTTCCTTTTTTACTTTTACTTTTTAATTTTCGTCCCGTTCATAATTGTTACACTTGCTCCTCTTGTGAAAGAAGAGACACTATCAATAAAATCTTTTTTTTTTTTTTAAAAGTTATTCAAAATCTTATAATTTAGTGAAATTTTTAAAAAATTTGAACAAAATATCTCAGAATTGAATATCATGAAAAATATAACTTGTTTCTTTTTTTTTTTTTAAGAATTACAATTACCAATACAGCAACTCAGAATTTTCCATCGCTGTTTCAGTGGACCCTTTATATAATCAGGATTGTTGTATGTCTCCAACATTTTTTTTTCTCTCTGTTCTTTTGTTTTTTTTTTTTTTTTTGAACTATTCTCTAGCCCAATATCGGAGGGAGTGCTGGCAGAGAAAGTGCTTGGCTCATGTGATTTATCCCAACACTCACCGCAACGCACCCTAAACTTCCTTCAAAATAATAATAATAATAATAACAACAACAACAACACATGATAAATTACTTTAAAAGTTGGTGCGTAGCATTGATAATCTGTAATGGCTTATTAAAAAAAATAATCCATAATTTTAAATAGTGAGTAAAAAGTAAAAATTAAGGATAAAGATGTGTTTTATAAAAATAAAGAAATATTAAAAATAATTATAATAAGTGATTATTGAGCGTCATATTAATAAGTTAAATTTAATAATTATAAAAATAAAAAATAAAATACGATTTAATTTACTAGTTTAAAGTTAGTACTTTAAAATAAAGTGAAAAAGAATCAAAGAAAAAAATGAGTAAAGAAAAAGAAATTACAAAGATTTTTTTACATTTTGTGAAGTGTTGAGAAAACATTAAATACTTTTATATTTTTAAAAAATATATTTAAAATATATAAAAAATTAACCTAAAGAAAGATATGAGTTTATAAATATATAAATTATAAATGTTGTTCTATTTCTCATATTTCTATCGTAGGATGTTATTTATTTATTTATTTATATTATTTTTTTAAAGATCGGTTATCTGAACTAAAGACTGCCTACAGAGCGATTTACAAACTTTACGTTGAATGAAATGATTTTCGCCTATGGTTTGTAGCCTGGACCTAAAAACAAGCACTCCAGTTGAGAGGGGCATTGCGTCATTTTCGACCACAACGACCCTACACGTTTAATTTACAGTTATAATTAGTAATTAAACAGTCTAATGTGACATATATATTATAGCAATGGGTAAATTTTATGCAAAACCTAATTCCCTTATCAAACGAAAATCTCAGTTCATATAAATGTATTATATCAATAAGTTATTTTTAAGTAAAAAATAATAATTATGTGACAAAATGTGACAAGATTTATTAAAACAATGAGTAGATTCTTAAATACTACTCGACCCTTTATCAGAGCAATGGATAAATCCGTGATAACCGCTAAGCACATTTTGAGAAGAAGTCCTTAACCTACTTCCTCGTTCGATGCTCATGTCTCTATCCTCCGACTAACATAAAACGGAAAGATTTTCTCGTCTTGGACATGGCTTCAAGAGCTGTAACATCATCAACAACTGCCCTTCTCTTGTCTCTCCTTCTTTTCACCAATTTGTTGAGCTCAGCCAGTGCTGATTGCCGCTTTGAAGAATGTATCGTATCCTCTCTATGTAAGGCCACAACCGACGGAGAATCAACCACGGTCAGTCCAGTTTGCTGCAAACTTCTTGATCCTCTCAGCTCTGCTGAAGCAGTTGAATGCATTTGCAAAGGGAACCAAGGCGCAAACCTTCAGAATGTTTATGAGTTGCTCGGCTCCAGCTGCGACCGTCCCGTCCCCCGAATTTATTTGAATTGCAATTCTCTTGCGGGACCTTTTAGTGACCGCAACGTTCCTTCCTTGTCTAAAAGGCCACTGTTGGCTTATAATAAATAATTGAGACCTCCGTATGTTGGTGTAGGATCAGTTGGATGAGGGAATAAGCCATCGAGATGCCCATCAAATTATATCTATTAAAAAAAATAAAGTTGTAAGTTGAACCTTTTAATTGGGATAATCTTCACTATCAGTGAGTTGTAAAGGCAGTTGAGAGGCAATATTAAATATTATTAAAGACGAATTGATGAAAGTATCAATGGTGACAGACAATTGTACAAAGGTGTTTTGAAATTGTAGGGCCGGCGGCAGCTGTACAATGACTATCGAAGTCATAATTTCTACCATGGCCCTAAGTAGGAGCTAAACGTGATACCATATAGTTCAAACAAGCATATATATTCGTGATAAAAAATATTTGTGATATAATTTATAATATAAAATTATATAATATACTTTTAAAATTAAGTGTACGAAATTTTATTTTCAAAAATTAAGTTTTTGTTTGAATATTACAAAAATATTCTATATTTCTTAAATTGTAAAATTATTTATTAATAAAAAAATTGCGGAGATTTTTATTATACGAGGGTTGCAGAAATTCTCCGTTATAAAAACAAGCGCTGCAGTTGAAAGAGGCATGCTCATTATCGATCACGACAGCCCTTAATTTAATTTACGATTATCACTGGAAATTGAACAGGCTATGCTCACTCCATTACTCAGACCTCATTTCCATTTATAAAAGCCTTAGCCCACTTCCTCGTTCGATGTTCATATCTCTATCCTCCGACTAACAAAAAACGGAAAGAATTTCTCTTGTCTTAGACATGGCTTCAAGAGCTCTATCATCATCATCAATTGCCCTTCTCTTTTCCTTCCTCCTCTACACCAATTTGTTAACCGCAGCCAGTGCCGATTGCCGATTTGAAGAATGTGTCGTATCCTCTCTATGTAAGGCTGTAACCGACGGAGAATCAACCACGGTCGGTCCGGTTTGCTGCAAACTTCTCGAGCCTCTTAGCGCTTCTGAAGCAGTTCTATGCATTTGCAAAGGAAACCAAGGCGTAAACCTTGAGGATGTTTATAGTTTGCTCGGCTCCAGCTGCAACCGTCCGGTCATCGAAGTCTATTTCAAATGCATTTCTCTGGTGGGACCTTTTAGTGACCGAAACGTTCTTTCCTTGTCTAATTAGCCACTGTTGGCTTGGCTTAATATTCACCCCTCAATTACGGCCTCTGTGGACCTTAGGGATGTTTATTGGCGGAATTTATGCCGTAGACAATTGGCCTAATAATAAATAAATATTTGAGGCCTTCGTATCTGTAAAAATATTATGTCACTGTGTTCCTCTTTTGTTTTAACAAAAGAAGATCTGAGTCATGTCAGTCTCCTTTTGGTTATTATAGCATTTGTGTTGGAGATATGATCGATTGCCCTTGTTGAATTTAACTCGTTCATTAAAATTGTCACAACCTTGCTCTTCTACTCTTCATGTGTCTTTTCTTGTTCATTAAAATTGGCCGGTGGATCTTTATCCATCAACCGTGGATCATGTGGAGTCCATCGAATTTCTACTTCTATGGCCCATACACATAATCAGGATATGAACGCGGACAAAGTCTGAGGAGGGAGACTCATTTTGTAGACTTGCCCGTTTTGGAGCAGTGCCAATAATTAAGGATGGAGGAATCAACAACTTTATGTCTAGTGATGGTTCTCGGCCTGACAATGAACAGGTCTCCCCACCCAAATCCTTATCCCACAAGGTCTCCGAGGGATCAGGATCACGTAAGAATGACCTCTAATTAGAAATAACATGAGAATTTAAATTTTAAAATTGGAAGTGTTGAGATTAGATCAGTTTGAAAGCAGACATATCAAATTTTTTAGATGAAAAGTTAATTATTTTTTTTGTATAATTTATCGTTTATATAAGTCTTTTTAGAAAAACTAATATATATATCTTGTTTTAATGAAGCGGATTTAGTTTTATTTATCATCACTTCAACAAATATCTAGACAGAGCTTAAACGTTCAACTTCTACTCAGTTTCCTCCGATTTCTACAAAAATGTGAACTTTAATTCTGATAAAAAAAAAAAAGACAAATGACTCAATACACCTCACTATTTTCATGTAAAATATATGATCCCTTAAGTCAAGAAATTATTTTTGAGTTGGGTCTCCCATTTTAGTAAGCAGAATTTATAAAAGTTAATATCACAACGATATATTGATTCGATTTATTTGTATATATTTAAGGTGTATGCACGTATAATTATAAATAAATAACAATTTAAAAAGATACAAGAGGAGGATTGGAGGAGGTGAGGAGAAACGTTTGATTGAGAGACGGAAGTGGTAGAGGCAAATTCCACTTGGATTTTACTTTTTGTTTTTTTATTTATTTGGGCTTAATTAATTTATGTTTTAGTTGCCCAAGGAAGCAAAAGGCAAAATAATCATTGGCTTTAATACATTTTACACGTGCCATCTCCCATTGTTTGAGAGAGATACTAATAATAACTATTGGGTTTAATAGTTTTGGTCAGTGATTTAGCACTGCGAATTTTATATATATATATATATATATTGATTCTCGCTTAATTTTTTTTATTTTTAAATATAATATAATAATTTATATCAAATATATAATATTAGTTTTAAAATTTATAATATTGAAAGTTGTTATTGAAAAGGCTCACTCAAATATAATATTATTTAAATTGTAGATTTTTTATACAAAAATATTAAATAAAGATGTCAATAAGTGATTAACAATCTCAATTCACATATGAGATTATTAATATACTAACAAAAAATATATATTTTTAAAAGACACCAATAATTAATAATATAAATCCTTAATTTAATATAAAATTATTTTTTTGCATATAGAAAAGCATATGAACTTTTAAAATTTAAATCAATGATTCAAATATATTGTAATTATTGCGTTCCTAAATACCACTTATGATAAAGGGGAAAAAAATAAAATAAAAGCTCAATCCATTGGACAGGTAAGCCCACTTAAGGTCCACAAAAAAGAAAGCCCGCCCCACTTGCTTTCCTCCATTATTAAAATCAGCACGTCACTCCATTCCCATCTCTATGAAGCCTCGGCCCATCTCCACGTTACTTCAAGAGCCTTAACATCGACAGTTGCCCATATTACGTCTCTCCTCCTTGTTGCCCCTTTGTTGAGCACATCTGGAGCCGATTGTCCCATTGGTTCTGCTGCCTTGTAAGGTTGCCAGAGGACAATTGCAATCTTCGTTCAACCTCTCAACGCTTCCGACGCGGTTGAATGCGTTCTGTCATCCTCAAAAGCAGTCTTCCTTGTTTATATTTTGTTTAGAGTGATTCGCGTGACAAATATCAAATTCAAGATATCACTTCTCATCATTAATTTATATTTATACAAGGTAGTATTCGAAGAGGAGGCTAGGCCAAATATTGAAAACCTTTTATGGGCTAAAGAGCTCGAATACTAAATTATTGTATCTCACATATTTTAAGTTTAGATTATTAAAATCGACACTTTATTTTAAGATCAATTTGAGAGTGTCGAAATTAGATTATGGGATGATAAGAGATCAAGAGAATCTTTATTTTTTTAGAGCGGATTATATAGAATCAAGAAATTCCAATAAAAATATTTCAACCAATTACATTAGAAACACGAAACTCTCGGAGTGAATTCTTAAAACCTATGTATCCCTCTCTTTAACTTCTTGGCAGGCCTCTTCCAAGAGTTGGCAAGATAATTGTATTACATCAATTTTATATATTTATTTGTTTGTTTGATCTGTAAAATGATTTTTATTCGTATTCGGACAAGTGGGGAAAGAATAACGTTTGAATGTTCCAAGCAACAGCTTGACACATCACTTTAGGAAGGTTCCTGCATTCCAGGGAATATTTAATAGGCCAACTTCTTGACCTTGCACCCAACCAATTCGAAGAATAACTTCCAAATCACATGGGGAAGGGTCCTGTTCCTGGATACCAGGGAATATTTATATACTGAGAGCAGCCTTCTTTTGGTTATTTTTGTAACCTTCTTTTTAATTATTTAAATTGATATTTGGACTTCCCCACACTTCAGTATGTTTTAAGATAAAATATCTTTTATTTAAATTTTCAAAGAAAAATTGATGCAAAAAAAAAAAAGAGGATAAATAGGAGTAAAAAAAGGAAGAACTGGTTAGCAACGATAGAGACACAGACAGGGTACTCCGACAAAGAAATGTCTATAAAATTCATATTAAATGCAATTGATTTTCACTTTTTTTTTTTCTTAATTCCAGTACAATATGAGCCAATAATCGATTACAAAACAATACGACTTTTGATTAATAAAACTCTTGCTGTTCAAAAATTTAAAAAAAAAAACATTTCAACCTGAGAAAATACGCCTTTTCATCTAAAGATAACCAACTTAAAAAAATAATAATAACTAAATTAAAATAAAGAATACTTAAATTTTAGTTTTAAAAATTTCTAAAAATTTTAAAGTAATATATATATATATATATATATATTCCCTCTTTTATCTCTCCTCCTTGTCATCAATTTGTTGAGCTCGCTCGTTATCTCACCTACCTCGTGGCCTATGTACTTATGAGAGATCAGCTGGAAGGCATCTTATGCGTGTATTTTAAAAAAAAAATAAAAAGCATTTCACTAGCTTTACCAAAAGGTATCAAAAGCTAGCACTTGCCAAATTGTAAAAAGTTGCCCGCAACCCCCAAAATAAAAATAAACCCAATTTGAAATTTTATAGACTTAAAAAAAAAAACAAACTAAATAATTTGAATTTGAAAACTCAGAAATCCGCGCAATTCAAATCCGGAGTCTAAAAGACTCGAAACTTAGCCTATCAAAACATAATGCGTTCGAAATTTGAAACTCCAAAGTCTGAAACAAATTGTGTGAAGAATCTGATTTGACCTATACGTTCACTACCTCTGGCTTTTGCTTTCTAGTTTCGGGTAAAATTGGAATGGCTTGTTCATTGGGCGGTGCAAATCCACATCAAAATAACAGTTGCATGCTTCGTTGCGGCAAAACTATAGAGCAACAATGGCCAAAAACTACAATTTTCATTTTCAAACCACATCAGAATAAGCTAGAAATTAAGGCTCGAGTGTCTTACAGATAGATAATTAATATGACCAACAGGGAAAGCAGGGCAAGAGAATCAAGTGCTCTCTCCCTCAAATCCCCAATTGGCTTTGGACCTCCACCAGGGTCTTGGCCGAGTCCCTCAGCCTCTGTGCCTCCTCATCCGTCAAATGCACATTGGTGACACCCAAGACACCGCCTCTTCCGAGCTGTGCTGGCAAGCTCAAGAAAACGTCCGCACCATCAATGCCATAGAAGCCCCCTGCAAGAACCGAGACAGGGTGGATTTTCCTCTGGTCTCTGAGTATGGATCTAGCCAAGTTGGCCGCTGAGTACCCAATTGCCCAAGATGTGTAGCCTTTCAGACTAATCACTTCATCCGCACTCTCCACAACTGCTTTGTGAATGTTCTCTAATGTCTCTTTCTCATAGGCAATTTGCTGCTTCTGTAAAAAGCTCAAAATTGGGACTCCTCCAACGCTGATGCTGGACCATAATGCCACAGAACTGTCGCCGTGCTCGCCAACAATGTAAGCCTAAAAAGGGAGAAAAAAAAAAGAAAAAATTACCAATTAAAGAACTAAATGGAACTTGCCCCTAGTCACCTGATCTAAGTACTAAAGCAGAAGCAGCTAAACTTTTAGTTCCAGCAATGATGATTCAAATCCTGACAACATTTAACTTTTAGTTCCTACAATCAGGTTAAATTTTGACAGTGCTAAACTCTTACTTCCAATAATTAACATTCCAATCCTAATCCTCAAAGTGAAAGATAAAATAATAATAATAATAATAATAATAATAATAATAATAAATTGAATTTAAAATTGGAAGTCGATTTTTCAAATTTTTGACCTGCACGTCCTGAGCATTGACGTCGAGATGATCTGCGATCAAGAACCGAAACCTCGAGCTGTCAAGGTTCGTACCCGACCCGATAACCCGATTAGAGGGAAACCCAGAAAGCTTCCATGCCATGTAGGTCAACACGTCGACCGGATTGGAAACGACCATCAAAATGCAATCCGGAGAGTACTTGGCAAGCGGAGGAACTATGCTTTCAAAGAGGGAGACGTTCCTCTGCAGCAGGTTCAGCCTGGACTCGCCAGGGATCTGCCGGGCACCGGCCGTGACGATGCAGAGATCCGAATGGACGGTGACTGAGTAGTCGGTGGAAGCGAGGATTTTGGTGCGGGGGAGGAAGGCGGCGGCGTGCTGGAGGTCGAGCATCTCGCCTCGGAGCTTGTCGGGCTTGGCGTCGACGAGGGCGAGCTCGTCGACAAGGTCCTGGGTGAGGATGGTCTGGGCAATGGCCATGCCGACGTTGCCGGTGCCAATGACGGAGACTTTGGTGTGGCGCTTGGTGGGGGATGGCGGGGCGGTGTTGCGGATCGGCCGGAAGAAGGCTTGGGCTATGTCCAGCCCGCCTGGGCCCAATGAGGAAGCTGAAGAGCTCTTCTGCATGGTTGAAACTCAAAATTCCAAAAAACAATTTTGGTTTCTCTCTCTCTTCTTTCTCTTTGGTTGGTTTGTTCGTCCTTTTTTTTTTTTCCTTCTTCTTGAAAGGAAAAGGAACCAAAAGTTTGGTATTTAAAGAAACGGAGGAGGGAGACGAGCAAAGCGGAAAGGAGGCGTCGTGGATTTTTCAAGGTCAGACTTTCTCGAAGTACGAATGAGTGCTTTCCGTTTAGTTTCCCATTTAACCATTTGACGTGCGAGAGAACCATGTCACGTGGGGCGCACTCCATTCAAGCGTAGCGTGTCCGTACTTTTTTTTTGCCCTTTATTCGAATTATCGGTGGGCCGAGTGGCGGTTTCCTCGCCATTTGCTCAAACTCAACGGAGTTGAAAGAACTAACAAATTGGCAACCTGTGACAATTCCCATAATTTGCGACGCCGGCACAATGGCGGCGAAGTCGGCCACTCCTGCAAACGACCCATTTCACCAGTAATTTGTTTCTTTTTCTCAGGATCCTTTGGTCGATGAATTAGCTCTAATATTAATATAGTCCTTAATATATATATATATATATATATTTTTATTTATTTATTTATTTATTTTGGTTAATAATTCAGGCTCGAGAATGGAGTTCAACGAAAATTTTGCATATACACTTGTTTTTTTTTTAATGAATTACCTTGACCATAGAGTAAAAAGTAGATAATTTTAGGTTTTGGTTATTATTGTTAATAAGTTGACGATTTAGAGCTTTGAATGAAATGAAATTACAAATATTCATAATTTTTTTTTCATATTATTAAAAATTATAATTACTTTTTATCTGGCGACGTGTATTTTATCTTCAAAGAATTGTAAAATAATGGTGCACTTATTTTCTTTTGTGGTAAGTTTCCTCGTTACGCGAAAACAATACAATTCATAAACTATAATTTGAGCTGTAGTGCACTTAAAACATTACCAATTCCGATCCAATTTTAAGTTTTAAAATTATAACCACAATTCTAAACAAGTGGCTCATACAAGTCAATTTCTCCGATGGCTTCTCCACTAACAACCCTGTTATTCTTCCTTTTTTTTTTTTTAACACTGGAAAATAACCACCTCGTAATTCTCATTGCCACGCGCTTGAGGAGTAATGTTTGTAGAAAGTCCAAGACAAACTGTTTGATTCCACGCGCGCTTGACTTTAAGACTACAAAACCAGGAGCTTATCGCACCCTCCCATCGTTCCAGAGACCACAGAGTGTGAATGAAATTTTGAATTTTATAATTGTAAATATTGTATATTTTAATAATTTATTTTTTAAATAATTATTAATTTAAATAAAATAGTATCAGAATTGATCTAATCTAACTCCAATCGGACAAAATTTTACATTAATGATTGTCTTTTTTATTTTTTTTAAAAAAAGGGAAATGGCCGGTTACATAAAGCTCTTTATAATCGCTGATGGGGTCAATGGTAAAGTTGGTTTACGAGTTGCAAGAAATAATATATGGTGTCGTACTAAAGGAGAGATTAACCAAATTAAGATATTATTATTATTATTATTATTCCAAGGCTCTCAAAAATATTTACTTCAATTCTTTTTGCCTTTTCTTCGAGAGAAGTTAAGGGTTGAGACCCATAATTCTAATTATATTAACTTTTTATGTAATATAAAATATTTTATTGGTTAATTTAAAATAGAATTGAAAGTCAAAAGATTATGTTTCCTTAAGTTGCTAATAATATGGTTTTTCTTTTTTTTTGGGGGGGGGTGCTGTTTGTTATTTTATTTTTGTTATTTAAAATGTACTTTATTATGTATTATTAATTTCAATGACATTATTTTTTGATAATTATTATGTATTTTATTTATAATTAAGAGATGAGAAGGTGAGAGTAATGAAGACTTCATACCCACAACATTTGAATCTCTTACCTGACCCGAGCCAAACAGAAAAATGGAATCCCAACTAGCGGAGCTGGAGCGGATCCAAAACCGAATCCTCCAACGGATATCCGACCTCGAGCTCTCTCTCCTCCCGGAAAATGGCTTCTCTGCGCCACTGCTGGCCTCCGCCTCCACCCCAGACACCGACGGCGACATCGAATCTCGCCTCTCCTCCATCCTCCGATCCAACGGCGTCGCTGACTTCGCCTTTAAGCGAGTGCCATCCGATTACTACGACTGGACTTTCCAGGCTCGCCGCGACGCTCTTGGCGCCGCCTCCATCGATCACCTGTGCAAAAGTATCGTCTTGGTACGCCATGGACCATCCCCGAATGTCAACGATTTTTATTGAGAACTAGCTGTTTTCCACGCAGCTTTTAGATCATTGATTGCAGTGATCGCAATTATTCTTAAAATTGCTCTCAGGTTAACACACAGGCCCCATCCAACGTTGTTGATTGCAGTGATCGCAATTATTCAAAGTATTACATTGTTGTTGTTCAGGTATCATCAAATTTTCATTCCACGAATTGCCAATTGACGTGATGACAAAACATCCTGACACGTGGGCACTTGCTTTTGCTATGTTTGCAGTACACTGCTCGATTCAATGCTGAAACTGTTAAGAATTATCTATATGCACTCAATGATGGCAAGATAGCCAAAAAGAAATTCAACTGTAAGTTGTTGTTTACAAAGATAATCCAATAGGCCTATGCAAAGTTATGAGTAAAAATAATGGTGAAACTGAATTTATCTGTGTTTATGATATAGTAACATATATTGTGTGCACAATTCTTCTGCTGCTCTAATTAGATGATATGAAATCCATATGTATTTTCTGATGGTTTTTTTTTTTTTTTGCACTGAATAAAGAGATGGTAACCAACATAAACATCATTTGCATCTTGAGCTTGCACTGAATAAAGTGTTTTATTATTTTAACCGAAAATAAAGAGTTCATTAAAAGTAACAGATCAAGGGATTTCATTTTATATACCTTTTCCTTTCAAGTAATCTGAGGCATATTGTTGAACATTGCTGAAATGATCTACAACTCATAATTATTAATTACATTTGGTTCACCTGGCAAACTACGCTCAGCATGCCTTTTCTCTTCACCAGAGAAGTGATGATAAATTGCTGCAACCTCTTTTTTCTCTTCTCCTCTGTTTGTTTGTCGGGTTTGTTAATTACAGAGCTGGGGTCTTTAGATATTATGATTTGCAGTGACATTTGTGAACTATGCAGTGAGGCTTGCTCCCGAGGAGATATCAACAATGTTGACTGGATATGGGCACAATGCTGTAACTTGTATAGGCATGAAAACAGACATTCCGGTGAATACCCTTACTGCAATTATCTAGCAAGTCTATTTGCACTATATAATGAAACTATTCTAGGTGTATATGGCTCTTTGTTTGTCTCTTTTGTTTCATTTATTATTTTTGGACACATTATCCTTCCACGAGATTTTTGTCCTCACATGCCATCGTTTATTGGAGTTCCTTAATCCTCAATACTTCTAAAAATCCAATTTTGTGCTTGTACATGTTGGTAATCCCTGATTACACTATCAGTTGTGTGATGTAAATTGAGATTAAGAATGTTTAGAATTTACGTTCTGCAAAATATTTTTTGGTTCATACGCTATACTTATGACAAATGTTTGAAGATACTCTTCCTGTCAAAGCTTCCTCTTGCACTGCATTTGCACTTGAGGCATGTTTTCCAGACGGTACAACTTCAATGTCCTGTCATGATTGATGCAGCCTGAAAATGTTGGCCCTTGAGGTGTAATTACCTGGGCAGACACATATTCCCGTGTGCATATTGCTGGTATGGCTGGTTAATATACATGTCTTATGAGTGAATTTGTCTTAGTAATTCTTGGTGAAAAAAGAGACTATCATATGCTCATTATTTATATCAAATTGTAACATGGACCTATGTTTCATCATCAAAACCCAAACCACTTGCCAGCTATGACTGGTCCTATGTTCCAAATATCATTCCTCTCAAATTGGAATGTGACATGGTCCACCATACTCATTGTCAAGATCAATAATCTTATGCCTGTCTGCAACTTGAAAAATAGACTTGATGATGCTGGGTTGTTTGCTTTAGTCTAGCTAGTTAATTCAACAGCAGAAGGCCATTGACACATTTATGTGTGTTTGTGATCATACAATTGTGTAGGAGACACATTAGGATTTTATGGAGATTGACATGATCCAACAGTGCTTTCAATTGGTTGAAAGGAGGACATTGGGAAGAAAATGTTATCAAACAATCTTTACTGTATCTCTGTTTCAGAATGTAAAAAATGGGATATCAAAGACTCATTTGCCGTGAAAATGGTAATAGTGTTACTGCCTGCATATGTGCACACAAATATGCACTGGTACTCATGCACATATACACGCATTTGAACACACATGCACAAAGATTGATAAAGTGGGTGTGCTGTGTGTATTCGTGTATGCAAGGGGGAGAGAGGTAGAGAGAGAGAGAGAGAGAGAGATAGAACCTTTGTTCAATTATTCATTTGGTGAAGAATGTTTTTGTTGCAGGTCATTTTGGACGAAGCAATTGTGAGACTTAATCCTGATTTCTTCTGGTTGGGTGGTGGGGAGGTCGATCTAAAGCTGGGAATAAGGACATCTGAATTCATTAACCTTATTAAACCCTTCATTTTCAGCTGCAGTGGAATTTAATGAACAGATCACACTATTTTTGGACTGATTCAAGAAAAGGCTGCCGGGTAACAAATGAACATCTGAACCTCAAAGGTCTGCAAGATGGAGAAATCAGGCTTTCAGGGGTTACCTGTATCTGGGCAGAACATTCTTCCGTGACATCGGAAATTGATTTGAACAACAATAAGTTAATGTAGCAATTGGTTAGTTGATACACACATCTTTTATTTTTCGTGGATAGCTGTTCAATGATTTACTGGGAATAAGGACCAAAAAAATGTTTTAAATGTATGCGCAAAAAATAATAAATAATAATAATAAAAGAAGAATAAAACTTGAGAAAAGTCAAGAAATAAACAAAAGAGACTAGTTTTTGTTTATCGCATAAATTTTTACACCCTTAATTTGGTGATTTTTAATGCAAAAACTTAATTTTATTACCAATTGTCCCTTGCTATCATTGGCAGCTTTAACACATTCTTTTCCCCACCCAGCAAGAGAAAAGCGGAAAAAATAAAACAAAAAGACGCCGCGGTTTTTCAATCCGAACAGCTACCACTAAGAAACAAAATTTCCAATATAAACACTTATAATATTTGATTTCCCCTTTTCTGGAGCGCCAAGAACATGTAATGGTTGTGGGAGCCAAAAACGACCATGTAATACTTGTGTCGCCATGACTGTAAATGGAAAAGGACTGAAACCAAAACTGCGAAGGTCAAGAGCATACGCCAACAAATCAAATGCCTAACCCAGCAAATTGTTCAGTGCCAGACTCAGTCTAATAAGGCCACTCCTGCATGTAATTTCATTCATTGGATCAAGAAATAGTATTTAGGAGTTAGGCCTGAACTAACAAGAGGCTTAGAAAAGCTATCATGTTCAACACACAGCCTAACGACAATGTTTGCAGGCAATCAAAAGTCGTAAGTGTCCCTATATTCAGCCTACCCCATGAAAATCTCAGTTATTAGTTCAATTTATGTCGTGATTAAAGCTGAAACTGAAGCCACGGGAAATGCCGGGACCTCCGCAGAAGAATTATTATAAAAGATGGAATAAGACACTTCAACCCGGAAAGAGTCATTGAGACTGATATACAGGGTATAGCTATACATGATAATCACTGGAAAAGTCCATTTCATATGTGTAATAAAGAAACTACTGCCTTGCGGTGAAGGGTGAAGGAAACAGTTACGAAATCAGATGTAGTGAAAAGAGGAAGAAACAACTCCAGCTTCGAAAGAAGACTACACTGCAATCTGATACCCAAATGTGTTCTCTCCACTGTAGGTGACATAGAGAAAGCCATCTTCGTCCTTTTTTTCTCATATATGGCAGACACGATAGATCCTACAAACACCAGAAAACAACATAGTTAAGTCTCCACTTTGCATTAAAAGGCCAAACAAAACATCTATGTGCAAAGGTAAGGCAATCTGCAACAAGCTTACCTGTAGGTGGGAGGACATTGTCCACAAATATAAATATAGCCTTTTCAGCACTCAATTTGATCCTTTTACGGATGACATAGACAAACTGTCCAACACTGAGGTCAGCTGGGACAAGGTACCTGAAATTGTAAAACTCAAATTATAGAGAGAAGTATCACACCATGAGGCATGTATAATACCAAATTCTTGTAGTAAGTTAAAATCATTGCCTAGAACAGAACCATTTTAATAAACTACTAAAGTCAGGATGAAAATTCCAATGGTGCCAATATAAAGAACTTAGGAACCAAGAACCTGTAATCAATAGAACACTACAGCGGTAAGGTCAGCTGTTGATCTAAACATCAAGGAACCTATAAAACATTTATGATGAAAAACTTTCCCCAGCCTTCTCTTTTTTAGGATAGGTGCCTATAAACATAAAGCAAGTGGAAGTCATGGCAGTGGGGGTCGTACTACCTACACCAGGGTTTCATAAAGGAATCTTTGTCATCAAAAAATTTTCAACATTTATAAAGTTCAGCAGTTTAAGGACGTAAGACCCACCCAGAGCAGGAAGTGGCTTTTCTGCTTTAGTGGATTTTCAATGGAAGGTTTGGGCACATAATCACAATCATGATGTTACGTGGCATTCCTCTATGTGGGTGTGACTCACACGATAGCATGTATATGCCAAAGAAGAAGGGTTCGATTGAAAAAATACACAACCAGAAATCTGCATCCCATTAGACTAAAACAAGGCCCAACAAAATGGCCTTCCACAGAACTCAAAAGACTTCTTACTTGCTTAAACAAAAGAAAAGAATTTAAGCTGTATCAAAGTAAGTTCCAGCTTGGATGGAGGAAACAGATTTCATCCTTACTTCTTCTTATCAATGTTGGGTATGTCACTTCTTTCTGCCTTCTCCACAATGACCTTAAAAGATACAACAAATAGGTGAAATGTCAGCTTTGGAACTCAAAAAAGAGCACAAGATTCTTCTAGAGATACATTCGATATCTTTGACATGTAAAAGACAGGGATTAAGAAGTAATGTTCCAAATTTAACAGTACATCACATAAATCCTGAAGCAAATCATCACTGGAATCAATTTCTGCATTTAGTTCCAAGACAAGCAAAAAATCCAATATTGCCTAAAAGCTCTGCACAAACCAGTTTAAAAAAAGCTACAGCATAAAGAGTATGCATTTGATTGATTCCTGGTGCATAATGCACTACTTGTTGAACAGTAAATGATTTTCCTTAACTCTAAAAGCTTAGTTTGACCCATCTAGTAGGTTCAAGATTGTCAACTTTCTCCAGAACCCCTTTTACAAAAACTGCACAAAACATGATTTTAGACTGCATTTAGGTAGAAAATAAAAGTTGGTAAAAATTGAGTAACCCAGTTCTACCAAACTCAAATTTCCACAACATTGTTACCAACAAAAAATAGGACACCAGATAACAGACAGAAAAGTACATCAAACATACCAAGGCATCACAAACACACTTGGCTCAACGGGAATAGCCATCAAGTGCAAGTGCCAAAATAAATTACAATCACCAGATAAATGATTAATAATTGAGACCCAAATTGAATTGAACTCTGACCGGAATCCTATCTGGGTATTTCTCCCTTATTCTCGCAGCCTCTGCTTGTCTCTTCTCTGCAGAAAAAAACAACCAATATAACGGTTCATTCTAACACAATCAATGGAACACGCAGCACAAGATTCTAATCACATACCAAAATCATGCTCTTGCTTGAAGTAACTTCTCGCCATTCCTCCTGAAATCACCGCAAAAGAAAAGTAAAATCACTTTGCAACTGCTTTGTTAGCTTACTTTCGAGAACAATTGGTATCCATAAAGCCGATCAATAAAAAGTTCCCATCTTTGGTTCCCAAAAAGATGTCATGAACACAACCATATGGCCATTTAGCTTAAATTATCACTCAGAATCAAACCATACTGTGATCTTTAAACATCGCAAATAGCTACAATTCATCATAATTAATTAAACAGAGTCAGCAGAAAAAAGAAAACCCAAAACCCATATAACAGTTCACAAAAACATCACAATACTCACGAATATCAAAACAACCCTGCTTTTTATCTTCCTTTACCACCTAAACAACTAAGTTAACAGATTGGTTTTTCCCCGAAAACAGAAGGGGTTACAAAAGAAAAAATTTTCAAGCCCTAATCTTTTAATGAAGTAAACTAGCCTTGCCAACATCAATAAACCATCACTACAAAACAATAAAAAAAATTCAAAAACGAAACAGAAACCAAAATAAAAACAAATAAAAGAACTAGAAACAGAAGACTTAATACAGTAGACTTTACAAGGTGATCAAATCAAAAGCGCAAGCCTTCAGCGAATGAGTGTAATAAGGCACAAGGAATAAGAGAAAGAAAGATTGGTTTTTTTTTTTGATAAAAAAAAGTCTTCAAGTTCCGGCGATGGCTTTGGCCTCCTGGCACAAAGTACAACAAAAGCTTGCCCCTTTGCCCTTGGGTTTGCTTTTTGATCACTAAATTTTATTATTATTATTATTATTTTAAATTTAATTATTACCAAGAAGTAAAACCAAAGTATTTTAAGCACAAAGCGGAATACGATACAGGATAGAACACGTTGGAGTGTGTCCGGTTTACAAGTTCAAAGTAGACTTGTGGGACACGTGTTGATGGGTCCCATCTGAACAAAGCTGAAAAACTCCAGCTCGCTTTAAGCCTTGGTGGCCGTGATCCAACTTTTTAAGGCATTGATGAAAGTGGGTCCCATATCGACTGTGTCTGTTTAGTTTACACGAAATGGGCGCCCCTGCGGTTGTCCCTTGGACACTCCGCCCATAATTTGACCAATTTGTCCCCTCTTAAAGAGCCATGCTCTGTTCAATCAATCAAATGGCCTGCTCCGCGCCGCTCTTCCTTATTCTATCAGCCTCAACAAAAAAAAAACACAGTTGGAAATATCCAGAAGAGAGACATGGGAGCTCTTGTGCATGCATGTCTGTCCGTGGGTCTCGAACGGTGAATCTTCTGGGTGTCTTATACATGTAAATATCTGAAATGTAAGACGCAAGGGAAGCACACAAATATTTAATCTCCGTTGCTTTGCTAACCTCAACAGGCTAAAATGATCACATTCTCCAAAGTTACTGATTAAAAAACATCTGGGGTTCTTTGAATTAGACCGCAACAAGGTAAAGGTAAACTTTGTAAAAGCACCATTGGTAAATTTTGAAATACTGGGAACCGCCCTTTAAAGTCTTATAATAATATTGCTATTTTTTAAGATAAAATTCACATTCTACTTATTGTCAATTTTTTTTTGTCAGCATAAAATAAATTTTTTTATTATACTTGTTAAGTTGTGAAATTGAGATTGTTATTAAAAAATTATGCATGGTAAAATTATTGATACTAAATTTTATTTTCATTTTTTGATAAAATAAAATCAGTACGAAACACCATTTTAAAGATACATATAAATAATTATTTTAATTATTTAATTTTGTATAAACATGCTTCTTGAATATGGAATAGTTTAATTTAATAATTTGCTACATGCCATGTAAAAATGTCAGATGTATTTATAAAAAAAGACCATGCATAGCGTTCGCACGATACTTTTTATAATATTTTTAAAAATTAATTAAGCATACTGTAATGGTTTTAATTTATTTATTTTTTGAAATTTTAAATTTTTTTGTTGCATGAGATTTTGTCCCTTTTTTTTTTTTGCCTTTTTAATTTTAATTACACCGACCAACTTTTGCATCTCTTTTAATTTCAATGAGCATAATAATTAGCTCGTTTGCCGGTTGCTGATAACCAAGAAGCGAAGTGACATCCACGAAAGGTCAAAGAAGTTGTCAAGTCACGAGCTCATTTGTCTAAGCCATTGGTCAAAACCTACTCGAATGATTACACTTCCTCCTTGAATTAATGAAAAAGTGTCCCCCCAAAAAATTAGGCCTGTCCTTTCCTCCTTATTTATTTATTATTTTTTTAAATAATCTTTTCGTGCCAAGAGCGCATGAGAAATAGTAATCATACCCTTTATACATACATACATACATACATATTATTAAGTTGAAAAATTTTAATGTAACGTAAAGGTACTTTGACATGAAATATTCAGTCCATTATATTGCCACAGTCCAAGGAATTTCCCATACATATATTGAGCCCATTGTATTGTTATGGTATAACGATCTTTAAGCCCAAGCCGTGGTTATTCAACTGGGCTTGATGCCCAAGTATCCAGCCCAAGTATGTAAATGGTTATATCTACCCCGAGTCGAGCGATATTCTTATAGCTTAAAATTGAAAATTATCTGTTCAAAAATTTTAAGTTATGACAGTGAAAATGAATTTACAAAATTTAGGAAAATAAAGAAAATTATTTTTATTATATAATTTATGATTCAATGTATATATATATATATCGAAAATTTGAGCCGCAAAGCCTCGCCTGGACTTTTGTTGCATTGTTAAGGGCTAAAAAAACTTTTCTGCATCTGCCTCAAATCACCGCCACACTTGACGGTGTCCATGTCCACGTCTAACTTCTTTTTCCTGTGGAGTCAACATTGATAATTATCAGACCGGTGATAATATCATTTACGTGTTTTCCAACAAGAAACCCACTCGCGTGAGACAGCCTGAAAGGAATTTCCATTTGACCGATCTACTCGAAACCCCTTTTTAATTTTTTTTGTGATTGTCACCGAGTCTAAGTGGAAATAATCGAAGACACAGGCATCGACAAAGTACGAAACCATAAGACACACCATATCCAATTATGTCTTTGTCTTCACTATGTTTGTAACGTTTCTGGGTAATGGCTGCCATTGACCTGCCTGTTCACTTTCTGCGGGCATTAACTGATTTATGTGGTCTTTCGTCCCGTTTGGCCAAAACAAAACCTACCCCACAAATTTCCTAGTTTTTGACCTTGTCCAGCGCAAGTGGTTTCAAAAAGGCAGAAGCAGAGCGAGGTCATGAGGCTGATAATGCAAAGGATTTCGAAACCGCGTTTACCAGTGTGTTTTTGGCTCTGATCCAAAGGTTTTGTGATGTTTTTTTTTTTTTTTTTTTTTATTTTACATTCGCCCCCCCCCCCAGTCAGGAATTTTTGACAATGAGGGCAAAGAAAGAAAAAATGTTGGAGGAAAAAAAATGAAAATAAATATAGAAAATAACGATCAAATAGAATCAGTTTCTTGTTTGTTGTTACTAATTAACGCAACAAATTGTTAGAGCATGACGAGTGCATAATTTTCTTCCTTGTTACGTTTTGCAAGAAAAACCAAACAAAACAGAATAACTTTTATTCGAAAAAGGATATATTATGACTAGTAGCTATAGGATATGGTTCGACCGACACAAATAGATTGCTTAACAATCTATGTTTGTCTTTCTAGGGAGGATGAAATTTTTAGGGTTTTAGAGGGTCAAATTTATATGGTGAACTGTCCTTTCAGTGGTTTCTTTTCCTGTCATTTTCATTATTCTGCCTGTTGCGATTGGTGCATAGTAGTCGCTTTGATATAGAAATAATCTGCTGTAGATGATGATGGAATATAACAAGAAGGATCTATTGTGCAATTTTTTTAATTAAAAATTTTATTAAACCATAAATTATACAATATAATTATTTTGTTATTTTAAAAAATCTTAGATTTTGTTTTCAAAATTAAAATTTACAAGTTCGAAGTTAAAAAAATTAATTTTATGATCACTAAAATATTTTTTAAAGGATGACATACAAATTTTTAGGCATGAATGTCGGCATTAGTTATTGAATTGGATGAGCATACACACACAATCGGTCCGATCTAGTAATTGGGATGTTGTTAACGCATCTGAACATGCAAATACTCAAAATTCAACAAAATAAAAAAGAGAGCATTAGTCAATAAGATGGAATGGTCAAAACTTCGAATTTTCATTTGTCATCTCTTCTTCTTCTTCTTCTTCTTCTTCTTCTTTGTTTTCAATTAATATTGAACTCAAAAACCCATGGTGGACTGCAATTTATTATGTTCTGAAATGCTTGAGTACACTGTGAGACATGATTTTTTGGATCCAGGAGAGATTAGGAGGGAAAAAGAAAAAGGCCAAAATCAAGTGGGGACAAAAGAGGAATTGAGTGAGTTGTGTCACTTTCCATTTCACCAATTGCAAGATAAGATTTGCTATTGTATTCACATGGAGACTACAGGTTTACCCAAAGCTTCGCTTCCTGAGACGTCCGAATTTTCCTAAACAACTGGTGTCCGATTTGTTTAGAAAGAGATAAACAATTGGGGCAACAGCACAAAGCCCGTCCTTGGCCCCTCTTTTTCCCAACATTAAAGGGACACAATTTTGATTTAATTGTGTCGTGCAAAGACCAAGAGACATCTCCATTTTGCGTTGTGGTTTCCACCAGAGCCCCCCGTGCAGATTTCTCCGTGTTGCTTCTTCCTTTATGCAACTGCTACAGAGAGACTGCTCAATGAACAGCCCAAATCAGTATCGAATTGGCCTTTGAACCTGATGTGTCCGATGGTTTGTGTGGAAAGCACAATGGGCATATCTTTATTTAAATTTATCCCGTCCTGAATTTTGCCTTTAAAATTAACCAAGGCAATCAAATAACTTATCTAATTCACATAAAAAGGAAAAAAAAAAAAACAAAAAGACTAAAAAATAATTTCTTTAAGATCTTAGTAATTTTATCTGATAAAATTTGCTAAAAGCAATTAAAATGAATTTCTCACGCTTTGAAATAAACTGAAGTTCTCTTCTATTTTTATCTTAAACATCTAACTTCTTGTCACAAAAAGAATTCCCTCTCAATAATTAAGAATAGTGGTCATTTGCCAAAAGGCAAGAGAAAATCAACTTGTAGAGTTGTATTTGTGAGTGTAGTTACATTTTGAAAATTTATATTTCGAATCAAATGGAATTTTATTTGTATCTAATAAAGTTTAAAATTTTTATTTGACATAATTGAATTACAATGTAAATTTGTATTTTGAAAATACAACATTTTGGTCTAGTGAGAAAACACAAAATATACACTATAATTTAACAATTTCTGAAAACAATGAATTTTATTATTATATAAAATAATTATCATTGAATTATATAATTTTTTTATTATTTTACATTTTATTAGAAATTCTTTTTTTTTTGTTTACAAAATACTATAAATAATTACCACAAATAGATATAGACGACATGGTAACATCATGATCATTAATGTTATATTTATTCATATATTTTAGTTGTTTGTGATCATGCATTTACAATTAACACAATAATTTTATTTTTGTTTTTGTGAGGCCATTACTGTAAAACATTATAGATAACTATAACTGTTTGGACCCACCATTTTAAAACTCAATAAGGTGAAAAAGCGTGAAACTTCCGAAAAGAATCAATCCACGACCAAGAGCAAACCCCTTAAATTTGAAAAATGTTCCTCGGTTATTTCCTCTGTATACGGCGCCGTTTGCTTAAACCAATGATTTTTTTTTTTTAAAAAAAAAGAAATTTAAATCGAGGACCAATGCGTGACAAAAGCTGGCCAGCACAAGAACAAGTGAAGACTGCCATTAACTTATTAACTATCCTATCTCGATAAAGACATGGCAACTATTTTTTTTTTTTTTGGTTCAAAATGAAAAACAAATATCCCTCATAAGACATTACGTTGATGATGTGAATTATAAGAATAGAAAAATGTATGTTTATTGTATAACTGATAATTTAATAAATTTTTTAATTCAAAATACTGAAAAATAAATATATCATATAAAAATTATATAAATTGATAATGGTATCACCACTGACACTGTTTTTTTTTTTAATAAAAAAGACAGGATATTATATGATGTTTTTCATTTGTTGTTTTATTTTCTGTTGTAATGAATTTTTTTTTTTTGGGGGGGGGGGGTGGCTGGGAAAGAATAAGCATTATCCTTAATTAAAGATTTTCCTCCTGCCTGTGCTTGGGCCAAACCTTTTCGAACCTAATACGGCTACCACTAGCCACAAGACCTGGGCTTCAAAAAACATTTTTTTTTTCCCAAAAATCTTTGTCTTCTTTTATTTGCACGTTTCTCCGTTGGCCATATCGAAACTTACAAGTCACGTCTAGACAGGGAAACATATCTAGCGTATGAACTACATTTAATGTCGGAATAAAAACGAAAGATTTAGTAATAATTACAACAAATCTTTTTAGCTTAGAAAAAAAAAATGGCATCATAAGATATAAGTCCCCGTCTTCACAGACTGAGGTTGGAAATTTGCTCATTCTCGTTTACATTTAAATCACCATTATAATAAAGACTTATTGCCTAAATTTTGATGGTTCTACAAGGCCTCTCTCACGCATTTGAGGTACATGCGACGGCGAATTTAAATCTTACACAGGAACGAACGATAAAACTGAGAAGTGAAAAGAAAGGCACAACGGTGCAAAAAAAAAAAAAAAAAAGGAAAAAGAAAAAAAGCAGCAGAGAATGCAGGAGGGTTGGCGAGACATGAACCTCTGACAAGTAATAAGCGAGTGAACATGTGGGCAACTAAGGCAAAGT
Source organism: Ceriops zippeliana (assembly GCA_037897445.1). Taxonomy (NCBI): domain Eukaryota; kingdom Viridiplantae; phylum Streptophyta; class Magnoliopsida; order Malpighiales; family Rhizophoraceae; genus Ceriops; species Ceriops zippeliana. The sequence continues at coordinate 3,510,535 of JBAPLH010000055.1, read as the reverse complement.
GCTCTCTCTCTCTCTCTCTCTCTCTCTCTCTCTCTCCTTTCTTTTTTTTTTTTTCTCTTTCTTTAATAAACAGCGGCCAGTCCAGTCTGTGACGGGTAGAAAATAATATAGTAGAAAGTTTATCATTATTGACTGGAGCGCCCCCAAACTTTGTTCGGGACCACATCGCATCAACCAGCTGAGCAGAAGTCCATTTCAAAGCAAGGACGGAGTGGTTCATAATGACCCCCCTCCATTAACTTTAATGCATTTAAAGTTGGTATTAATTAGAGCTATTAAGGCTTGCAACTCAGTGTCAGATTTCTGAAATCTGAAAGTTTTAAAAAGCTCCCAGAAAGAGTAATTGCTAATATATCAATCTGGCTTGGGTCCTGATTGGTGGGCATTCATTTATTTTGGAAGGGACTATACCGTAAAATTGGTCGAGGTCTGCCGGCACAAACTAAGCAGGCAAAAATCTAAACTATTTCCACTGTGGAGGGTGACGGAAATCCAGAGAGAGAAGTGTATAGAGAGAGAGAGAGAGAGAGAGAGAGAGAGAGAGAGAGAGAGAGAGAGAGAGAGAGAGAGAGAGGGAAGAGGGGGAGGCATTTTATTTGGCTTTTTTATGATGCTCCAACAGAAGGGTAGACGAAGGTAAGCACAAAAGACCAACCTTAACCAATAACCACATCTCCACCAACATTGCTCTGTACTAGAAAAACTAGAGGGAGAAGTTATAAATCAAAAAAGAAGTAAAAACAAGCCGGCCTAGAAAGGGGCGGAAGGAGAGAGAGAGAGATGCTACTGAAACAAAGTTGAAGACAGGAAAAGCAAAAAATTTTAACAATGGTGTTCAAGTAGAAGAGAAGAAAGAAACTGTGTCAAGAACTGTCAAAGAAGCTGTCTCTTTAAAATGGGTCTCTCCTGTTCGAGTCAGAAACAAAGGTTCATGGCTTGCAAGGAGAGGATGAATTGAAATTCTGAGATAAAGAAGACGAAAGTGCTTGCTTTATTATTTTAAATCTGAGCAACCACTTGAACTTGTTCTCCCAATTCACTTGCTCAAGAACTCTCCTTTTTTCTTGATTTCCTCAAACTAGCTTATTGGCTTCTGGGTATGTATCAGAGATATGCCCTTCCATTTGCAAGGGAAGGTGAGCTTAGATATTGCTGGTTTGGCCTCGATTTTCTCTCAGGAAGAAACTTGGAAACATAAACAACGGGAAGTCAATAGCTTTGCAAGCATAGAACCCACCTCAGTTCTTCGTATGAGAAGAAGTCCCAGCCCACCAACATCGGCTTCAACCCTCTCCTCCTCCTTCAACGGCGGCGGCGGGAATTCTATTGACAACACCACCACTACGGCTGCTGAAAACGTGGTCAATCCTAATGAAAGAAAAGTTGATTGGGCTACAGAGTTGCAGCCAATCCCAAGTGGCCTGGATATTGTCTCCGGAGTAGAAAGATGCGGGCTTGGGCTGGATGACTGGGAAAGTATGCTATCTGAGCCGAGCCAGGAGCAGTCACTCTTGAGGTGGATCGCGGGGGAAGTGGATGACTCATCTTTTGGCCTGAAGCAGCTTCTGCAGACTGCGCAGAGTCCACTGGATTTTGATGGCAATGGTGGTGGTGAGTTGGGAATTATTGATCAGGGACCTGGTCTTGAGCACTGGAGTGGAATTTCAGGTGGGGTATCAAATATTGGCAACAATTCCCCTGCTCTTCCTGGTTCTGGATTTGCTACCACAGACAGTAACGACAACGGAAATGGAAAGGTTGGGTCTAATTTAGTCATTCCCAACTCTTCTTCTTGTTTGGTAAATGACAAGAATGTTGGATTGGGCAACAACAGCTCTAGTATTCAAAACCCATTTTGTAGTTCTCCAGCCAACAATGTTTCTGTATCAGTTTCTTTGCCTCCTGCTATGGCTTACCATAATCAGAACAAAAATACTGAAATCCCAGTGGAAAAGCCACAAATTCTAAATCTGCCATTGTTGCTGAGCCAGCAGCAGTCTAACCATCCGCACCGTCAAAACCCCAACTTTTTGTTCCCATTGTCAATTCCTTCACAAGAGAATAACTTCCTTCAACCCCAAACCAAGCGCCACAATTCTGTTGGCATTGATTCAATATCTCAGATGATTCCTAAACTGCCATTGAATCACCAAAATCAACAACAGCTTCTGTGTTTTCCACAGGGAGTGCAGTTTCTTCATCAAAATATGCAACAGAAGCCAATGGTAGTAAAGAAGGAAGAAGCAGGAGCGCAACAGCATCTACAACAGCAACATGTGTTGCTGGACCAGCTCTACAAGGCCGCAGAGCTGGTAGGGACTGGGAATTTCTCACTCGCGCAAGGGATATTGGCGCGGCTCAATCAACAGCTCTCCCCAATTGGAAAGCCTCTCCATAGGGCGGCTTTCTACTTTAAGGAGGCTCTGCAATTGCTCCCTCTCATGAATAACAACCCAGTTACTGCTCTGCAGCCTAGGACCTGCACCCCATTTGATGCAATATTCAAAATGGGGGCTTACAAATTATTCTCTGAAGTTTCTCCACTTATCCAATTTGTCAACTTCACTTGCAATCAGGCCCTACTTGAAGCCCTCGTTGATGCTAGTCAAATTCATATAATTGACTTTGATATTGGGTTTGGTGTTCAATGGGCTTCTTTTATGCAAGAGCTTCCACGAAATGGATGTGCCCCTGCGTTGAAAATCACTGCCTTTGCCTCTCCTTCGACTCACCACCCTGTCGAGCTTGGACTTATGCGTGAGAACTTAATGCAATTTGCTAATGAAATTGGTATTAGTTTTGAACTTGATGTGGTTAACTTGGACTCTTTGGAGCAAAATTGCTACATCCTTCCCTTTTTTCATCCAAAGGAAAATGAGGCCGTGGCAGTAAATTTTCCTCTTTGGTCATTTTCCAATCAACCATCTGCATTGCCCTCCTTGCTATGCTTTTTAAAGCAGCTTAGCCCAAAGATTGTAGTTTGTCTGGACAGAGGGTGTGATAGAAGTGATCTTCCTTTCCCGCAGCACGTCCTTCATGCCCTTCAATTCTATATATATCTATTGGAGTCATTGGATGCTGTTAATGTGGCTGCCGATGCAGTTAACAAGATTGAGAGGTTTCTACTACAGCCTAAGATTGAAAGTACAGTGTTGGGGCGTCTCCGTGCACCAGACAAGATGCCCAATTGGAAGACAATGTTTGCCTCTGCTGGGTTTTTGCCTATAACTTTCAGCAACTTCACTGAAACTCAGGCAGATTGTGTAGTGAAAAGGACACCAGTAAAGGGATTTCATGTGGAGAAGCACCAGGCCTTGCTTAGTCTTTGTTGGCAGCATCGTGAGCTTATCTCAGCTTCTGCTTGGAGGTGTTGAGGACAAACAGTTCAACTAGCAGGGAGGTTGGTTTTTTATCAACTCAATGTCTATCAGAGATTCCAGCTTGATCAAGTGTTGGTATATATCAATAAGTTTTGAACTATTATTGGCGATGCCTCCTTTGTGACTTAATATGAATAGTCTATAGTGTGAGTTTCCTCTGCTTGTTATCTATTTAGTCCCAGTATAACAAAATGTCTTAACTGGAAAGTCTACAGGGGGACTTTTTCTTTTCTTTTTGCTTCTCGGAAAATGAAAATTGCTGATAGCATTTTGGGGTCATTTGTGGTGATATGATGCTCTTCACGCCAGTAAAGTTGATGTAATATGTTGTATTAATAACTATAAACGAAAGAGAAATTACTTTTCTCTCTGAAAGGTGGAGATACATACGAAATGATATGGTATATATTGTGAGCCTTGTGTGATTAGTGTAGCCTATTGCTGTCCTGGAGTTCCTATTCGTACTGGGGTTCCTTGGTATCTTAGAATAGGGAGAGTGCAGTCAACTTGATAATGGTCGATGGACTGGCATGTGACTTACACAACAGTATTCAAGCCAGTTCCCAGAGATTTGGAGATGAAACTTATATACCCATTCCTCATCATAAATCATCAGGATAGAACTAGTACAAGGAGTGATACCCTAATGTGTCTCCAATCTCTGAACCTTTTTGTGCATCTTGAGTTAGTGGCTCGTGACTCTTACTCCTTGTTCTATATTAGCTTCTTATAAGAATCTCCATTTAGTGTTCTGACTATCCATTTCTTTTTCAACCCTGATGTTTAGCACCCTATGTGTAATTCCATTATGCTACCTGTTTAAATCAATGGATGATAACATCGAAAGGTCCAGTCACAATGATCATATTGCTGGCCAAAATGTCGTATGAACGTTGTCTCTCTGTGAATGTTGTCCACAGAAGCACATATGATTCAAGACCACATGTAATACTACGCCATCCATTCTAACCTTCACAAGTCCATCTGTAATGCTATCTTGTCGGTTCTAGATCTCTTAGGTTTAACACATCTTTAAAGTCATGCACTGCCATTTTTACTCTGGTAAATCTTCACGCAGGGATCATTGCATTATCTGAAGCAGTGCCATTGATTCTGAGATAGCTAAGTGATAGGGAAGTAACCTTAAGAGCCATGCTTCTGCCCGTGGCAAAGGAAACTCTTTCATCGTTGGCCTTGTTGATAAAATTCCAAGCATAAGCCATAACCCTGCAGGTTTCTATCAACCATGCTAGTTACTGATAACATGATTGTGTTCGAATTGTCACGTTATTCTCCTTTCTTCCCCTATCATTAGCAACATGATATGCTCTTCTTTTAGTAAATTGGAATTAAAATGTTATATGCCTAGAGTTAGGACTTCTCTGTTATTGGGATGCAAATTATTGCCTCATTGTTCATTAAATTTGCAGTTTTTCATATGATTTATTGGGCATGTACCAACCAACTCGCAGGGGTCGTGTTCAATTGAAACTTCACTCGAATACTTTATTAGGATTCTAATTTGGAGGGGGGGGGGCCTGTTTAATTTAATTTTTTATGTCATTGCATTTGGAAATCATATATGAAAGAGACTGAAGGCCATTGTGGTTCATATTCCCACTTAAACATTGAACACGGGTATATGAAACCGCTATTCCTTAAAAACCACAATACTGCGTTGACGAGAACATGCCCAGTACGGACAGCGACAAAGATTAATCACAATTTTGTATGGTTTCTTTATTTTATTTCTTTTAATATTAGTATTGGAAATGTATTAATAATACAAAACGTCAGTTTCATTGAAAAAGAATTCCTATTTTTTTTATATAAAAAAACAAAATACATGCAAAACAACCTCGACAATGGTTGGAGATTTAAAGTGAACTACATATTAAATTATAGTTAGTCGCAAAGGTTAAATTATTTAAATTAAAGTGGGTGTTTTATATGTGTCCTTACAATTTCAATAAAGTTCTCTAGTTATTATACTGTGTAATTAGTTTAATCTTCAAGGGGCAGGATTAGATTTTGTGAGGTGATTTGAGATCAGTTGCAGAGAAGCACTATAATAAATTTAAATCAAAGATTTATATAAAAAAAAAAAAAAAAGGGTTAAGCCCAACTTCATGAGCTGTCTTGGTCTCCAGTCGCTTTCTAAGAAATCGCGCCTTAATTGGCCACCCATAAGGCTATAATTATTGAATATTAGCTCACCAAGATTAAAGGTTCAAATTAATCCAAGCTTAATTTAATTTTTTAAGAATTGGCTTAGTTTGACAAATTCCCAGGTGGAGGGGTGGTATCAAATAATAATAAAAAAAAAACAAGTAATTCACTATTGACCTTAAAAAATTGAAGACCGCCATGCATGATACATGGCAATGGAGACCCATTGCCTCTAAGCCCAATCTTCTTGAGAGCATTTGTAAGAAAATAATGACACGAAGTGGATCATGTCATATTTTTGTGGTCTGCATAGCGGTCCAGCCCGAATAATGGAAAGCCATTAACCTCTGGCTCGGGCAATTTCATGTATCTTTTTTTTTTTTTTTCATACACCATCTCCTCTCAAAGATAAAATGAAATATTATAATATTCATATGTAACGAAGCGTCCTTCAATATTTTTTAGATTTTAGTTATACGCCACAATGGCTAGCCACGAAGACTGAAGTCAGCAAAGCATCTGACTTTTTGCTGACCTGAAGTGGCCGTTAGGAATCAATAGAAGATAGCATTAGAACTGTCTTTGGAGACCCCCACCCACAAATGCTTCATCCATAGATATATATATATATATATATATATATAAGTAAGTAAATACAAGGAAAAATGTAAAAAAAGAAAGAAAGAAAGAAAGAGGAAAAAAAATAAAAAAAAGTTAGAATTGTTCTGATTTCATTTTCATGCGCATAATATTGGGCTCCCGCCGGCTGCTGCTTTGCATATGCCAACTAGGCCTCTAGCCAGATGCAACTTCTTTGTTTTCTACTTTTTTATATTGAAATTTGTATGTATATTAAATTGATTGGCAAAATTTCAACCACCTTCATGACGAGTTCTTATTGTCATCTACTTCAGGATTAATCAACAATCCAGGTGTTGAGAACTTGTTGAATACAATCGGATGAACGTTCGTTGGTGTAAGATTCGGAGATGCCAAATTCAGGACACACAAGCACTTACAAGGCCTCAAACTTTTTTCTTTTTCTCCACACCCTACCTCTGAAAAAGAAAAAAGAAAAAAGAAAAAATCTCGCCCATGGAAAATATAATGATACGTCACTTCTCATTTTTCAAGTGGGGAAAGAGCGATTGTAATCAAGAAGCCTCCTAGAAGTAAGGAATTTGGTATGTACCAGCTTTTGCCTCATATTCGATCATGTTGAACAAGACAACATATAGTGGTGGGGCTCCACCCAATAGGCCCTTAATTGCCCAACCATCTATCACATGTTTTCATCGAACAAACCCTCCAGATTCCACCATTAAATTCATAGCCCCACTATGGCTGTGGGATCAAAGGTGCCATGAGTTAACCCGACACTTTCACTTTTCGTAAGTTTTAAGCTCCCTTTGTTTGAACATTATAACAGTTGCCTGCAAAGCATTGACAGATCAGAAAAATTTTCCACAATACTGGCTTCCAACTTCATTTTTGTCTGCGTGCATGCTTACAATCTATTTCATGTTTCTAAGAAGTGCCAACCACGCAAAAACATGTGAAATCATAATGCAACTCACTCAACCTCTTGTTCAAGAAAAGATACAATGATGGCCAAAGTCGAATCCAAAAGAAAATAATCGAACGATTTAAAACATGTGCAAGAAAACCTCTAGTTCTTTAAATTCAGCGGATCTTGGTAGCTAAAAGGTTGAGTTAGGAGCTGCCTTTATTGATCCCATCTCACTACAAGTTAGCCGCCTTCAAATGATCTTACCAATGATGTCTACCCTTCGTCTGCGCAAAGGCCAGTCTTTGAAACATCCCAGACATAAAGCAGAGAAATTCAATTTATTTCTTGTACCCAATACTGGTTTCTAAGTAGAGAAGCAGACCATTCACCCTCAAATGGCCTTTCTAACTCACACCATGCAACGCTCATCTTTGCTTTGCACCGTTTGCACAGTCGTAGACCCTCTTTTTCTCAAGGGAAAACAAAGGATAAGAATACGTTAATTCTACCCAAGAAACCTTATTTCATTGGATGGATCAGGCAATCAATCGAATCAGAAAGCACAACACAATTGAGGGTGAATGATAAGAATTGTTTGGTAATGTGTAATTTATCGATTTACATAAGTTTAGGTTCAAGTAATTGCTACTTCTCCTCCTCCCTTTTTTAGGGAAGATGAAAATATAGGAGCCATTATTACTTCTTATCACAGGCTTCTTTGGTTGTGCTAAATTGCTAATTGATTACCAGCCTGTCAATTTTTTCATATTTTAAACTAATTATTTATTAGTAATTTAATTGTTTAACAAAAGTTTTTTTTATTATTTTAAAATATTATTTCTTTTAAAAATAAAATTTTTTGCATTAAAATGAGAAAAAGTCCACATATATATCAAATGAAAATATGTTATGAAAAAAAAAGAATTTAAGTTAAATGCATTTAGTGAGTTTACCTTTTTTTTTTCTTTTTTTTGTTGTGTATTACCTTTCAATTTACACTATCATATCTTTATAGTTTTTTATTTTAGTAATTGAAATTCTTCAATTTGATTTCACTAATTTTAAATTTATTTTTTAATTCTAAAAAGTACACAAAATATTTTTTAAAATATTGTTAAAGATAGAAAAATTAAAATCATAAAAAATTAAATTTACAAATATTTATATTTTTAGAAGTTTTCAAAAAAAATGATGACTAAAAAAATTTAATTCTATAATATTTATATTTTTATAATTTTGTTACAATTAAAAATAAAATTTAAAATTAATAAATTTGAATGAAAAATCTCAATTATTAAAATTAAAAATTGCAAAAATTTTATAGTGAAAATTTTTTTAATGAAATTTTATAATGTAAATTAAAATCATAGAAAAGTAAAATACAAAAGAGATACCACATAGGAGGAATTAAATAAATTTAATAAAAAAAATTATCATTTTATTATTGTTATTTCCTTTTTTTTTTCCCCTTCATTTCTCTGCATAATTTGCATCTTTAACCAAACACAGCTTTTGTTTAAACAACACGAAAGGAGACCCACCAGGTCGAGTCTTAGACAAAGGTTCAGGGAAACCTTGGAAAACACGAACCGCGTCGTCGCCGGTCTCTAAAAGGGCATCAGATCTGGAATCCTCTCGGCAGTTACAAAAATAAAAAATTCCTGCACAGCGGCCGCCGCCGATACATAAAAATTTTACCGGAATTGGTGACATGGGGATAATCAGAAGCGGCTTCTCGTTGATGGTCGGCACCGTATTTGGGATCTACGTGGCCCAGAACTACAACGTCCCCAACATCAAGAAGCTGGCCACCACCGGTCTCTTAATAGTCAAACACATGGAAGAAACCTACAGAAAGCCCAAGAAGAGGGACGACGACTGAATGCCTGATTGACGTCTGATTTTTGGTTAGCCGTCTCCTCAAGGATTTTCCCAGATCTCTATGTAACTTCTTCTTTTTATTTTTTTCTCCCTTTTATAGTTTTTTTTAGGACTATTAGAGGTGGTGGCGCTGATTTTTGCTGGTCTAATTATGACCATGAATTTTGGGTCCGTAATGATTTAATGAAAGTCCGAGTATTTGCTGAAATTTTCTCCCTTCTCTTGTCGATCAAGATCTGGGAGTCGTGCATTGGATGCTCTTTTCTAGATATTTCTCTAGTTGTTGGCCAATGAAAGGAAAATGCAGCATTGTGTTGTTTTGCAAAGTAATTTTAAGGAATGAGCAGCTGGGAAGTAGGAATAGAACGCATGTGATTTTCCAGAAATAAATTTTGAGTTGCAATGCAAGATTCAAGGGGAATATCTATTGATTTCTTATATTTTTTTTTCAGTTAAAGAGTGAAATAATGCTAATGATAGATGACAACTAATGAATGTAGTGGCAATCGAATCTCGAAATCAAAGCGGTTAATGGGGATGTGTTGGCAAGAACCAGTAAACAAAATGCTAATTGGTTTGTGATGACAGTGTAAGGAAGTGTTTGTGTATTCTATTTATTCATTTGCATTTATATTAACAAGATGCCCATTTCAATTTTTCTTCCCCACTGATTTACGTGGATTTTTTTTGGTATAATCGTATCATTTTGTCTTATCACAAGACTCTAATGATTCCTTCTTGTCCGGTCAAAGTTATATTTTGAGCATTAGTTTTAAGAGATTCCATTTGTTTAAAGAATCAAGAGTTCCTCATCTTGAATCAGGATTGAGACAAAAGTTCATCGCTTGTTTCATGTTTAATTGCTGAGGGATCTCATGTTGGTGATGCTGGAAAGTTTGACATTTCCTTGGTGCCATTTAGTAGCTAAAGTTCTTGTGTTTAATGCCCCAATACTGTGTTTGAATGTTGCATTCAGAGGATCTTTGTGTTGCGCTGCAACTGAATAAGAGTAACAAACTGAAATCTTGGGTTTACAAAATCCGAAAGATTTAGGCTATTCTATATTGCTTGTCAGTACATATAATGTCTTTGATTCACATATATTGTTAAAAATCAAGCATTAAAAAACAGCTGAAAAGTTCAAATGTCGTCCAACCCTAGTATTGTAAAATTTATCGGATGGCTTTACACAAAGTCATCTGAAGTCTCAGCTGGATTGAATGGAAAAGAGTTCTTCATCTTGTGTAATTTACACCATTCATCAATGCTTGCAATCTTTTCCGGACCCAAATTGGGAATTGCCGCATGGTTCAGAAGTTTCATAATTTTTTCTGTTTTACCAAGAAGGGATACTGCATGCCGTATGCTCTCTTCTCTCTGTGCAATTGTGCCGACCAGACACTTGAGGAATATGACGCGTTGTAAATTGGTGAGACAAGCACCAAGTATATCAGAGATCATCACATTCAGTGCTTCAAATAAAAGTTCACCCATGTGCTGGTTTCTGCTTTCGTGGTTCTGCAAAATAGTTTGGCTGATTCTATACATGGAATTAGCAGCTAGTACCTTATTGGGCCACTTAGAAGGGCTTTCCCTCAGACATTGATTCATGCTTGTCTTCTTGAATTCCAGAAATCTGGACTTTGCAGCATCAGCAAGCGTTTCAAGGACTTCCTTTGTGCCATTTGCTTTGAGGGACAGTTTATGGAGATCCACATCTAGCCACCTGAGGTGGACATCAACTTCTAGCCACAATACATATGCTGCCTGCTTAATGTTAAAACAATCATTTCTCGGGTCCAGTACTTCTTCTATGAGTTGGACATACATGAGGCCTTCATATACTCCGTTCATCAAATGTTTAATTTTGCAGCTACTGATATTTGGAAGTGCAACTGCAATGGCTGTCAAAGTCACTATAGGAAGGGCCCAACAATTAGGAGGTTCTTCAGAATCTAAAGAGGGAACTAGGTCACAGTCAAAGTCTTTGAATCCCTTAAATCCCTCCGAAACGGTTGATTTTTCCAAGAGCTTTGTGAGATACTTGGGCTGCTTCTTTCTTGCGCTCTGCAACCAGACATCAGTAGCATTGTAATTGTGCCTCATCTGCTCGACTAGTTCATCCTCCCCTTCAAGATGCAAAACAAAGCCTTCAAGATCAAATTTGGAGCCGGACTGCATCCCTGATCCTGAATCACTTGAAATACCGTTAATGCTGTCAAACTTCTTCAACTTTATGCAGCAATCAATGACAAACAAAATCCAGCTCATGAAGAAAATTGAAATTTGCTGAATCACTTTGCTGGACATGACGATTCCAGACTGCATTCCAATGCAAAGGTCTAAAATCTTCGCTCTCGTATGATGGGCAAGTTTCCTGCATTGCCGGTTCTTGATTCGTAAGGCTAATGGGCACTCCTTCATCTCTACAAAATACTGTATCCAGTACCATTCTACCTTGAACATTCTTTGTCTGCTTTTCTTGCCCCTTGTTGGGCACCTAAAATGTATAGCAATGAACCACCTGGCTGCTGGGGCTATGGTACCAACACCAACTGCAATGGTCTGTGTAATGAGAGCTAAGGTGGTTGACCGCTTGTATTCAGACCCTCCCTTGCAAAACTTGAATGACCAGGGCATCAAGTAAGATCGCAGCATGGCCTCTGCTAATATCGTGGCACTCAGAAGACACAGTGCACCTGCTGCACTACATGTAACTGAACGGGCCATCACAAATTGGGGACTGCAGGTATGAGCCATCATCCAGAATTTCATTAAATCTTTCAGTTTCTCGTCCGTTTTCAGGTTATTTTTATCGGATGCTTCTTTCAGAACCATTTCATACTTCTTATTGTACCCATCTTCTAGGTACTTCTTAGTTGTTGGCACGGTTAAAGCCGAAAAGCTCAAAATTACAAGCAAAATAAGCATGATAAACACGATAACTGCATGCTCTTTCAAGTAGAGATAAATTACGCCAGTGCTTAATTGGATGCAGATATTAACAGCAACAGTGATAACAAGTATTCCCAGAGCCATAATATTCATGAATATTTCTTTCTTCTGCATCGTTCCAAGAGACGGCATAGAATTACCCATTACAGTACAGATCAAGACACCGCTGCTAAGTTTGGAGAGCTGATCAACTCGGTGAGGCATCGGGGTATTTAGATCCACTGACAGTTTGATAGCCACGGACATTATAGTCAGTGAAGTGGCATTGATGGAGAAGCACTGTGCAGGAAACCAAAACTTGCGACGGCGGAAGCCAAGGATGAAATCTGCAGCCATTGGAATTGCACAGGCCACAGAGGCTGCTGCTATGTAGATGCCAATCCATGGCATAGGTTCACCGAACTTCCCTTCATTTAGGTACCCATCAGCATCGCAGCCGGTCTTGCCCATCTTGTATCAATCACTTCCAGTAAGGCTTTAATCAATTTTCCCAGTAGAGGTCTGTTTTTGCTACCGTATGTGTTTGATCTAGTAGCTTCAGGTTCGCATATTTCACAGGTCACGGTGGCTCTATGCTGGACGGGACATCACCCTGGTGGCTTTATTTTCTCTTGGAAACAAAGTCTAAAGATAGACTGCTGAATAATTTTCAATCCTTCGACAGGAGACATCAGGAATTTCAAAGTTAGCCTTCTAGTCCAAAGGTCATGGCGGCCATGTTGGCTTGGATTGAAAATCCTGGCATTACGTTGATTGGTTTTCAGTCCGTGTGGTGTTCAAATGTCCCACGTTACCACCATTAATATCTCTCGCTGTTAGTACAGTAGCAGTGTCATTATTGGTCGTGCTCGATGATGCCATCCATGAGATTGACAATTTACAAAGAAGCAGGCTACTGAGGCCTAAAATGTTTTAAAACCTAACAAAAGGGGTTTTGTATAAGAACGAAAAATTTTTTTTGCTTACCAAATCATAGCCAGATTGTTAGAGTTCAATTCACCTATAAACAATTATACAAAAATTTTTAATTTGATTAACTTTTAAAATGTTATGAAATAGTAATTGAAAAGTACACAAATATATAATATAAAAATTTTATTATATAATATATCATATTTGTTAAATTTAATATAAAATTATAATAAATAAAACTCAACTTTTTAATATTAATTCTTAATATGGATTAACCTCTATGAAATTTTGTATTCTTATTAGTACTATTACTCATACAATACGGACTAGCTTTTGAACCCTATGTAGATAAAATATTGAAAGCCAAGGTGAGAGGAATGATGTGATCAGCCTCCTTACCTTACGATATCGAGAGAAACCTTCTCTCAAGGCTACCAACGCTTTAAATCGTTATGCAAATGAGTTTCCCCCAGGAGGTGGCATATGGAACCATAGAATTCTGGCCTTTGATTTATCAGAGGAAAAGTTTTGGAATTTTCCATTAGTAGATTGGATTGAGGGTAGGCACGCGACAACCTATGTCCACAAGTTGGTAAACTTGGATGGACGCCTCCAGGACAGCACATTTCAGCAGTAATACAGAGATTTGGGTAATGAAAGAGTATGACGGGAAGGAATCTTGGACGGCATGGATCACAGTGAGGAATAAATTCTCTGCTGCCCGTGTTGGAGTCAATGGTGATTTCTTTTTGCTGTTGATGTAATTATGTAATCAACTTGATTAATTAGAGACTAAATATTTTCACAAATTGTGGAAAGACAAAACTAATGTCAATATCATTCAATCGACTCCTTAATTTTCATAGGCATGGCTCATGATTTAATAGGTTCCTTAATTAATTAATTAATTAATTAATTAATTTTGTTATTATTATTATTATTTTGATTAACACAAAATAGATGTGTCGCCTTACAATTCTATCATAGAGAATTATATCTATCAGATGAACAAAATTCATAATGCTACATTTAGCTTCACAGAATGACTGGACGAAAAATCAAACCCAATCACTTGGGCTAATAATTTTTCATGTGTTTATCAAATATTTTAATTATAAGATAATAAACTATTGTCTGTATGAGTTACTATTAAGAATGCGGGGACAGGAGCAAAGAGTGGGAATAGTTATTGAATACTCCTAATTAGAGAAAAATTTATTGATTAACAACATCTTGATTGATAGCACATAGAGAAGAAAATGGCAATACCAGTTTATATCAACAATCTACCAGCGGATGCGGACGATAAGGGATTATTATGATAGATTTTTCAAAGATGGATAGCAAGGTGTTCGGGGGGTGGGGGGAGCAGGTTTGGCTTCATCAAGTTCGGCAGTAGGCAGGATGCAATCGATGCATGGTTCGAGGAGGGGCGCGGGGATTTGGGGATGGCTCCGGAACATTGGAGCCTTGCGAGACAGAAGATTTTGGATCTCACTAGTAGAATTGCCATTTACATCCGTGGTTCGGTGAGTTTTTGGTTCACAAAGCATAAAAATACATATCAAAAATTTATTTAGTCGAAATTTTCAATAGCAACATAATCATTGAAAAATTTTAATTCAACAAATAATTTAATTCTAAATTTTAACCCATAAATAATTATATTATCGTCTTAACAAATTAAAATTTATTTAATTTTTAAAAATAATTATAATAATATATTTTTTGTAATTATATATGATAAGGTCAAATAAAAGATGAAATGAGTTTGATTTTATTTTAAAATCACTCTTAATGTAACCATCACTTAATTCTCTAAACGGGCGCTTTCACTCATTTTTATAGGGCCCTTTCAACCAATTGGGGTTCATTCTTATTACTCTCCCCTCTTCAGGCCTTTGCCCCAAATTAATTATAGATAAATTACTTGTCGGATTACATTGTGGTCCAAATTATTACTCGGATATATATATCTATCAAAGGGGTAGAGGCAATGCGGCCTCCCCCTCCCTCTCATTTCAAATTCAAAAAAATATAATCATTTAATTTAACTAAAATTTATTTTTTAAAAACTTAAGATATTATGATATTTAAAATAATAGATATTTATACAATATAAACTCAATTTAATATAAATGTAATTTAACTTGAATTTTATTAACTCACCATGCACCATGTGACCTGAAATAAAAATAATTTTTGAGTCATATTAGGCGATAAATAAAAGATAACAATTTAAATAATTTTCATTTTAAAATAATCAAACTCAAATTAACCTAAAATTCGGATAATCTAAATTCTTACTCACCCTGGGACAAAAATGACTTGCGCGGTAGGATAACCCGAGTCCACCGCTCAGCCGGACCCTTTTGCCTCGGGGTTCCCATTTTCGGATTTTGTCTTTTATTACTTTTTATCATATAAAATATGAATGTACGGCAAACAAAAAATACGATTTCTAGAAAACGATACTTTTCATCTTCCGTCCTTGGTGGCACGATCCGAGCGAGTGAAGACGAACAGGTGGCAGACATTTGTAATTTCACAGGGTTTGGTTTCCCTCTAATTATTATTAAATAATTAATTATATTATAAGAGTAATTTATTAATTACAGAGGATTTTTTTGAAAAATAGAAAACTCTTTCTAAGTGCAGACTAATTAATAACTCTCTTTACATACATAAATATTTATTATTATTATTATTATGCAAGTTAATTTGCCTCTTCAACTCTTACTTTTTTTTTTTTTTCAATTCTAAAGTCCGTTGCTTTAAGGAAGGCCAAAACATGAGGAACCTCTACAATGATGTCGGTGGGGTAGCAGTACGATCTGACATTACAATGGACGTCGGCTGTGGTCTGGTAACTGTGGCAGACGGTGCGACGCACAAAGCTACAAAGGGATACGTAGGATAGGATAGGACAAAGCTAGAAAGCTAGAAAGCTGGTTATGTCTTCACGCCTTTTAATAATTGGCATATACTTAAAAACGATTGGAGTAAACTCTGCAGTCAAAAATTGATGGAAAGTTAAGTTAGCCGTTGATTAATAGGACCCTACAGTAACCCATGAACTATGTGAATTACAAAATTAGAGTTTCTTGGCTACATTCTTAATATTATGAAGCGTTACTGAACTCAGTCTTTAAATTTAATAAATTTTTTTCTTTTTAATTAAAATTTCATTCTTAAAAATTGTATAGTATCTAAAAAACTTACGTTACTTGAAATGATTTTATATATGCGTAAAAATTGATTTGAAATGGGTACCTGCCTTTAGATGCAATCATCTACATCAAGTAAAAGATGAAAAGCATCTCTCTTTTACACCTTTTTTTTTTTTTTTTTTTTGTTGTTGTTTTTCATGTAATCGGCTAAAACTTTCTAAGCCATGATGCAAATGAATAAAAGAAAAAGAAAATTATTAGTCTTGTACGGCTCACGTGGAAATTTACTATTATCATTAATTAAGAACAAAATAAAAATTTACTAAGTAATTAGCAATACATAGCAAAATGATTGTAACTCTTAGTTGAAAAATAGTTTGCGAAATTCATAATGGCACGACAATATTTTATTACTCTCTTATATAAGCACTAGGTCTGTTAGGATGCATTAGGGAGACATATTCAACATTTATCTAACAAAAACAAGAGGAAGAATCGATGGTTTTCTGTTACACGATTGTAAATAAAATTACATAAAATTGATAAATCATCTAATTTCCTTATTTTCTGTATGCATTTTTTTCCCGACATGCTCCTTTTGATACCTTATTTTGGTCTTAATTACTACACATCTGACCTTAATATAAATCCCTCCAATGCATTAATTAACAAAAAAATGTGTTGAATAGACCCACAAAAGCGGACAAAAAGTCTGAAATTGTTCCTATACGAATGTCTACTACAGCCGGTGGACCCATTAAAGCAGCCAAAGAAAGGTATGATGATTACAGGTGCTGACGGCGTATAAAAGCACGCCGTCTAGCTGTCTGATAAGCGCGACCCGTTCCTTATGTTCTGCATGTGTCCGTTCTGTGCGTCTCGTTTGCCCGCCGACTGCGCTTGGAATCGGATTTCCTTGTTGGTTCGTGCTGCTACGACACCTGGCTACATTGTACCTTCACCTTGGAACACATAACCAAAAAGCTGCAAACGAGGAAATAATTGTTAAAGAAAGAAAATTAACCTCCATGCCTGTCCCTCAACGCGCCTCAATCTTCTTTAAATACTCCATTACATTCGGTTGCATATTACCTTTTTCAAAAAATCTTTCCCAATTTTTTTCTCAATTTTACTATGACGTGTCATCCAAAAATTGTCGAAAGAAACGTAAAATTTTCACCCGCTCCTCCTAAAAAAAATCTGTTGTCAAGCTCGAAAAGGAGCGAGTTGTCAGCCCAAAGAAGAGCAATTAGCCCTTCTCATCCCTCAAAGAAGGTTCTGAGTTCATTCATCTAATATCTATTGGATCGGTTTTCAAGGAAGCTCATCTGTTTTCTGTCCTCCAGCAACTGCTGGATTTTTCCAACAAGTCGATTTGTAAGAATAGTAAGTTTACTTGGAGTGTCACCAAACTAGTTCTCTGGGGACTCTCCAACAAGGGTGGATACCAGAATCTGAGATGGACTTCTTGGTAACCCAGAGCACACAATAATTGCTGGAGGAAAGAAACCAGATGGGCATGAGGACCGACCTCAACAGATGCTGGAGTAATGAACCCAGAATTTCCTTGAAGCCGAACACCTCCCTGGGTACTAAACCCACTTGGATTCCCTCACCCACCAATATTTCTTGTGTTGGGATGTGAAGAGGGTAAATTTGGGTTTGAAGGGATAAGACAGCCCACTTGCTCTTCTTCGAGCTCGACAATTCGCTCCGCTTGGAGTTCAGCAATGGTTTTGTGGTTTTTTTTTTTTATTTGGTTTAACTGGTCATTGCTTATTATTATTATTATTGTTTTTTAAAAAAAATCTGTGAATGAATGGACAGGAAAGAAGTGGGTGCGTCTCAACCATATGAAATCTTAACAGTTGATGTTTTGGTAATTAGAACGGCTGTACAGCATGGAACATATTTGGACTTTGATTTTGTTGTTGTAGTTAATGAACAGTGGTTTATGTTTCTGTTGTTGTGGCAGGCAGCATCGAGTTCAGTTTTGAATTTGGCAAATTATGAAAATGAGTATTATTGCTACTCAATGTGTTTTTTAAATGCTTGTGAAATATATTTTTTCGAAGTTAGCCTTTGCTTTGGGGGCGTTTTTCTTCTAATTCTTTGGAATGAGTTTTTTTCAATTGGTTGTGCAATCACAATATATCTTATGTTTGTTCATTCATGAAAATTAGGTGATGAAGATGCTTCTTCAGAATCTCAAGACAAAGAGGAACCTCCACATTATGGTTTGTCTGTGAATCCTTATCTACCAGATTTCTGCAGAATTTATGAGTAATGCTTCATCCTTTTCTTGATTCCTCCTGCATGTGCAGATGCCACCACATTGGTAAAAACTTGTCAGCAGCATATTGCAATATATGCTGCAGCTCTTTAAGCCTGGCAACTTGCCTTGATTGCAGCACTGTTTTCTGTGACAAGTAAGGGAATCTTTATCTCATTGTTCAGGTGATTCGGAAGAATATGTTGGTCCAAAGCATCTCTCTCTCTCTCTCTCTCACACACACACACACACATGCACTGTCCGCACAATTTATTGAATTTATTTGTATATTGCATATGAGCTACTTACACAATCAATCTGCTAATTTGATTTATTGTAAATTTGTGGGTAGTTACTGATTGTGTATTTCTTAGTTTTACAAACCCTGTTATTCTCCCATTTATATGACGCCTGGCCTATGCAAATGTTTAGAGCCGTTACGCAATCTCTTGCAACAGATTATGCCCGACAACATGAACTACACTGATGCAGGCTTAGTTGTGTGCCTTGGGATAGTCAGTAGGAAAGGGTAAAGTAGTTATGTATGAAGAGGACAGGGGAACATTTCCTGTTTATTTCATAAAATCAGTGTCACAAAAAGGTATACTTGTATTCCAATCAAGGGTGAATGTTCTAAGTGTGATCTAAAGTCAAGTATATTAATGAGATTGTTAATTATAGCTAGAAATGGGGGTAATCCTAGTACAAATGTCATGCTCATATGATGAGTGGCAGACTACTTTCTATCAGTAGCAAACACATATATTGTGGTACTTCTTTTTATCTTTTACTTGCGTACAATGATATTTCAGTGCAGGTCATTTGGATGAGCATATAAAGAAACATCCATCCCATCAACAATATTATTCTCACAAACTTAAGCGCTTGGTATTTTTCTATTTGTCTCTATTGCCTCTCTAGATATAACAGTTTCTACCTTTTTGTTCAATAATATTTATTTTACATTAGTAAAAGGTGTCCTAGTGCTCAAGGTTCCTACATAGCAGGGTCTAGAGATGGGTTAAATGTATCACATATATTGCCTTGAGGTTTTCTTTCAAGTTGTCTACATCATTCAAAGGAAAAAATGGGTTTCAGGCTCCCACACTTCTGGTTTCATGGAAGGCTACCTAACCTTGCCCTTGTTCTCACACAAAATATGTTTATGTGACGCGAACATTTGACCTCTAGGTCACATGGACTAACTTTATTATTACACCGAGGTGTGCCCTTTGCTTTATTTAAATGAATGTGCAATTTTTGTTTTAATTGTTGCTTTCTCTCTTCCCCCTGGGTCCCATGTGTGTATTTTCATGTCAACATGGACATGGATGCCAACAATTTTCTCCTTCAATTTTTCCTTGCGTAGCAAGAGAAATTTAGATGATAGAGGGAAGTAAACATCTGGTTCTACTTGGTAATATTATGGCTTAAGTGATGCAGGTGAAATGCTGCAAGTCAACATGCAAAGTTACTAACATCAGGGATCTTTTGCCCTGCCACTACTGTTTCAATAAAGCCTTTGACAAGTTCTATGACATGTACACTGCAACTTGGTAGGTGACGTACATCTTAGAAAGTATTAGTTGGATATCTTATGAAACTCAATGCTCTCTCTCTCTCTTTCTCTCTCTCACACACGCACACACACACATGCCTCCCTTCCCCCCTGTTCTTTTGTTTTAGTGGGGAGGGGTTTGTGTCCTGAAAGGTAATGTTGATCTTTTCAAAGCATTTTTTTTTTCGTGGATTATGTTGGTATATGTGGGAGGAGCAACTTCATTCATGGAATTCATTTACATGAAGTTCAAGATCTGTTAGAGCTACTCACCTTATTTTTCTGTGGTATGAGCTATTCTATGGGCGTGGAGTTCTAAATGTAAGTTGCATAGGACAAACTTATTCTTTTCTTAAATTATCCAACGGACTACATTTCTGCTAATTGTAGCCAAGGAACTGGACTCTCGATCATCTGGGGTTCAGTTTGCTGTGAAGATCATTTTGAATGGTGAGACTAGTTGCAATCCTCGGCATTATCTGTGTGTTCTTACATTTCCTCGTGCACCTGGTGACTTTTGTTGTGGTTTTTCATGACTGCAGGCATAGGATGAATTGCTTGCTTAAATGCAGATGTAGAGGGCAGAGCATACATTGTCCAAAAAAATGTGCAAGATAAGCGTGTACAGCTTAGTGACTTCATTTTCTGATGTGTTTCCATGATGAACAACTTCCTGCATATTGAACATTCTTTTTGATGTGCATCGGGTAATAATCTTATAATTAAGTGTGGGGTGGATGGGTGTGTACTATGAGAAACAATGAAATCATCAATTTTCACTTTCGGGACATGCAGGGTTGTTGGGCCGTGAATTGTGTCTGATGCAGTATAACCGTTATTTAGTTGCATATGCCATGGCATCTGTTTGGTGATCAGAGAACCCGAAAGATCATTCACTGTCATTCTACAATTTGAATGGTCGTGCAGATGGCTAATGATGCCCCCTTCAGCAGTTCTACTGAGATTCCTGTTGCGCAAGACATCTTATTTCCAACCCATTGGAAATAGAATTGGGAATGGCGCTTTTGCCTTTGTTATGGCTATTCCTTTTGACTTGTGAGGAAAAATCATTTCTTTTCGTTCTTAACTTGTTTCAGAAAAGGTATGGTTAATTAATTCGTCGAGCTGACAAAACGTAGCATTTGCTTTTCATGCTACTTGGACCGGAAATATTTGTGTTGTCAGCTATTAACCAACTAGTTTTTTCTACTAAAGGATTTCTGGTAGCCTGCCATATCTGCTTTCCCTTTCGATGTCGTGGAAAAAGACGGAAGTTGGACTCCTTTTTCCCGGTAGTAGTGTTTGAGGTGTGGTTCTCGTAACGCGGTGGATTGTTTATTGGAAAATTGACAATAAGCTCCAAAAACGACAATTAGGCCGCCCATCCTTCCTAGAGTCTCCACAAAGCTTGCTAACGGGGATTCTTTATTGGAAATTAGAACTCCGGCGGACTAAGTTTGGTCGCTCTTGTTAGCCCATTTTCTGACTCGATAGGCCGACGAGTTGGTTGTCAACGTCATTATGGGCTAAGGTCTTGAAGCTAGCTAGAGACAAGGGGAACGGAAGATTCAGAACACGCTCATTTGATTGAATCCCAATTTAGATTCTCCGAGCGAAATGGTAAGGCGGTGGACTTTTGGAATCAATTATTCCTTAAATGATAATGTTATCGTCTTAATAAATTAAAAATTATTTAATTTTTAAAAATAATTATAATAATTTTTTATATAATTATATATAGTGAGTCTAAAAAAAAATAAAATAAGTTTGATTTTATTTTAAAATCATACTCAATGTAACCACCACTTAATTCCGTAAAAGACATTTTACGCATTTTATAAGGTCTTTTTACCTAATTGAAGTTCACTCTTATTACTCTCCCTCATTCGGGCCTTTGCCCTAAATTAGTTGTAGACCTAGCCAGATAAATTCCCTACCCAATTACATTGTGGTCCAAATCGTTACTCGGATATATATTTCAAAGAGGCAAGAGGCAGGAGGCAATGCGGCCTCCCCCTCCCTCTCTTAGTACATCTGCCCATGATCATATCCATTTGAAATTTGAAAAAATAATTATTTAATTTGACTAAAATTTGATTTGTTTTGTTTAAATTTAGAATATTATTATATTTAAGATATTAGATATTTATGTGTCTATTTCATAGGATTGAAGTTTTCTGTTAAGTAAACTTTCGTGTTCGTATTGTAGATGTACAAAAGGTCAAGTCTCATCTCTCGACTCCAATTTTACCCTCTTCACAACCCAACATAGGAAATGTTGGTGGGTCGAGGAATCCAAATGAGTTCGGTATTACAAAAAATTTTGGACACTCATCGATTCCACCTGAATTTTTTCTTCAACGAGGCATTTGACATCAAGGACGTGTTGAGTTTATTCCTCCAACATCTGTTGACATCAATTATTAAGGAAGTTCATTTAGTTTCTCTCCTTTAACAACTGCTAAGTTGTGTCCTCTAGTATTTTTTGGGGTCAGTCCCCAAGAAAACCCATCTTGTTTTTCTTCTCTATTAACTGCTGGGTTATGTTTTGAAGGAAGTGTTAGGTTTATTCCTCCAGTATCTGTTTAGGTCGGTCTTCAAGGAAGTCCATCTAGTTTCTCTCCTCCAACAATTATTGCGTTGTGTCCTTAAGGAGTTGTTGGGTTCATTCCTCCAGCATCTGTTGGGGTTGATTTTCAAGGAAGCTCATTTGGTTTCTCTCCTCCAGCAATTGTTAAGTTGTGTCCTCAAAGAAATGTTAGGTTACCAAGTAATATTCTGTTTGGTAAAATTTCAAACAAATTCACTATTGTTTCGAATCGACTTACTATTTGAAATGTTAGTAAGATTAGCCATTTAGTTTTTTTTTTTTTTTACCTATTTCTAATTATCTTGTTTGTATATATTTTTATTTATTTTGTCCTTATTTTTCTTTATTTTTTAGAGGACTTTGATTTTTGTTGCGGGTTTAATCTGTTCATGATTGAGGGTTCAACGACATTAAAAGATGTGGAAGAAGATGAGGATGCTTTTTATTTGCAATTTGATTTTCTTGGTGTTAATTACGAGGACTTGAAAGTAGGTTTCGAACCTAACATTAGGGAACTAAAAGAACCACCGTATGATAAGTCAGAAGGGATTAAGGTGATAAGAAATTATTATGTTCAAGTTCAAATTTCAAGATCAAAGATCAATATTGCTATCATAAAACAGAAGATAGAAAACAAAGTATTCAAATTAATGTTACCAAAGCATCCTTTAATCCCAATATCCCGTAATTAACTATTTATGTAATCTGAATTTTGTTAAGTTATTCTGATTATTGTAAGGATTTTTTTTAATACGAATATTACTGTTTAAAAAATTATATAAATATCTATTATATTATTATAGATATTATATAAAATATTATTAATTTAATATAAATTAATTTTTATATAATATACATTTGTATTAAAAAAATATCCTTTCTTAATATAATAGAAATTTGTTATGATTAATCTTTACTCAATACTTGCAACAGTGTTATCATGCACAACTTCGAACTTTGAAAGGAACAAAATCCAAAAATATTTTTTTAATGATAACCAAACTAAGCATTTCTGCTCAGCTGGGTTGCAGAGCACGACCTAACTCCTATAGCCTGGGATCCTTTGTATCCCACTTTTTAGAACAACGAGCTTGAGCACACCATTTCTCAAGCTCCACTTCACATCCTCTAACCCACAATGAAGTTTGATGCCCAAATAATACTTCCTGGTTTCTTTGCCTCCTTCCATATCAAATTCTGGGTCTTTCCCTCCTTCTTTTGCTTCAATGAGAATAACAAACTTGTTATACACCATCACTTTTAATCCGTCTGTATCAACACCAGGCAGGTCAATTTTTGCATAAAGGGAAAGATCATCTTCTTTGATCATATGGTTTGTTATTGGACCCTTTGTAACGAATGAGCTATAGCTTGTTGGTTGAAGTTGTCGTGGGATTGCGGGGATCAACTCTAGACCACCTGTTTCAACAAAATAATGTATGCATCAATTATAAATAATAGGGAAATATTACGTGGGCACAGTTTTTTTTTATGCTGAGAATGACATGATTATTTGCATTTAAAGGCCATGATCATAATCATCATTGAACCGGCTACAAATAAGCAACTAACTGTCTTTAAAGCATGATTTTATGCTTAAAATTGCAAATGTTGTGGCTAGAAAGAAAAAAGAAAAGGAGGAAGGAGGGGGAGCGGGAGGCCCCGGAACCGGTGGTGTTCAAGTTTAATGCCGATGGTTCTGTGATTGGTCAAATGGGCCTGGAGATGATTGGAGGGGTTTTGACGGGGCATGACAGGGTTGTTAAGTGTATGTTTTCTAAATCTGTGGGGCTATCCACTTCAGTTTTAGCTGAATTATTGGTAGTGAGAGAGGCCATGATTTTGTGGTCAAGCGGGGATGAAGCACGAAGTCATAAATTAGCAGTGCAAAGCGACTCTAAGATTGTTATCTCTTGGCTGACTTGCCCTACTGAGAGGCCTTGGGAAAAAATGAATATCTTCGATGATATTAAGAGAAGTGTGAAAGGTGACGTTGTGTTTTCTTTCAAGCTACGGGAATCCAACTCATTCGCGTATTCTCTTGCCAAGTTGGACACAGGTAAAGGGAGGGACTTGGTTGCACTGCTTTCAATTGCTGTTATGTGCTCTTCATTCGATATTATGAGATCCTGGCTATGTGTGGTGAACTTACGCTTCAATGAGTTGTTTTGGAGATGGTTCATTGCCTGTGTAGGACATTTTGCTTTTATAATTTCAGTTGTTGCTGTAAAGGTTCTACAGTTAAGGTTAATGGTCATGGAAATAGGCTGTGTCTGCTACCGTGTGGAAGTTGCAGTGGGGTTTTGCTGGCAGGTTGGGGTTGATGGGAACAGTTGTCCTTTTTCTCTCTATAGAAACTGTTCGAGGGTGCAGCATGGAAATACTACGAGGTCCCTTCAAATTTGCGTTGATTAGCTACAAGTTGCTATGTTTTTGGTGTGGCGATGATGCTAGATTTTTGTGGGGATGTTGTCCCATTCTGGGGTTTTGTGAGCTGGTTTTTTGATAAAATCTTGGTGTCAGGGTAAGAGTGCGGCCAACTGCAGCTGGTCGATGTTGTGGGAGTGGCTCCGTTGAGTTTTGACAGGTCCTTTGTTTATAACGGGCGTTCCCGTTTTCTGCTTGAATGTTATGAATAAAATAGGTCCCTTACCGTTCAAAAACAAAACAATAAAAAAAAATCTTTAATGCATAGCACTGACAAAAAAATTTCAAAATATTTGCTATAATATGTAACTAAGAGTAATAGGCACTATTATAAATACGTATATTTAAAACAAAAAAAAAAAGTAGAAATATAATTTAGTCACATAGGAAGACACAATAATTGTGACATGTGAATATTGCACGTTAAAAAATAATAATTTTTTAATATGAAATTTCTGAAAAAAAAATCATAATATGAAATAAAACTGTTATATTGTATATTAAATACTATACCATATACAATGAGAGAAGTTAACTACTTTAAAAATATTGCTGCATATTGTATAACATGTATTATATGCTGTGTATTTTAGAAAAAAAAAAAAATTCAATTCACTATCCCCATTTTTGTCTTCTGGAGCTAACTTTCCGTCTAACAAAAATTATATTTATATATGCAGCCACATGAAAATTTTCTAAAATGTGAAGTAACCGAATAAATAAATGCAAACGAATTAATATGAAAGAGATCTGAATAATATGAGCAAGAGAAAAGTGGAAAACAAAAAACAAAAAGCAGAGAGAAAGGGAAGAAAATCAAAACCTTTGGGCAAAAGTGCAACAAAATTCTCTTCATATACAACTCCACAGAACAGCCCATTCCGAAGAGTCTTGATTAGCCGGTACGTCTTGCGTGTAGGATTATATGCGACTAAAGTATCATCGCGCCCATCATCAGTAAGGGCCAGAATTTCTTTGTTCTGTGACACATATATGGGCTGGAAATTCCTTTTAGCCACTGAGATCCAAGGCGCCCATGATTCTTTAACTCCGTATTCCTTCATCACCCATATCTCTGTCTTCGCGGTGTCATGGATATCTCTATAACATGCGCAAAGTCGTCCATCCAGAATCGCCAAGAACTTGTGAACTTGTTGCGGCAACATGGCAATGCAATCTGCTAGTGGTAAGTCCCAAAAACTTTCCTCCTCTAAATCAAAAGCAACAATTCCATTGACTCTGTGGTCCTGTGGTTCCTGTGGTTCAAGGCTATTCCACTCACTTGTGAGCCAGTGCAAGGCTCCATTCAAAGGGGTTCGAGCCGATTCGTGACATGCCACAGTTAAACCCATCGGAAAGATAAGAGGTTCCAAAACTCTCAAAGTGTTTGCTTGCACACAGTAGACCTGAAACTGCCAATTCTTGAAGAAGCGGGAATGAACTCGGACAAGCACCTTGAAATCAGCACTGGAATCATCGTAGCCAAAACCCCAGAGTTGATAATCATCTACTTCATTGAAAGGATGCACAGTCAAGGCTCCTCGGCCTCCTCCGTTTAAGAGGAATGGAAACGGAGGTAGTTTCTGGTAAATTCGGGTCAACGGGTTCCATATGATAGTTAGGTTTTCAATTGAAAAACATATGAGGCCAAAGGAAGAGCCTCTAATTTCCAACCGGTAGTCTATGCAACGCGGAATATCATCCAGATTCTCTGTCGGTGAAGTAAACAAGTACCAGCACTTGAAATTCGATGTGGTCGGGAGACCGACACATGTTGTTGCATCCATGTAATCTCCTTTCTCAAATAGTGCTTCAGGGTTCAGTGATCGAAGATAAAGATAGTCATACATCACCCCGTGATGTAGAGGCCAGATAAGGATTCGAGTATTCAAGCCCAAAAGAGCCCGATTTTCGAGAACATAGATGATTAACCGTACCCAGGACTTGCATACCAATGCAAAACGTACCAGAGAATTCTTTGGTAACCTTGAAAGGATATCGATTTCGATATCAATGGGGAAGGAGGCCACGGCAGGCATAGTTCTGCGTTGAGCTCCAAAAGGAGGGACAGCATATGAGAATGGGGACACAGAGGCGTTTCCAGGCTAACCCGGTGTGACAAAGAGACGGTGGTGATTTATAACGCCGAGAGGAGAGCGTGAGTTTAAGTGATTAAAGTGACTTAATTGGGAAAATCTCCGACTTCAGGGGATTTGGTTATAGCACTTTGTATTTTGGCATTGGCAAGTTATTTGGGTCAAGCCTAGAATCTTTGCTCATATTTCCTGTAATTAACAACCCAATCTCTTCAATCTACAATTATTTCAATTTTATTTTATTTTTTTATAATTGACAATTTCCTCTTGGGAGCTGTTAAGTATTGGATCCTTTTAGAAGATTCATTGATTTTTAGATATTATTAGTCCTTACTAATTGTCAAAGAATTTCCTGGTTCTGGGCAATGTATATATGGGCTTGATGTTCAGCCCATTGGCTGTTGAGATCCAAGGCGCCCAAGATTCTTCTATTCCATATTCCTTCATCATCCATGTCTCTGTCTTAGCTTTGTCATGAATATCTACAAGCAAAGTCGTCCTTCCAAAATTGCCAAGAACTTGGAAGCCGTTTGATTCATCATAGCAAATGCAATCTGAGAGTCCCAAGACATTTTTCCTCTGCTAAATCAAAAAAACCACGATTCCATTGACTGTATCATTGTGGCCTTGTGGTTCAACTTCGGGCGTCTTTTTTGTGAGCCAGCGTAAGGCTCCATTCAAAAGTATTCGGAAACATATGAAGCACCACCTTGTAAGTAGCACTGCAAACACGTAGCAAGAGACTTTGCTGGCAACCAATGAGCAGACGTGTGAAGCACCTGTGCTAACTTAATTATAAAAAGATGATTTCATGCTGTGACCCTATTGAAAAATATTAAGTGGACGGAGAAACTTGAAACAGACGGAGTGATGTCGGCTGTATACTGAAATTCGCCTATTCAATTATTCTACCTATTAAGCAAAAAAAAAAAATGTATTCCCTGCTCATAGTTTTGTTCCTTCCAAAAAGAAAAAACCCAAATTAGCTTCAATAGTACTCTACCTTATGCCAAGGCTCTGCCCCGTTTGTTAATTCAATGCGTTAGCGTAGATTCTTTATCGGTTATTGTTATCATAGTCTAAGATTCTTTATTGATTATTTCTATTGTTATCACCGCACGATTTATTTTAAAGGTTAGAGATTTTGTCCGTGCTATATGGGTCCGAATTGTCGCTTAGGTATTATGTAAATAAAACTAAATGTAAGCTTTTATCATATACAATTTTGACTAACTAATATTGCACAAACGTGATGCCGGCTATGGCTTTTTATAGACCACAATGAGGTTAGGCGAAATAAATACTAAAATTAGGCAATGAGATTATAATGTCTATTAATGCCTTATTTTGTTTACTCATCGGCTACAAAATTAGAATTTCTACCAACATGCTTAAAGCACCAACTATCACTGATACAAAGATAACTAAGAGCCTTTAAGAAGAGCCGTTCTAAAGCTCCACGAATCCCACTGGATATCAGCGTTTACTTTTGGGCTTTACGCCTTTGAGGAGGAGGTGAAGATTTGGGGTTTCCGTAAAGGACACATGGGACCGTCCCATCAGCAGAGAAGGTGACAAAAAAGTACCCTTTATAGAATGATGACATTGATTAAGTACATAATAACCATCTAACATATCTTGAGGAGATATCTTCACCATATATGTGTTTTCTGTCTATGTTATTCTGAAGCTGGAAGGTTTGATTATAATTTTTCTTTTTAGTTATCTAATTTTGTTTAGAAGACTAATGGAATGCCAAAGGACATCCGTCAAAAAGCTTCTATAAAATCCTTTCGCCATTGATTGTAAAATAAGCAAAATGGGTAACAAGCAAGTCTATGCCCTTGCTACAGCTTGCTCTCAAGCAAGGAGACGCATGAACCACTGTATTAATGCCGAAGAAATCGGGTTTAGACCACAATGACACATGAATGTCAAATTAAAGCTTCACCCGACTGCAGCTCTGCATATTATTAAGCCTTTGATATAACAATGCCCAGAATCTGTCGAAGTCAAGGCACCACAGAACAGAAAAGGGAAAAAAGGAGACCCAAAACTCCCAAAGCCTCTTACGTTACAGAAAGAATGCATGTCAATAAATGCATGGGTTACCGTAATGTACTTCAGCAACTGCAAACACATCACCTGACCTAGTGAAATCTTTTACCTCCGCAAAGATAAGAAGGCTCCGCTCATTAGTTTCGTTTCTCTTCACCATTCTTTGATTGGCGACAGAAAGGAAATAAAGAGGAAAAGATGGCTAAAGGCTACGAGGAACGACTGATTATGTCATCTTCACGAGATACCCCAAAAATATGCCGAGCAAGCCAACAAAGATAACAAACGTGAATGAGACAGCACCACGGCTTTTGCTACCTTCACGTCTCAGGAGTTCCTGAACATAATAGTCTCTCACAATGTAAGTCATTCCCATTATTTAGGGATCATAAAATTAGAGGAAATGTGCACTAAAGATGATCATATTGGCGCACAAAATGTTTTGGTCTTTATAGTTCTGGGTACTTAGCGTCAAAGTTTAGTGAAATTGTCTGCTTATGGATTCATATGAGAGATGGGACCAAACACACAAAAAACTAAAATTATGCATACTTGAACTACAGAAGACCAGATCCTAAAATGGAATCACATATCAATGACTCACCAATTCCTGACGAAGCTTGTTATTTTGCTGGATTGCACTATTCTTTTCCTCAGTCAACTTTGAAATAAGAGATCTCGCCTGCAAGTATTCCACGTATATCAATGGCAAGGAAAACAGAAGCTCGATGATAACATGGATAATATCAAATGCATTCATTAACATTATATACAATTACAAGAAAGCAGATGAACAGCAAGTATACCATGTGTATTAATGGCAAGTAAATCATATGCTTGATGAAAACAACTGTTAGGTCCATCTCTTGTAATACAATTAGAGCAGAGCATGCTTTTGCTACATTAAATGGATATATAAACCACATAGCAATACATGTGACAGGAAACCACAGAGAGAGAGAGAGAGAGAGTCCAAATGTTTGAAGAGGCAGAAAATGATCAAACAGACTTTTGTGAGGTAGTGCAGAGTTGCGAGAGGAGTTGGAAGTACTCATGGCAGAATGGCATATATACAACCAGACCCATATTAATGGTTGGCCATGCAGGGCTCCAAAGCATGAACTATCAAACTTAAAATGTCAACAGCAATAACCTTAAGGATACTAATATTACAGAGGAAAATGATAAGGAGATGTAATACCAAAAATTCCCTTGACAAAGCATCAAAATGAGCTAAAAAATAACACTGGTTGTAATTCCATTGGCCAATCAACTCCTATCAGCCAACTATAATTTGCTAACTTTAAACAACAATAAACAGTGGGTCTCATTAAGCTCCACATTCTAGTAGGCAAGCCACAATAAGAAGATGCTATTAATTAGATTAGCAATCTACACCTGATGCCCATAACATATGACAGGCAAGCGCCCATATACTAAGTTCACATAGCCCTTGATTAGAGTCATTTTAAAACAGATGTAGTGAGCATTTAGCAGTTGGCAGTGAACTAGTTCCATATGTCATTGGACGTCAGTAAGAAAAATTGTAAAAGAAGCCCATATGAGAAGAAGAAAGTTTCTCACTGATTTGGTAGGTGTTTAATTTGGAAAAAACAAATGTCACAACATTTTGGAGATGGAAAAGCAACAAGTCAGTAAAGCATAAAAAAGTTATATTCAATTCAAGAATTTCAATAATGTCCAAAAGAGTTTCCACTTTGTAGACACTCCAATCTTGTTTTAAATTACAGGACAGGATAGGAAATTAAAAGGATGGAGAAAGAAATAGTAAGACTGAAACCCTTCTGACAAATTTAAACATGGATAGGTATGGTTGCATTCAGAGTACCAGGTTCTCCTGGGTGCCTGCCAAGGAAATTAATGAGAATTGTGCATAAACAGATGCTGAAAACTAAATATAGTCCTCGAGTCTCATTTGTGGAAGACAAAATATCTCAATGAACAAATCTTTGACTAAAGATGCTTTCAAAGTTAAGCATAAGCAAGATAAGCAAATGTGTCCTGTTTAGCTTATCCTTCCAAGTCCCAAATGCTTAATCTTCTAAATGGAATGGTTTACTGTTATTTATCCTCAATTAACAACATCATGAGATATGAGACGACACAACAATCTGACACTGAAGATTATACAAACCAAATGCCACCATCAAAGGTAACAATAAGTACAAATTTGACCAGGAAAACAAATGCAGATTTATGTTACCTCCCCCCTTTTCTCTTGAAAGTCAAGTTGTTCACCAGACGGCCTTGCAGTCTGCATTTGGCAACACAAATGCATGTCATCTCTGAAGTTCTAGGCTAAGCGGAAGTTGAAAGTTATGAAAAACATAGCAAGCGGGGGAAAAGAATGACAAAAAAGAAAAGAAAAGAAGAAGGATCACTCCAAAATACTCACACTGAGGAAATGATTTCCGTTCACATTTTCGTTCTCTGATACAGAATCTCTGGGAGAAGACCCCTCCTCAGACCCTTCTTGAACAGGAGAAGGAGGTTGAGGTGGAGATATAGACCACTCTCAATTTGCACTCCTCCACAATATGCCCTGCCTCCTTGTTGAACTAAACAAACCCAGCTTCCATGAATAACAACATTCATAGCTCAAACCTTCAAAGCTCAAATGTAAACAAACCGAATGCTTGTAATTACCATCTCTGGAGTGATATCCCTTGCAGTTGCACCATCATTCGCCTTTACACTCTGAAGCAAAAACTTGTCCTTGCATTGCATGTCAGAAGGAGCCTCCTTTTGCGCTTGCATTGTCACTGAATCAATGCCAAAGTTTATCATATCATACTATGGCTACAACCTAAATTGAAAATGCTACAAATTCTTTAAAAAAAAAAAGGGCAAGAAATGAGCACCTATGATATCACAAGTGGATCGGGGCAAGACAACCCCAGCATTTGGTCTAACACAATACTTCTTTGGATTGGTTGTTTTGACCTAAACATAACATACTGATCAGATAATCAACAATCTCAAACATACAGCATCCATTCCAAATCTACATTGTTATCTCCCATGACATTTGATTCCTAATAGAACTCCAAAAAATTAGAAAAAAAAAAAAAAACAACTTTGCAGTTTGAAATACAGACTCTATTAATCTGTTTCCCAATGAAACCAAATGAAATGATAGAGAGAGCCAGAAATCTTTTTCTCCATCTTCTCTAGCAGTTTCCCACCATCCAAACAGGGAATCACTACATCTCATTCAAACAAAACATCTATATATATATATAAGAGAGAGAGAAAGAGAGACAGGAGGAAGATTACCTTAAAAGCGACATAATTATCAGTTTTATTTGACAATTGAAGGGAAGAAGAGATCTGCTTCTTCAATTCAACTGAACAAAACCAATATTTATTAAAAAGAAAAAATTCAGGTAAGCAATTATTAGATCAAGAAAATCCCAAAAACAAAAAGAGGAAAAAAGAAGCAAACACATCCGTTGGGGCTGACATGCGAATTTGAGCTCCAGAGGTTCGATGCTGAGAAGCTCTCCCGTGTTCATCTCGAAGCCTTTTGGAGAATTGAACACCCGGGCCAACAACAAAAGCGGTCGGTTTCCGACAAGCAGATTCGGAGAAGATCCGAAAGATATTGAGATTTGTTGGGAATCCGAAACCTATTTTTTTTATCCAAAATAATAATGATAATGAAGCGCTTTTCGAGAAGGGAGATTGCCAGGAAGAGAAGTTGGTATAATGGGGGGTGCTTGTGAAATTAAAGGTGCTTTACGTTTATTTTTTATTTTTTATTTTTTTGAGAAAAACAAATTATGTTATTAGTTTTGTTGCGTTTGCTGTTATCTCAGGGTAAATTAGAAGTGTTAATTTTCTTACATTTATTGACAGCCTCCCACCCACTTAAAATTTGGGCAAAATTGGAGAAAGAGGGTAAATGTTTCAGAGAATTGTATTGTAATTTTTTGACTTTTGCCTTTTTAGAAAATGGAATATATTTTCTTACAAAAGTATGGTATTTTAATTTTTTGTTATAACACAGGAATACTGTAATTGGAAAAGTTGAGTGCAGTTTTAGAATAATGCATTATATTTTCTGGAAAATACAGTATATTTGATTTTTGTCATTTTGTTTTTCCTTCATAGTGAATTATCTAAATTGGATTTTTTTTTTTTGGGGGGGGGGGGGGAATTCACCCTTTTGGAGCATGTAATAATTGTTGGAAAATTGCACAGACAAGATGATAATTGAAATAAAACCAAAATTTTAGTCTTTTTGGAATGACTCTGGGTCTGGGATAATGACCCAAACAAATTTACTAAGAAATAAATAAATAAAGTAAACCAAGACAGCCTAGGTGGTGACTGTCTCTTTTTTCTAGGAGTTTTAGGTCAGATTATGAAATATGAATGGGTTTATGGGCCAAGAAATATATATCTAAAATTAATTAAATTACCCAAATCAATAATGACACCCATGTCCAGTTTTGTGCCTTTGCTGTACAACAATAACAAATATAAATTTCTTATGGATAAAAATGATAAATACAATAATGTTTACAAACTGGGGCTAAAAATCAAATTAAAAAGTTGAGTTACAATCAATTAAGGAACAATGTGACATCTTGCTTGTAGCCTGGTCCCAACTGCCATAATTGTTACCTATTAATATATGGTCCCATGTCAATGAAACAAAAATAACAATCAGTAAATTGAAAATCTACCAAACTTTATGCAATTTATCATCTTTACAGCTACTAGATTAAATAAAAAAATACTTATTTGACCCACAATTTTGTAATTTGATTGTATTCAATTAATAAAATAATTATTTTGTTAATAGACAAGTTGCCAATCCAATACTTGAATAATTATGTAGGGTGTAGTCACCAATGTAGTTTTTCTCTAAACATTAAAATAATTTAGTTGAGCTGGAACTAATTGATATCGTGCCCAAAACTTTTAGCACCGGTGCCTGTGCCTACTGGGTGGTCCAACTCACAGTCGTTGGCTTTTTTTTTTTTTTTTTTTTTGTTCTTCTTCCTTTTTTCCATGGTCGGGGGGGTTTAGAGAGAGCTTCAAAATTGATAGGAAATTATACTTTTTAGGCACATGGGGAAGGGTTTTTTATACTGGGATGATTGAAAAAAAAAAAAACAAATTTTGTAGCAGCTGTCACGGCTGGATTGCAACCTCCAACCACCTAATTTGGGCAGAAGGGCTTTTCATATGTCGAGCCTCTTTTGCAAAGCATGTATGAAAATGTCAAATCAAACAAATCTACCACAATTGCATAGCCAACAATGCCCACGGTGGGGTCTCAATTGCTCAATATTGACAAGGTAGGAGAGAGGTAGTACGCCGACCGAACGCAAGGACATTAACACTTTCGGGCTTTATTTATTTATTTATTTTTTAAAAAGAACTCACGAATTAGTCCAGGGAGAGTTTTGTTGTTATGTTACCATAGGGTTGATGGGCCAAAAGGAGCTCCCATTAGGGAGTCTTGGTGAGATGTGGTTGCATAGAAAGCGTGCATTAACCACTAATCGTATTAGAGGATGTCGAGGGACAGCGAATATAGATGAAACAGAGGTATCATAATGAGAAATGGCTTGGATGGTTGGAATGAGAAGGTTCTTATAAAATCAGTTGTTTAAAGCTATTCTCGCATATGGAATGAGTCTCTTCTTTTTTTGTTTTTTGGTGGGGCAGCCGAAAAAAAAAAAAAGGAAGGAAGATTCATTAGGCTTTGTGGGAAAAGATGAAGACGTCAAAAGCAAATGGTGGATTGGGCTTCCGTTATGTCTCTAATTTCAACTTGACAAAACTGAGTAAGCGGGCTTGGAGGCTTCTGAAAAAATAACTCCTCCCTTCTATCAAGAATATTCAAAGCCCGATACTTCCCAAGACATAATTTCATGGAAGCAAAATCGGGTTTCAACCAACCCGAGCTCTCCTTGAAAGTGGGATCACATGGATCATTGGCAATGGTACATCTGTTAATATTTTGCTTGATTCTCAGCTCCTGGAACAAAACGGTTTCAAGTTGCTTTCGCCAAAAGTTCAGCTTGAGTTTGACTTAGTGGCAACGCTAATTGACCTAAACACTAAAGTGCGCAAATCCTGTCTATGCCTCTCAGTTTTTGAAGTCTGGAAGACAAAATTGTATGGCACGATCTTAATGGATTTTACACTGTTAAAATTGCCTATCATATTGTTGCCCAACCTGATCCATTTTCGGCCCCCTCCTTTGGCAATGATGATGATTCGGGTTGGTGGAAATCTATTTGGCGTCTTAATGTTCCGGGGAAAGTTCGTCACTTTACATGAAGGACTTGCAAAAGTTTCCTACCAACTGATATGAATCTTCTTCGTCTCAAATGTCCTTGGGCAGTTGGCATATGGTTTCTAAGCCCACTCGGTCTTCAAACTTGGGAGCTTCTTCGAGTACAGTTTCATTCATGATTCAAAAACCTTCTAAAGGAAGCGACGAAGAATGTTAGTAAAAGCGGGTTGCCATGATTGCGTGGGGGGTATTTGGAAGACCAGGAACTTGCTCGTGATGGAACAGCGTGTTTTGGACCCCCAAACTGTGATTTGTATGGCTTCAAAGCTCCATGGCAAGCTCTAATAAGTGGTGATGTTAAAATCAAAATGGAACTCGGGCGGAATCGGCAAGGTATTTCGGAGCAAGAATGGGACGCTTGCTCTCGTTCTCACTAAGAACATGGCTGGTACATTCCCCCCAACAATGCTGGAAATGATGGCAGTACAAAGAGATACAGAGAACTCAATCGAAATGCAGAATTGCCTGGTTGCTGTCAAAGCTATTCACTCTCTGTGGACTTGCATATCGGACTGCTAGTAGCAAAAGACATCAGAGTGCTCTCCTCCTCTTTTACTAGCTTTGCTTTGCTATTTCCCACGTCAAGCAGCAATTTAATACAATTGTCCGTGCTCTCGCGCCAACAACCTTGACAAATGAAGGAGGAATCATCTGGGATAGATCTAGACTTAGCTATGCTTTCTTTTTAATCGATGATGATGTGCGGAACTTGAATAATTAAATAAAATTCCTCTTTTTTTCTCAATATATATATATATATTAGAAGGTGTCCGGCCGTATTAATTTTTTTTTGTTTTAATTAACTTTAATTGAAACTCAAACTCAAAATCTTCAGAGTAAAAAATGACTGATATAGTATTTTATTACTCGTCAAAGCCCAGAAGTCCGCATCATCTCTATGCCAATGCACAAGGAGGTCTCACAGACTCCACCGTCTGGGCCATGTCCCATTACTTCAACCATTGTCTTTACCGGACAAATTGTTTAAAGGTTGAATTAGCTGGTTGGGAAGGATAATTTTGTATTTGAATCATGGCGTAACATTTCCCTCTCAATATGAGTTGAGTTAGAATCGAATTTTAAATTACTGATTATTAACTTTTTCAATCCATACAAATTGAGTCTAATCAAATTTTATGAGGTTTTTGAGTTATTCAAGTTAATCGGTTTTTGCTACCTTTAGTTTAAAGTTTAAACTCTCACGTCTCCTCCAAAACTCCCCTTGTGTGCAAATTTACAAGCCCCCTTCTCCTATTAGCAAGAACAAACAGCCCCTCTGAGTCCAACCCCACACGTACATTCAAGCTCTTCTGGCAACACACAAAGTTCTCTGCTTCACACAGTTTAAAGCTCCCTTTTGTAACAAGAAATCAACATTTGAATGTGCTAAAGAGAAAACGTTCAAACTTCATACATGATTCTCACACACCTCTACAACTAACGAGTTTAAATTCTCAACGCTGCTACATTCTGTGCAAGTTTCTTCAACACCTGTGAGAGGAAGAATTATTAGATTCATAACAGTTGTATCTTTCATACATTGGTAGAAATAGCAATAACCGTGACCAAATTGACACTCACCATCTTGGTATCTTGTAAAGCAGTTTCCAGTGCTTGAAGTTTCTGTGAAGACCAAGATTATATATCATTATCACTAGTGTTTTAAGATTTTAACTTATCAGAAACAAGTCATCAGAATACCACTCACAATGTTGATGTCTTCAAGTTTAGCTTCTAATGCCTCAATATTCTGGGTCACCAGCTTTTGAACAAAGTTCATTTTTCCAGTTTCTCGTCTTTCAGGGCTTTGATCTCGTGCACCATTATCTTCGGCTTTGATCAGGGCTTTCTCTGAAACCCCACCGATGTTTTCTTCATTCTTGTATGTCCCATCTGTTGCAGAAACTGCCTGCTAGGTACAAATGAAATGCCTATAAATCTCAGCATATGTATGTGACAAGTCAGATAAGTTGCTGAATACTAATACAAGCATACAAGGGAAAATGCCGATACGTTTTAATGAAAATATAAACCTGAAGCATTTCTATAACTTCTGGATTGTTCCACGGTCCTTTGTCGCTAAACAAGCAACCTCCATAATCGGAGCAAGTGCAATTCCCTCCCAGAAAAGTCGGCAAGTTACTTCAAAAAATCAAAAGAATACTAATTGATCATACAAGCCGTATAAAGCTCTAGTAAAGTTGAGCATTACAGAAACCATAAACATTCACCTTGGATCAATGACCTCAAGCAAGCTACTTAGGTAGTTGGATCCCAACACCTGAAATCAAACTCAAAGTGTTTTTAGCTAATGAATTTTGGAAAGGGGGGAAAACACGAACCAAAACCACATGCGTAAGAGATGTTGACGAAGGATAAATCTTACTTGAATCTTGGCTAATGTACGTGCATCAAGAAAAGCCTTGAGAGCTTTCCATAGCACTTTGAATCCAGATCCAGCATTGACAATGAAGAGCTTATGTAGCACCTGCAAAGTTTAGAATATGACAAACAATTGTCGCATAGAAACACAACTATCAGTTGCATTATGACCTGCATTCATCCAAACAATAACTTGAAATTGCATTTGGTTACCTCTGGGTAGTAGTTGCTGTCAATCTTCTGAATTTCCAGGAAGAGATGCCTTGCAGGCTTTGAGAAATTAGACATTCCCTATGCAAATGGAAGAGCAAAATTTTCAGGATCTAACAGAAAAAAGGATGAGATTACCATATAAGAAGAAAACATAAAGGAATAGAAGAGTCTGACATTAATCACCCTCATTCTGAAAACCTTATAAAGAGGCCTTCTAAATGATGCATGTATATGTTTGCATAAACGAATGGAAGAGAGTCTGACATTAACCACCATCATTCTGAAAACCTTTTATATGCTCAGAACAAAACAATATAATCACTGGCTTAAAACTCAAATAAAACTTTGTCAGGAAGTTGACAGGCTTAAATAGTAAAGAGCAGAATAATTTGCCTTCACATTCTTAAAGGAGATTAATTCCAATGTATCATAAAAAAAAATCTGAAAGGATGTTTTCACACATCATGGGACAAGCGGATACAGATTAACATACCACATCCTTGACATCAAAAATACTAGTGATGGATGCTATGTGCGTCTTAGCTGCAACTGAGCATGCAGGAAATCTCACATTCATTGTCTTCTCTTGTTCAGACACATGGTACTTGACAAATCTTTCGATGGTAGTTGATCGGAGCAGTGCATCAAGCTCTATCATCCCAACCCTCTCTATGTAGATTGGTCTGCCACATCTGTCAACCCCATGATATCCATGAGGATAGCATTTCTTTATCTCCGAGTACTCCTCCAACTTAAGTTCCTGCAATATGTTCTAAATCAGTTCCTCAATTCTGTAGATGTTCTGGAATTTCACTTCAGACATTCCCACTTCAAATCATGGTAAAAAATAGCTTGAAATTCACCTTTGCAATCGAATCAACCCTGAAGTCCTCACGCCATTTAATATAGTTAACAAACATGTCCTTTGCTCTTGGAAGATCAAAGTCCCTCATTCGAAGAAATCTAAGAGTGCAGATTATTAAAAGCACACGATGGTAATGTCACCAATAAAAGAGCCGTGAATGCAATGTAAAATGCCATTATGTGATAAAAGTTGAACTGCTTACCTTAAAAGAGTATGATAGTCAGTCTGCTGCCCAGGCAAGAGGCCCTCAAGAAAAAGCAATTCACCGAAAGACTGAACAAGTTGTTCATCTTTTGGATCATGAGTCCCTTCAAGGGCGGATTGCAAGCTCTTGCTTCTCCCAAGTTTCTTTATTGAGTCCCGAATCTTGAGAGGATAAGTGAGCATTGACTTGATGCCTGAAGTTGATGATGAAGACGGCTTGTGTCCTTCAGGAGGAGGCAGAATCCAGTGGGACTCAATCGGTGGATGGATAATTCTGGTTGTTTTACCTTTACCCAACTGAGAATTCTTCAGGACAGAAGATTCTGCACCTTCCCTGCCACCTTTCAATATAACTATCTCTTGAGAACTCTCCTCTAACTTTGGCATTGGCACTTAATGCTTATATATAATGATCATAAATCGAGATCAAAAGTATGAAACTTTATAAGGACTCCAATCTTTCTAGCTGAAAAATTGGACTATCCGGTTTATGATCTAATTGGATCAAATTCAATTAGATATGAAGCAAATATGACAGATATTGCCCTTGCATAAATGGAGGAAAGTAATTTCATAACAAAATGGCACTTGCTAGCAAGCTCACAAGGATAATCATGAACCCATCAACCATAAGAACAGAAGTACAGGAAGCACCCAATTGACCATAAGTGGCAGCAAAATCATATAAAAATTTTGGGTTCGATTAAAAGGAAGGAAACTGCAGAGCTGCGTTGGTATCGATCATGAAGAATATGTTGAAAACTTGAAGAGTTGTACAAAAAGAATTCAGAGAATTAGAAAATTGCGCAAAGAAGGCATTGAGGGAATCACAATTGGTCTCCAATTTTTCCATGGAATATCTAGACTGCCAAGGGAACGTCCTAAAGGTAGGCGACTGTACACGTACTAAAAATGAACTAATGAAACAACATAAGATACGGAAAAAGGGCGCCAAGACCCGATGACTACCTGCAGATCGAAATTTGATTAGCTCAAATGACATTGTTCACACATCCTTCTACTCTTCTAGCAAAATTGTTTGTATCACTATCATCTGGGAGGAGTCCAAAGTTTACTTGAAAGAAAGTAAACTTCAGAATACTTAACACTATATTTTATTGTCGCGATTCTTTGCTTGAATATTAACGCAATCCCGAATTCGTGAACAATTCAACGCTTGCTTAATTTTGAAGTCCATTTTGGATTCTATACAAATATTTGCTAAAAACTTTCTTCGAGAGGAACAAAGATCTAGTTTTGACGGCTCTGCAAGCCATCTTTGATCACCGTGCGGAATATGCATGTGGACAGATTAAGTTTGGTTAGTTCTAAAGGCTCGTCATAACCTCATTCATGGCTATTTTCACGAACGATATCCAAAATATCCAACCTTCACACACTGTAAAAACATAATCCTGAGATTTTTGGCAACATTAATGCCTGTCATATCCATAATTCCATACAACATAAATATCAAAAAGAAGAAAAGGTAAAGCAACCATGCATATCAGAAGCTTGAGTCTCACATGATTTCCCATCCATTTGAGCTCTGACAAATCAATAATGCTTACAACCACTATATATTGTTTATCAGGACAAAATTTGACCTCAAGCATAGCAGAATACAAACTGTTACAATCATAGAGAAAATTTATGCCAACCTAAGAAGTTACTAACTGTGAAGGCTTTAACTTCTCCAGCAACTTCTCAGCTTCGAGGAACAGAATCGGTCCGCAAGACACATATTTTAGATACTTCCATCTGTACAAGATTTTTTACAATTAATATTTCCCAATTTCTATTTGCATTTCATTGCATAAACAAGTAATAGATGGTGGAAGCACATGGCAGTAACCAATATTGCAAGAATTGATTAGAGGAATTTAGTACCAGACATCAATAACTCACCTGGGCGTGAATGGTAATGCCAAACAATGTAGGTGCAAATGGCCAACACTGTTGAATGGAGGCTGATGAAATCCAAATCTGTCAAAAGATCAGAAGAAAATTTCTCAAGAAAAGGTGCTGCCAAGGCCAGTTTCACAAGCAAGAAATGCTGAGGAAGCAAGCAAAGTTAGCCTCAAGGTCCATCTGGCCCAGGAGTATCTCAATGACACTGCCTGCTCCTCATCTCTTAAGTTTGCAGCAAGCAAACACAGAGTACTTTTGTTTTTAGCTTTCACACCTAGATTGTGAACCACTCAGCTTCATGCACTACATTTACTGCACAAGAATATGTATAGAAAATCCAAGAAAGCTACCTACAATAATTCTGTCTGAATATGTATAGATCATGAGCTCAATCCTACAGAATGGTCACAGTACAACTGGAGATAAAAACCACTCATTAACTAGTCCACCTGCTTCAAAACTAGTACTGTGAAAGTTTACTTGTTTAATAATTTAATATATAAACCAAAAAAAATCAGCAACAATGGCATAAAAAAAATGGTCAAACAACAAAGCCCCTTGTTTTTCTTTAATACTTCTAACCTTCCACCCCCTCAGCAGATCTACAAATTTGCTCATCCAAAATGAGTTCACAAATAAGCTCACATCATTTCAAAGTCAATATTACAGAGTTTTTGACAAAAAAAAAATGAAATGAAAAGGAAAAGAATTGGCAATGAAATGAAATATGCTACCATTCCATCATTGATTACATACTTTCAGAAAAAAAATTTCAATTTTTTTCCAGCCAAACAATGGAAGCAAAATATGGACCATTGACCATTTGCATTTTTACAGTTAATGTAGACAAAAGGAATAAGCAATTTCACGTCACAGTCATTATATTTGATGAACATTTCACAATGAAGGTAAAAAAAAAAATCTCAAAGGCAAATGAAATGCAGCAATGATTCTTCCAAGCACAAGAACACATACCTGTATTCTTTTGACTGAGGAGCATCTTGCTGTAGAAGTGTTTTCCCCACATTCAGCATGTGAGTTACTACATAAAACCAGAATAGAAAATATAGGTCAAGGAAAGAAACTGACAACATAATAAGCCTGCCACTAGTTCAAATTTTAAAAACACATGTACTCTTGGGTCTGAGAGTTACTGACCCAAAGTGTAATCTTCATCTCTCCTCTGAAGATCCCTGACACTTGCAATGTGCTTCACAGGAATCACCAAGTAATGTCTGCCAGTCAGCGAGATTTCAATCTTCCATCGTCAATAGGAATTATCAAAAGAGAACTAGACATTGCAGATTCCAAGACAAATTGCAACCATTCAAAACTCAACAAAAGACTACTCCACAGATTAATACGCGAAGAAAGGTGTTTGAATCTTTCTCTGAACTTCATAAGTAAACTCCTTAAAAAAAAAATTCAAAAAACAATCAAACAAGTGCTTTGCAGGATCTGCTACCGCTAGTTTGCTATATCATCCATACTGTGAAATCCTCTAGAGTGTTTGCAGTTCTCTCCAAACCTTATGATTAAACTATGCAAACCTCGAAGAAACAAAGGGGAAAAGAAAAATGCTTTCCAAGATCTAAAACGACTAGTTTGCTAAATTATCAATGTCATTTCCATCCAATACCCACAGGAAACGTGAATCAAATTATTTGCATCAACCAAGGAGTTATCACACGAAGAATTCGAAGATTAGAAGCAACAAATCGTCCGATCCCACAATGTAAAATTCCCATCTTGATCCCCATTACGACAGCTCATAAAGCTTCAACCAAATCCTGACTGTAAATTCAAAGCTCATCCAAAAAATCGAATGAAATGAAAAGAGATAAAAGAAAAGCAGACCATAAAAGCGTAAAGCAACTGGAGATACCTAAAGGCAGCAGGCCTAATGTCTTGAAACGCAACCACCTTGTCATCCTGCAAGACCCGGTTAACGAACTTTTCAATCATAAACCAACAATTAATTTCATTAACAATCCGTTTGGTTGCTTAGAAATTTTTTTAGAAAGAAAAAACAGTGGAAAAAAAATCATCCCATAAAACTAAGCTCAATTTTCCAAGAAACAAAACAGAGAATATTGTTGGAGAGAAAGAGACGAACAGAGTGAAGGAGAGTGGTGCCGTTGGAGGCAGGATCATCGCGGGCAATCGCACAGAAGATGCATGGAGAGCTCGATCCTGCCATTTGTGCCTTGAATCCATCAAAAATAACGTTAACAAACAATTAATTAAAGTAAAAAAGATTAATTTTTATCTACTAATTATGTTTATTTTATTTTCAAAAATTATCATTAATTTTATAAATTAAATTTAACATATATTAAATATTTTTTATTAAATATAATTATAATTACTCATATGGTATGTAAAAAATATATATTTTATTATTTTATTAAATTTATTAATATGATATAAGTTATAATTTTTTAAAATTGATAAAAAATATTTTTAAATATTATAAAAAAATTATGAGTAATTAGAATCTTGTAATAAAAATATTACTTTTAAAACATTTGTTGCATTTATTATTTTTTAAAAAATATAATAAATTTATTATTTTAAACAAAATATTTTTTATTTAATTAAAATTTTATTTTTTTTGCATAATATTTAATCAATTTCAGTTATTTTATCAAATTGAAAATATATTTTCAAAACATTATTCAGAATTCTTAGCGAATCACGTTATTGAAAATCGTATATCAATCGAAGGCAGCCCGTTGTTTTCTTCTTGTTCCCGACTCTCTCTTTACAATTTTGACTTTTAGAAGTGCAAAATAAAACTCACTTTTGCGGGATGAAAAGTGTGTAAGGGAGTAATGTTAGCGGCGAAGAATAATTTCAGACGGAGATGCACAACGGGCACCGTAATCAGCATTTGGATCGCCGGGGGCTGTG
Organism: Ceriops zippeliana; assembly: GCA_037897445.1. Classification (NCBI taxonomy): domain Eukaryota; kingdom Viridiplantae; phylum Streptophyta; class Magnoliopsida; order Malpighiales; family Rhizophoraceae; genus Ceriops; species Ceriops zippeliana. Next base: position 3,466,732 of record JBAPLH010000055.1, on the reverse strand, counting down.
CGGAAAATTACCATTGCCCGACAGTAAAGATGAAGGGCTTCGGTACATGGGCAGCGACAATTGGCAGGGTCCGGAATAATTGCGTGACATCATCAATATCTTTTTTTTTTAAATTCAAAATTTTCTTAAAAAAATATTATGTGCAGCACAAAACGATAAATTAAATATGCAACACAATTATAATATTGCTTCCCATAAATTTATAAATAAAAATGTTAAAATATTTATTGTATAATAAAAATAATATTTATAAATAAATTAATACAAATTTAATTTTAATAATTTAAGATTTCTAATGATTCATAAAATTTTATTTAAATTATAATTAAATTTTCATAATTATAAAATTATCTAAAAGAGAAGTAGGAAGAAAAATTAATCTTTAATTCTCCTTTTTAAGGAAGAAGAAATTGCTTAAATAAACAAGACCAAACAAAAAATCAAATACATCTATATTTCTTTTTAAAAAATTACTCTCAATTTTTTAAAAAAAATATTCTAAAATTTTCTTTTAAGAAAAAAAGTAAACAAAACACTTTCTTTCTGATTTTTTTAAATATCTTAAAATTAATTAAATTTAAATACTTATTTATGTTTAAATTTTAAATTAATTATAAAAATAAATTCAATTTAATTAAAACGTATTTAATCATAATATCTCTAATTTTATTGTTTTAATATTTTTAATAATATTTAAAATATGCTCAACTCGCTTTTTTAATATTATATATAAATATATACACATGCGAGCTTGTTTCTTAAATGTTTTTTAGCTTCTAACCTAAATTTTTTTTTTTTTGTTTAATAATTCCGGTTTCGTCGCACTAATGGCTGTGTCTGACTACAAAGCCCTGGCAATCTCCTCTCTCCGTCTACTCTTCTTAACTCGCTCGACTTTGACTCCCCACTCACGCTTTCTTCCCCTATCCTCCACCCAAGTCCGGCCCATGAGCTCCGAGTTAACTCAGCGCCTCTTCCAGCTCAGACTTGACCCGCTCACCGGTAACTCGGAGTGGCTCGTCATCGAAGAAGAGGAAAACGAAGCAAGAGAATCGGATTCTTCTCAAAGTTCCCACAATGCCCTTCTCTCCACGACGTCGTACTTGGACATGCTCAACGACTCGTCACGGAACAGAGCCTTCCGGCAAGCCATCGACAAGACAATAACTAAACCTTGTCATGTCCTTGACATTGGGTAGTTCCTTGTCCTGTTTTGTTCTGTCTTTTTCATATATATATATATATATACATGTTGTTATTATTATTACTATTATCATTATTATTTAATTATGGGTTCAGGGCTGGAACCGGGCTGCTATCGATGATGGCGGCGCGTGCGATGGATTCCGGTGGTGACCGGAAATTTTCGCCTGAGAATAAAGGCTCGGTGACGGCGTGTGAATCGTATCTTCCAATGGTGAAACTGATGCGAAAGGTGCTGCATATTAATGGCATGGGAACAAACATACAGGTGTTTAACAAGCGCTCCGACGAGCTCCAAGTCGGTGTGGATATTGCTTCGCGTGCCGATGTTCTTGTGAGTGATATAACAACCAATTGGTACTGCCCTTTTGTAGAAAGATTGATTCTTTGTTTAATGGAAACTTTGGCTGTGGTGGGAGTGACCTACCAAATTATAATTTTGTGTGTCTAGTAGTAATATAGCATTGAATGTTTCACTGATACACAACCTTAATCTCAAAATTTAATTGGTCGACTACAAGAAAATTTTCTCGCTATTCGTTCTATTATCTACTATTAGATGATACCTAATTGTTCTCAATCCTTCCTAACTAAGGATTGCCAAGTCACTTTCTCTCATCATTCACCTGGATTTAATCTCCCCTTCCAATGTTGTGCATTGCATGTAGGTGTTGCCCTCAACGAAATTGCTTAAAAAATTCATGTCATAAGGATTTGACTAGTTTTATGTTGGCCACTAACTTATCACAATCCTCCTTGACTGATAATGCTGAATGCAAGGTCCATCGTTTCCCCAAGATAAAGGCTAATTTTTGAACAAGTTGTTGATAGTGACATGGAAAAAGGGATTCGGTGTTGTATTGCTGGTTCAAAGCTTATATATCCTTACTCTGTTTTAATTGCAGGTTAGTGAGATACTGGACTCAGAATTGTTGGGTGAGGGATTAATACCAAGTCTACAGCATGCACATGATAAGTTGCTGGTGGAAAATCCCCTAACTGTGCCATATCGGGCAACTACTTATGGCCAGGTACTTTGCGAGATTGTCTACTATTTTATCTTTCTCTTTGGGCTTTTTCTTGGAAGTTTTCTGGGTGCTGTGTAAGGATTTGGTTAATGTTAGACTTATCTTCTCCTTTTTATGTTAATCACGGTAATTCCACATTCAACTGTTGTTATGTTCATATGATGCAATAACAACATGTATGGAGTCCATTCAATCATGATCTGTGGTTGTTGATGCACCAGGTGTCTGAATTTTGTTGGTATTAATCTCCTTATAAGCATAATAGTTAGCAATAAGCATAGAAAATGGCTTGAATTCTAGTAAAATAAAATGTACCCTCCTGTAGAACCTTGAATATTGCTAGATATTTACTTTTCACCCCTTCAGCTGATCCTTATTTTGGATCAGAATTAGTTTCATAAAGACACGTTTCTTTCTCTGGATATCCTGCCATTAGCTGTTGGCTTTTCTATTTGTCAATTCTCTGCTCTGTTTGTTGGAAGAGGATCTTTTATAATTCCATATTCATCTGATGCACTATTGTTTATTTTCCAAATATCTCCTCTGCTTTCTCCCTTAGCTGGTTGACAGTACAGTCTTATGGAAGCTGCATGATTTATATCATAATGAAGCAACAGCATTGGATGGAGTTCATCTTGTTCCGACTGGTTTGGATACAATTTTGTGTGTCAAATCGCAACAATATCCCATCCACTTTGATGCACTATCAAAGGAAATAAAACTGGTAATAACACTGGCACTCTTTACATTTTTCTTGGATGGTACAAGAAGTCTAATCCCCACTTTTCCTAGGATTTATCCAGCTGTCAGAACCCTTCAAGATTTTTGAATTTGATTTTTGGAAACGGCCAGAGAGCCATGGGGAGGCCAAGCTATCAATCAAGGCAACTGATGATGGTAGAGTTCATGCTGTACTGTCATGGTAAATATTGTAGTGCTTCCTTATGACATTTTGGGAGGGTGAGTCTCTCAAAGAAGACCTTGAGGGGTTTAGGTTGCTAAAATAGCCTCTTTGCAAAAGCATGAGAAGGTTGCATATATCCTGGCCGTCCTTAAACTCAGCCATGTTGGTCTTCTGTACTGAGATCCCTTTTGTTGCAGGGTCATTGTTTTGACATCTTTATGTGCTTCAGGTGGGTACTTCAGCTTGATCGTGAAGGGACAATCTTCTACTCCACTGCCCCTGGATGCATTAGTTCACCAATGAATATTGGTGAGAATATTTTAGTTCTTGCAACCCTAAAATATTTAGTATTTGACAAGAATTTTGAGAATGGAATATGCAAAGCAGTTATTGAAAAGATAGTTCTTTGCAGTTTTCTTGAATTTTGATGTTGCTTCAAGTAAATCTTTTGATTATTTCAGGCATCTACATCCTGTCCAAGGGTTGCAGGTTTTAATGAAATGTATACATGTGTTTTTGGATGCTCATTAATTGTTGATTTCGTTATCAATCATTAGAAGAAAATGAACAGGCTTATACAGCCATTGAGGAGGCAAACTGAAAAAATTGATTCCAACTTATTTTGCTTTTGGTACATGCTGGAGAAAACTATAAATTGATCTCTGTCTAATATTTTCAACAAACATGCTTAAGTATATTGTAGCTTAATAGATGTTGCGGCAATGCGTTCTTCTGCTGAGCTTTGTGGCTTCATGCTTATGCTGCTAATAAAGTTGATTTTATGCTATGCTAGGTGCTGGCAATTGGTGTGACCACTGGAAACAGTGTGTGTGGCTCACTCCAGGGAAAGGTGTACCCATATCAAGAGGTGAAGAAGTTCTTGTGCATGCTGTCCATAATGATACCAGTGTCTCCTATAATCTTGCAACCCAAGCTACAAAATCTAGGAACTATGACTTTAGTACCAGGGAATTTCGTCTCAGACTTCCTCCTGAAAGACTTGCAACTTACGGAGACAGTAAATGGAGGTTTTCCATGTTGGCAGCTCTCAGAAATGCTGTAATATTTCTTGCTCTCTCCAAAAAATGCTCTTATTGTCTGCCTATTATTCTTAAACGTGTCACATTTTGCAGTTGCAGTCAAGAATTCAGCCACTATGTGTTGTGGCAGATGATAGTGTGTTCTTAACTCTTCTTGCTGCACACCTATCAAAAACATCACGTGTGATATCATTATTTCCCGGGCTGCGGGACAGGGGTGCTGAATATATACAGACTGTTTCCTTTGCAAATGGTTTCTCTGCAAATCATGTAGAAATCTTCCAGAAGAAGAAACCCTTGACCCTGGATGATACCAATGAGAAGAAGGTAATTTAACCTTCTTTTTGCATGATGTGCTTTTTTAGATAGAACTTTGTGTTCAAAGTCTTTCATTTTTGGTGCTTAGTGAGCAAGTGGTTGCCATTTCTTTTTTTCTCTTTTCTGCCTTTTATGGTTTAGATGACAAATTGCTGGGTAGAAATTTCATCTGCTTTGGCCATATGTTTTGTGGCTTTAATATTTGGCATGTGGGTATTCTTTTGCAGGTTGATTTGCTCATTGGAGAACCATACTACCATGGAAATGATATCTCCCTTCCATGGCAAAACCTGCGGTTTTGGTATGTACTACTGTGTGCAGGGTTTTCTTTATATTACATATGTTTGTTGACGATAATTTTATTATGTGAACTTGTATATCTAAGTCACCTTTTCCTTGGTGAATTTCATTCTAGGAAGGAACGAACTATGCTTGATTCCGTTCTCTCTGAGGATTTCTTAGTGATGCCTTGTAAAGCAATATTGATGGCTTGTGCCATGTCCCTCCCGGTGTGCAAAGATACAGCATTCAGCTTAATTATTTGCACTGGGTTTGGCAATAATACATTGGTTTTGCAACCATCTCCGTGCAGGATCTTTGGAAGAGTCGCTGTTGCTTAAGGAGGATTGAAGGCTTTGATCATTCAGTTGTGAATAAAATTTTAGGGGCATGCGGTGAGCTGCCTGCACTGCAAGAAGGTCCTCTTCTCCCTTTTTTTATCTGGCAGTGTGGGGAGATTGAGGTAATCTATTTGGACAAGCTACTAACATTATGAAGCTATTTTAGCGTGATGCTTACATCAATCCAATTGATTGGTTTAGCAACTCAGCAAGACGTTTATAGCCATGGAATTTGATTTCTCAAAACCAATGAGTTCATGTCATGGAAAAGTTCAGGTACCATGTTTCTCCTTTCATTGACTGTTGTGTTAGGTAGTGCGGATTTTTGTTTCAGTGTTTTTTTTCTTTCCTACTCTAGCCAGTAGAATTCATCCTCATCTGTATGCTATAAATGATAATTGATGAGTAATACCAATATTTAGATCATTTTCCTCGTGGTTCTCGTCCTTGCTTGATTTAATTGGACAGGTTGAATTTTTCAAGCATGGTATTTGCCATGGCTTCGCATTATGGATTGATTGGGTGATGGATGCAAAGGAATCTATAGTGATATCCACGGGGCCAGGTATGATGTTATTCTCACAGTTGCTTCTTTAGAAGCTAGGTAGCTATCGCAGCTCTTTTTCTCTTCATTCTATCCTCGAAAGTTTCACATTTTCATATTAATCCTTGGCTGTTCAATGCCGAATGAGCACGGGAACCTTCATTGAGGAACTTCCAAAAAATAATTATTCTGATAATTCATATGTGCATTTAGATCAAAGATATTGGAAACAAGGGGTCAAGCTTCTGGCACAGCCTGTGGCAGTAGGAGTCCCCGGATCAAGCACCAGTGAGTGTTGTTCTGCTATAGTGGAAGCATTTTTGGATCCATCAAGTGGCGAAATCACACTCAAACATTCCTTTTCTGAAGGGACTGCTTCCACAGACGGTACCTGATCTGACAGCAATGTTTGATTGTTCATCTAGAGTCTAGAAATATATATGAATTTGTCAAATATCTAAAACTATTTCAACAACAACATCAACAACAATAATATACTTTATTCTGAGATTTATTATCTTACATTTGATTCACAATTTTGGTTTTTTTTTTTTTTTTTGTGTTTCATTTTTGAAAAAGAAGGATGGTAAGGTCAGGCTGATTCTTTGATAAAATCGACCAAGTATCATGTCAATAATCATCTGTATTATGAGATTGACAATATTGTAGAATGATTTGTAAAGTTTTTTTTTTTTTTTTTGTTAATTGTAATGGGGAATTTTTTATTGCCGGATATGAATAGAATTATGGGAAACAATCATTTGGATCTCAGGGTCCAAGCTGTTGTACTTATTTTTTTTTGGGTGGGCAATGTTCTTTCTCAATTATATGGGCTGGGGCCTTATTGGATCTCGGAGCCCTTTGATTGAATCAACCTTGCAAATTGCAATCTCGATGCTTCAGGGTGTCCGAGTATCAGGATTAAATCGATGAATTGTATAATTTCTACCAATTTAAGAACTAATCGTAATAAGAGGGACAGTTTCATGTTCGAATTATCTTAATTGCATTTTATATTGAAAAATATTAAGTAAACACGCTGCCCTGTAAATACAGTTGAACACAACATAATTAAATAATATTTAATATCACATATATATAGTATTGGATAACATGTAATAAAGTTTTATGTAAAATTTATATGGTACAAATATGTAAATATGGTATAGTATTTGTTAATTATATAATATTAAATATTATTTGATATGTTATAAATTATATCGTGTTAGCTAAAGGGTATTTATTTAGTAAAATCTTTTTATGTTTCAAGTAAAAACTGTGGTAATAGGGTCGTGCTAGCGATCTAACAATTTTATCTGTTTGACTAGTGGGTGTGTTCTCCATTTTGTAGGCCAAGATTTGAATTCTCAATGTAATCTCCTGTAGATTGTTGGTCTCGAGTTGCAGGGTCCCCCACCACTTCTTGACCTAGCCAGTGGTCCTCCACCCACACTCTTTCCTTTTCCTTCCAATGGCCAAAATTGTTGGCCTCGGTTGACATCAAAATGGTTGTCTTCCGACCAAACTGTCGTGTGTTTATTTATGATGTGTAGACGCTCTAAAGGACCCATTGTTTTCTATCAAACTTCACTCGATGTATCTATTGTTGTTGGCTAATGGAATAAGAACAGGAAGCGAGTGGTCAATATTTACAAGAATTTTGGTAACGTGGCTAAGCTAACTTGATGATGTAGAAGAAACCCAAACGCAAAAATTTCCCTTGCACGGTCTGTACGCAGGTATGCACAATTAAAGTTAAGATTTCTTCTTCTTCTTCTTCTTCTTCTTCTTCTTTCAATCTAATTGAATTGAAAATGAAATTATGAGGGAGATTTGATACTTGACCTAGATTTCACTTTCAAATTTGGTATTTAATAACTTTTAGTCATAATTAATAATTAGTTGAAAAGTTGGCATATCTTTAATGAATACATAGGAAATTGATTCTAATTTTAACGCACAAGATTAATTTTTTAACTTTTTTTATCTTATAAATTTCACGTTTTCTATGTAAGATTCGAACCTAAGGTCTCTAAAATTGAGTGTTTAGATTTTAAACTTTCAACTACCCCACCTTGTGAAGATTAATTAAATATACTTTGCATAAGAACTTAATCGTTCATTTTTGTTCAAAGAATATGAATGTGGGTAAGAGGTCAGCCTCGGTGTCCCAACCATTGGAAAAAAAAAAACAAAAAAAGTCCAACCGAGTTGAATGGGCACACATATCGTGTATGTCCCACGTGTAGTCAGAAATAGACAAAAGGAAACCGAGTGAATTTTTCAACAAGATATACAATAATCTCATTATACATTTGTGCGTATGAAGAGCAGAGCAAAACATAAAATAAAAAAATAAAAAAATAAAAAATCCCAAAATATTATATTAAAGAAGACTCCACCTCGAATCTACACAGCTTGACGATGTCGACGGCTTTATACCGCCGGATAAACACTTCACGAAAGTATAGATTTTTAAGTTGCGAGCGAAGTCAAAAGGTACAACTACCCAAAAAAATAGTCTCTTTTGACAGGCAACAACATCAAATATCTTAACCCCTGCGTGTTAATGTGATTGCGTGTGCAAGAGTCCGTAGTTTATTGCCGAGTAAACTCTAATGAGTAAAACTCTTGTTTACTGATCACCATTGTTATCATTACAAGTTATTTGTTGTTATTTTGTTCTTCCACCTCTCCTGATTTTTTTTGTCCACCAAATGGCCAGTTGGAGTTGCATAAAACTGGTGGAGGCCGGCCTCGTTAAAGAAGTCACCGATTTGCAGACTCCTGTGGTCCACATGTCTGATTGCGGCTGCTCAGTAGGTCCCCCCCCCCCACCTTCTTTCGGTAGACGTTTTGGTTTTAAGGGGAAGAAGCTGGCCTATAGCTTGACAAGCTGATGCATGAGCCTTGAGGCTGACATAAACTTAATCTTGGAGATATATATAATGATATCAAGACCACAAAGCTCGTGCAAGGGGTATCTATCCTTACGGGGCAAAGCATCAAATAATGATCGATGGCATATGCTAATTTGCTGTGTGTTCATTGCGCAAAAAGTACAACCTCATCCGCTAAAAAGATCTTTTTTGGGGAGTGATCAGATGAAGGGTGTGCTCCTTTCAACCACTAATGAAAGTGAAGTCGGAATTTTGTGCTTTATTTTTTAATTCCTGGATAGCAATTGTCCTTACGATACATAAGTGGAGAAGGCATATCTTTTGTTTTCAGAAGCATTGACATGGATGCCAAAAGAAGAATCGAACGTTAAAAAACAAAAACAAAAAGCTTATGAGAAAAAGATGATAGATACAAATTAAAGGCTCTCTTTATAGGTCTTACTTTTGGCACAGGATTGTCTTGGACGTACGCAAGCTCACAAAGCAGCAATGAAGTATGCATGGAGAGAGTCTCTCAAAAGTCCTCCCCCCCTCCCCCTCTTTATTTTTTATTTTTTATTTTTTTTTGGGGGGGGGGGGGGGGGGGTGGTCTGCTAGCGAAGGTCGCATATGACCTTTGTAACACTTCAAACTTTTAACGAACCATAAAGACGGGCAAAAGTCCCTAATTAACTCAAAATTCATTAGTTTGCATCTCATTTTGCACTATATTAAAATTAAAAATATGCAATTAAATCATATCAATGCATAATTTCAAAACAGTCAAATTGTAACGAAAAGGTCTTTAAAGGGTGAAGTTCCGCGTTATACTTTGCTTGAAACTGTTCGTCACCTCAAAAGCGGAAGCCAGCTGATGAAACAAAAAAAAAAAAAAACAAACAAACAAGCGAAATGGTAAAAGTAAACGTCAACCAGTTGTTGGAGAAACGCCGAAAATCAAGTAAAACAAAAGGAACGGTCTTTTCCACAACATGCCACGTGGGTATCTCCTATTGGTTCTCAGTCACCTTACCATGAACATAAAACCCGGCCCCACAAACCAATGTGCTAAGAGTGTATATGCATCTATGGAGTAGCAAGAAAGAAGCACATTGCATGTATCGATCGAAGACCGCAAGGGAAAGAAGTGGCAAATTGGTTCTTCTCTCTATCTCTAGAATAGATAGATATAGTCCTTATCAAAAAGGGGTTTGTGTCTGTGCTTTCTTTTCGGATTCCAATCTCAGCCTTTCTCTCCTTTTGGAATAGGCTTTCAGAGAACCCCATTTTTTCTGAAGAGATTTTTTATTTACACAAGAAACTTGAAGGGAAGGGTTTTTTTTTTTTTTTTGAAATCTGGAGCAAAAACACAGAAACAAGAAAAGGAAAGTAATGGGCAGTTCGTCGTTGTTGTTGTTGAGGTTTTTGTTGGTGTTGGTTTGGGTCGTTTGTGAAACGACGGCGTATGGCGAGATTGAGACCAGCCAGCAACAGCTGCTGCAGCAGCAGCCGCCGCCGCCGCCGGCGGCGGCGAAACTGGAGGGACGGCAGCAGCGGCACGAGAATGCCTACGCGACGATGATGTATATGGGGACCCCAAGAGACTACGAGTTCTACGTTGCGACGCGTGTCATGATCAGATCGCTTGCCCGTCTCCAGGTGGACGCTGATCTCGTCGTTATTGCCTCCCTCGACGTCCCCCTCCGTTGGGTTCACGCCCTGTAAGTCTCCAACCTCTTTCTCCCCCTTTGTTCCAATTTTCCTCCTTTTTTTTTTTTCCGTTCTTCTTTTTCGTTTGTTTTAGCTAATGTGCGCCGTGTTCTGGCGTATTTTACGGAGTGGATTTAGGAGTGCGCCTTGTAAGTCTTCCTCTCTCTCACAAGAAGATATTTTTCTTTCTTTTTTTTTTTTTGGGTTTTTTAATCCACACCTTTGATTTTTGAAGTGGCGTTAATGGAGATATTAGTAATAGCTAATAAAAGGATATGGAGATCTTAATTGGGATCGGGGGAACATCTGAATCAAATGAATGGTTATCTCCAGGGACTGACAATTAAAAAAAAAAGGAAATTTTATTTTTGTTGAATAATTTATAGTTTGATAGAAGAATTTTTTTTTTAATATATATATATATATATATGTGGCGATTGGCCAGGTGGTTTAGTACTTTAGGCAAAATTGCACACTAGTGGTCCTGCTTGTTAATCTTCCTCTAAATTCTAATTCTTTTTTTTTTTTTTAATGAAATGGCTTTTAATAAAAGCTAGGAATGTTACCCAAGAATTTTTATTTTTAAATAAAAAGAAGAGGAAAAGAAAGGATAAGTGGATCCAGTTTTGTTTGAGATGACGAGGATGTACGGTGTTGAAGGGGGGAAGAAGGGGCCCCAGTTGTGTGGCTCCACACGCTTTGTTTGTTTCTCTATCCGGGGGAGGTCAAGTGTTTCCTATCTTATGGTAAACGCCCTCCAAGCGAGAACTGGCTTTGGATTTGACCAAATCACGACAAGAAGAGGACATACTTAATTTACTTATTAATTGTTACACTTAAATAAATAATTATATATATGGTGGCTGTTTTAAACGTCATTGTTAACACCGCGTACGACTATATTAGTTGAGATAAATATATTAAGTAATCGGAGATTCCTGAGAAGAAAATTGTCATTGCCGGTGCATATGACACTGCACCAGATGTTCTCAAAGAAATGTGACATTGCACCAAAGGCTCCTTCTGATGAAACCAAAAGTTCTTTTAGAGATTAAAATAATAATAATAATAATAATAATAATTACTGAAGTTTATAAATTATTTCTATGGCATTTGTATCAAATTCAGATATTAAGGTTACAGATCATTTGTAATTTTGACTTGTAGGCAATAACCTAGTCATATTAGATAGATAAAAAAAAAAATGCCAAGGAAATACGAAAAACTGGCAAATGTGGACACAAATCCATAAATATATAATTATAATTATTAGTCTTATTTATGAAAATATTTTAATAGTTATGATTATATATTTGTGATCCTGTCTCTAATCTCACATCCTTTTTTCTGCATCTCCGTAATGAAATTTTATTAGATATTTTACTAGCAAACTATGGCTGACTTAGTACAGACAAGTTTTTTTTAATACTGTGTCGAAAACAACTAGTTAGTTGCATAATAACAACAACAGAGTCTTATCCCAAATCTTATTGGGTCGGATATGTAAATCTTTTCTCATCATTCCATGCTGTTATGAACTAAGTTTGGACCAAATGAGGTGAATGCAGGTATAATTATGATAAAAGTGTCATTTTGTTTTGTCTATTTTTGGAATGCTTAAACAATTGTTTCATGGATGAATACAGAATATTGTTGTCGTCATTTGTAAAGAATCAATGTTTTGGGGATTTCATGAACCTCTGGATTAGTCAGTTTTGGATCCTGTAAAGAAAGATTCTTTAACTCTTATAATCTCAATTGCATCAGACATAAACAATGGAGATTGATGTACATATAGAGACTGGTAAGTTGGAATGCAGTTTTATGATGTGCAAAATTTGTGAAATTTGCTATGCTTTATGGAAGAAGTGCTTTAACTTGGGATTGTATCTGCTTCAATATGCACTGTTTTTTTTTTATTTGCCAGTAATATTATTAGCCTATGAAATTCAACAAGTGATTTGTTGTGTATTCTCTGGATCATGCTTTGAAAGCAAGTGACACAGTCTGCTTGTTTTGGTCTAGGGAACAGGAAGATGGGGCAAGGGTGATGAGAGTGGAAAATGTGAATAATCCGTACAAGGACCAGCCCAATTTCGATAGGAGATTCAAGCTAACACTGAACAAACTCTATGCATGGAGCCTCATTGACTATGAAAGAGTGGTCATGCTTGATGCTGATAACCTTTTCCTGCAAAAGACCGATGAGTTGTTTCAATGTGGACAATTTTGTGCAGTCTTCATTAATCCCTGCATCTTCCACACAGGCCTCTTTGTCTTAAAGGTTAGTTCCAGCTGTTACTTGTAGTTTTCTTTGGAGTTTTTTTTGAACACGCATAAACATGAATGATTGGCAATCCAAATTTTGGAGTTCTTAAGAATGATTTTATCTATTTAAATCAAACTTTTCCATTATTAACATCAATAGAATACTTTACACACCACGCACACTTACACAAAAAAAAAAAAAGACACCAATGGCTTACACTGGGGAACATTATTAGCCCAAGTTCAGCTCATCTTCTTTTTTGAACTCGTTTCTGTTTTTATAGAAGTGGTAGTTTTATCCTTCATGACACTATCAAGTTTGGTATTTCAGCCATCAGAAACAGTGTTCAAGGACATGCTGCATCAATTGGACATTGGCCAAGACAACCCAGATGGTGCAGACCAGGGCTTCATTAGTGGTTACTTCCCAGACTTGCTTGACAAGCCAATGTACCATCAACCTTCAAATGGCACCAAACTTGATGGACAATATAGACTTCCTTTAGGCTACCAAATGGATGCCAGTTACTATTGTGAGTACAAATCTAACTTCTTTTATTAGTAGTAGTTCTTGCATGTAGTGCATAGAATTGTCTCTTTGCGGAGGAAACTATAGCTGAAAATGTACATGCCAGTACCTGATTTGTGTTTGGTTTTTGTTGGCCACAGATCTCAGGCTACGCTGGAATGTGCCTTGTGGGCCTAATAGTGTAATCACTTTCCCAGGTGCAGCATGGTTGAAACCTTGGTATTGGTGGTCATGGCCTGTTCTACCACTAGGAATTCAATGGCATGATCAACGTCACCAAAATCTTGGGTAAATCTAAACACACTTCCTATGCATATATTCTACACTTTTTAAACCACATATTGCATGCCATTTTCTAAGTCATTCTGGTAAACTTTTTGCAACGCACTTTTTTTGCAGATATGGAGCAGAGATGCCCATGGTGCTTATACAGACAATAGTTTACCTAGGAATAATAGCTGTGACACGATTGGCACGACCAGGTATTTCCAAGCTTTGTTATCGGCGAACAGACAAGAATATGTCCTTCATGCAAGCTGGTCTGAAACTTTTAGCTATATGGTCAATCCTAGCAGCCTATATACTTCCATTCTTCATCATTCCTCGTACAATTCATCCTATATTGGGCTGGGCATTATACTTGCTTGGCTCATTCTCACTTTGCTCCATTGTGATCAATGCATTTATGCTGCCTATGCTACATGTCTTAACCCCATGGCTAGGAATATTTGGAGTCCTTCTGGTCATGGCGGGTCCTTGGTACCCAGATGGGGTGGTAAGAGCTTTGGCCATTTTTGGTTACGCGTTCTGTTGCTCACCTTTTCTTTGGGTATCATTAGGCAAGGTAATGGCATGTCTTCAACTACCAGTTGAAAGGGAAGTTTTCTTTCAAACTGGGTTGAATCTGCACTACCTTCTGGATTACTAATGGACGATTAGTCAGGTGGCAGAAACGATGTTTTGATATATTCTTGACAAGCTTTGAAGGCGCCTGCACAGGGAAGTTTGATTTTGCATGAGCTTCCTAGGATCCAATTCAAACAAGACAGGGTGTCCAGTTCAGTCCACAGAGTGTGGAAATATTGGTCCGTGTGATGCTTTAAGATTCTCTTGAATCTCTTGAAATCTGGGCCTTTAGGCTTTGATTGTTGCTTTTATTGTTGTTCCTTGATTAAGATGCATAGATTGGAAAACCATGGACCAATATTTGTGCAAAAGACTTCTCACTAGCCACGCCCCAGTTTCTACTTTCATCCATGTGTTTTTGTCCCCTTTTTCACCCTCACCAAGTAAGCAGATTGGTGTAATAGCTACTTGAAAGTAGATGCTCTCGAGGTGATAACAAGCTTCGCCTTCTTCTTTTTTTTTTTTTTTTACCTTTTTTTGGGCTAAAGGTTGTCAGTAACTATGATAAATAGTTATTAATATGTGCTAAAGCAATTGATGAGGCTATTAATTCGCTGTCTGATGGCAGGATTGTTGAGTTAGAGTTCTAATAACAAATCCTATAACTGGACTACATACATGCATTACGTGTAATCAGTCGTTGCTAAAAACCATGTTGTATGCAACCGTGCAAAGGTTATTTGAGCCAATGAACACGACAGACCAACGATCTTTGCATGGAGGGTCTCCATTATCTGTCATCAACCATGTTGACCCAAGTCCTCTCCTACAAGTGAGAAAAAGATAAATTTTTTCATAATTTTAATCAAAATTTATAAAATAATTTTTTTTTGTAATTTTAGTTAAATTGTATGAATTATATATATATATTGTAGGGTTTCTTAGTGATAATAGAATTTTTTATACTTTAATCTAATTGAAAATTTTTCTCTGAAATTTGTTTATATCTTTTGTTCTTTAGAATTCAATCATTGTCATTGATTTCTTTTTGTTAATTACACTTTTTTGCTGCGTTAGATTGGTATCAGAGCCAGATAATTTCTTGCAAAGATGTCAGTCAATCAAGGTATTAATGACAATCATGTTCTTAACAGTGATCAGGATGTAAAAGTCCAAGGGACCGATCAATGAGTTATTAAGATAAAGTTCAATACTTTAAATCAAAAAATTCAATGCTTAGAACAACGTTTTGAAAATTTAATTGAAGGCTTTGATTCGATAAATATTAACGGTAATGGGCTTGAGGTAAGAGATGAATATATTAATCCAATTAACAAACCCAGAGCTGTTAATAAGATTACACAAATCTCAGATAATGAATTTGCTGAGGAAAATGAGTTTATGTATAGAGTAAAACAACCACAGAGACGAGGTGGTGATATAGGGTATCGAAGGAACTACTATAGGTATAATCAAGGAGATGAGGGTGATTATCGTTTGAAAGTTGATATTCCATATTTTAATGGTAATCTTAACATTGAGGAGTTTCTAAATTGGTTAGGAGACGTTAATAGGTTATTCGACTACATGGAGATACTAAAAGATCACCGGGTTAGATTGGTGGCCTGCAAATTGAAGGGTGGAACTTTTGCCTGGTAGGAGAGGTTGCAAACCAGGAGACAGAAAGAAGGGAGACATCCGGTGAGAATGTGGTTCCATATAAAACAATTATTACAATGCAATTTCTTACCTCCAGATTATGAACAGATATTGTTGCAGCAGTATCAATGATGTCATCAAGGGCCAAGATTTGTTCATGAGTATACTGCAAAATTTATGAGGTTGGCGAAACGGAATGACTTGAGAGAGAGTGAGGGTCAACAAGTTGCACGATATGTGGACGGGTTGAACTTACAAATCAAGAACAAAATAAAAGTTGCGATCCTGAGGAATTTAAATAAGGCAAAAAATATGGCTCTTCGAACCAAGTTAATGTTATAAGAGCAGAATACTAGATATGCAAGTAGAAGAAGAGGGTTTATGAAGGATGCTGCTAGTGTCAGTAAGGTGGGGGTTGAGAAGAATAAAGATGTGTCGAGCAAAATTTGGAGAAGATAATACCAAAAGGGATGAAAAGGTTGAAGGGAAGAGGCCTATAAAGTCTAAGGGAGTCCAGAAGCAAAATAACCCATATGTCAGACCAATTTTAGGTAAGTGCTATCGTTGTAATCAACCCACTCATAGATCTAATGAGTGTTCTAGTAAGAAAAGAGTTCATATTGTAAATAGGGATGATGAAGAAAAGGTGTGTTGTGAGCCTGATGGAGATGATGAATATGATGAGGAGGAGGATGGCGAAGTGGAGCTAGCTTATGTGATTAGGTGGATGATGTTAGCACCAAAACAAGAGACAAATACCTAACGACAGCAATTGTTTCGTACTAGGTGTACAATTAGGAGAAAGGTATTTGACTTAATTGTAGACAATGAGAGTTGTAAAAACATCATCAGAAGAGAAGTTGTTAAGCAGTTACAGCTGTCTATTGAAAAACATTCATACTCATACACTATCAGGTGGATTAAGACGGTCGAGAAGATTAAGGTAAAGAAGATGTGCAAGGTGTCATTTTCTATAGGGAGGTATTGAGGTGAAATCTTTTGTGATATTGCTGATATGGATGCATGTCATTTGCTATTTGGAAGACCTTGACAATTCGATGCAAACGCCCAACATACAGGTAAAAAGAATGTTTACAAGCTAGAGATGGAGGGTGTGAAGTATACCTTATTACCTTTGAAATTAGAGGGTCGCTCTAGAATTTACAGGATAAAGGGATGCTCTTTCTTAACTATTGCCCAGTCAGAGATGGAAATGATTGAAGATTTTAAAAAATCAAAGGTGGTTTATACCCTCATTGTCAAGAATATGATAGTTGGGGATGAAGATGTGAGTGAAGAGGTCTATGAAGCAGTTAAAGGAGTGTTGGAGGAGTATAGAGATGTGGTTCCTGATGACCTACCTAAGGGACTACCACCCCTAAGGGATATCCAACATCAAATAGACTTGGTACCTGGAACAAGTCTTCCAAATTTACTACATTATAAGATGAATTCTAAAGAAACTGAGGTCCTATAAGAGAAGATCCAAAAGTTGTTGGACAAGGGGTTCATTTAAAACAACATGAGTCCTTGTACTGTACCAACTTTATTAACACCTAAGAACATGACAAAGTAGTGCCAAGTTATCACTGAAGAGGTAAAAAGAAAAATTGAAAGGGCGAATGCAAAATACAAGGCAGCTACTGATAGACACAGGAAGGAGAAATTGTTTAAGGTTTGTAATCAGGTGATAGTGAATCTGAGGAAGGAATGCTTTTCTGTGAGAAAATATAGCAAATTATAGTTAAAGAAATATAGTCCTTATAAAGTTCTGTGCAAAATCAACAACAATTCTTATATTATCACGTTTTCTGATGATATGAACATCTCCAAGACATTCAATGTAGCTGATTTATCCCTTTTCTATTTAGATGATACGCCTTTATATCCTGAAGAGAACTCGGGGTCGAGTTCTTCTCTAGTGGGAAAGAATGATGTGGACCAGATAGCTGATGAATACATGGACAAGTGAGAAAAGAATAAGAAGTTGCGTAAGGCTTCAAAGCCAGGTCCAAGTCGAAGGGTTTTTTCGTAACTTTAATCAAATTTTATGAAATGAGTTTTTTCGTAATTTTAGTTAAATTGTATGAACTATATATATATATTGTAGGTTTCTTAGTAAGAAGAGAACTTCTTATACTTTAAATTAATTAAAAATTTTCATTGTCTAAATGCAATTTCGTAATAAAAATATTGACTTCTGCGTAAGATTTAGATAATAATTTTCTCATGCCCTAATTATAAAAAGGTCTTCTTTTTTTAGGCTAAATATATAACGATGAAGCTTTCCCCCCTGATAATTTATCTTTCCCACGGCTTAATGTCACAATAATGACGCCAGGGTTCACTTATATTCATTGATACGTTGGTATTAAAGGCTGAACAAATTTACACATCATGAGTCTGGACATGGGCTGGTATTAAATACTTAAGAGCACGAAATTGGTTTGAGTGTCTTAGCAATCCGATTTGTTATCAAATCTTACACAATAGTAGATAAGCCGCCACAATGTTGGTTTCTCGGAGACATTGTTTATGCTATTAGAGATATTTCAAAGACCAAAATTCGTAAGACTATCAGAAACATACTTATTTGATACTAGGACCGTCAACCTAACTTATTTATTATTATAAAATTCTTGGCGTCATCTTGGGAAATTTGATAAGAAAGCATAGGATGAAGCATAAAATGCTGTGGGGATTGCCCAAACAACAACATTAAGGTTTGACGATCTACCAGGACCCTTTTACTGATAGGGCATCTTACCACAGTTGCACAAAGCCAAACATGTTCTGGTCCCATGTATAAAGACCTTGTATAATCCAGCCAAGATTACCATAAAACCTAAAGCCGTTACAAGTTAACGTGTCGCCAAGAAGCGAAGGAAAAGAGAGGGAAAAAAAAAAGTGACCGTTATTAGAATTTGAGTTGCAGCAAGAAGATGACAGCAACTTCAGCTTCTATAGCTTCTATAAATAGAAGCATTGTTTTTCGGCTAATGTGTAATGCTCTTGGTTAGCTTGTAACTAGCATTTCGATTAGTCTAGTTCGTGCAATCAATGAAGAATTATATTGTAATATGCTTAGTGGTGGTTAGTGGATGTCAAACCAGCAAAATCAATGTTAGTGGGATTAGGTAACAACTTATAATGTTAAATTAATTAATATGAGTAACCCTTATTATTTAAAGTATAACGTAATATAAAAAGTCTAATATAATGGTAATTTAAATTATCAAGTTTAAAATCTACCCTCTCCTTATTTAAAATAACGGTTACAGAAAAAGAAGTAAAGAAAGAGAAGTAACCAGTTACAGAAAAATAATTAACTTCAGGAAAAGACAAAACCTTTGTCATTACGGATTTTTACTCCTCTCCACTATTAGAGAAAACGAAAAAAAATAAAAAGGGAAAAGTAGGAGAAAAGAGAAAAGTATTTAAGGAGTAAATTGAAAAAGGATTCTGATCTTCGTTACAGGATATCAGTATAATAGATAATGATATGTTAATTTTATTACATTTTTGTGTGTTAGTATTCGTATAAAAAAAGATGCTGCGTTATAGAAATAAAAATTTAAAAAAAAAAAGAGATTTTTAAAAAATACAACATATAGCAGTAAGAGACCCATTGCTTTGTATAAAAACTTGGGGAGCATGGTAAGCATGTTCTTTTGCCATCATTACCTTTCTAAGGGAATTTGAACTACAATGGATGTTGACTGAATTACAACCTAGAAAAATGAGTGTTCTTTGCTGTGTTCTTCTAATCTTCATTTTCTTGCTTCTCTTTTGGATTTTTTTTTCCCTCTCTTTTGGATTTTTTTTCCCTTCTATTCTGTTTTAGACTTCTCTCAACTTACGAGACAGTTTCTGTAACCGTTTTCGCCAATTACTTCGCTGGAAACATAAACTTCAAGGTACATATTACATGTTTTGACTCCAAAGATTCTACAAATTAATACCTTCTCATGAAATGTTTGTCAAAGGGGCCTCTATTCTCTTTTTCATTTCCTTTTCTTTTCTTTTTGAACTTTTTGCAAGGACAGAAACTGTTAGGAATGCTATTTAAATCGACTGAATTTCCTGAAATTTGTCTAATTCCATTGATTCCACCCGATTGTTTATGTGATTTATCAAACTAACAAAGTAATAAGATAAAAAGATTGTTATACATGTAAGCACCTTAATAGAACGGACGAGTTCGCATAACTCAGTCGGACTGCATAATTTTACTCTGAAGCAAATTGGTATTGAACTCCATCCATACTCTGAATTTAATGGGATGGTTAATTTGCGAAGAACACAGGTCCAGCACCAACGCCGGGAACGCAGGGATGGCAAGCGGCAGCATTTTCGCATATCCGGTTATAAGGCCTACTTCTCTGGCTCCAGGACAGAAAGTCGCCGGATGAGAAGACGGGCTTCGGCTTTGTGGGCTACAAAGTAACAAAAACTGGTGGGCAAGCCACAGGCCAATAGTCGATGATAGTCTACACTTACGCATACTTTGATGACCAGGTTGGCCAACGTGGGCTGGGATGGGCTGATTGGGAGCATGCCAGCACTAAGAACAGGTAAATTTCCATACATTTCAACTCTTTTTTGACATTTTCTGAACTCTGGCCCTTCGAATTCAGCTTCATTTATTCCATTCTTTTGTGGGTTCCATCCTCAAGCAACGTGTTCTTTGGAGTCTGCGCCATATGGTTAATTGGTTTGGTGGTTTGACCATGCTCACCGTTTACCCTTTTTTTCTCGAAGAACATTAGAACACTCTATACTTCATGGGCTCAGAGATATCAGTAGGCTGGTCAGGTTGAGCGGTTTGATGAACACCCATTTATATATACACAAGCAAGCGTTTGTCTGTTGGTGGTAGCACGCGCGAACACATGCATACCAAAGCCTGGATTACTGCGTTAATTTCAGACAACTTAATGGCAAAAGAAGACATCAACGCGTGCACATAAAAAAGGAAACAAAAAATTCAACATATGTAACCTACGTATGTTGCGTCTTTACAATCCACAGCCTCGTCAAGCCAGCAACGTGCTTCGAAAGAATCACAGGACAAGTAATGAAATTGCCCTTAAAAACTCTCTAAATATATAAAACTGTAAGACGGATCAAGGCCCTAAAATTGAGCATTTCCTTCTATTATTAGGGGAGAAAGGAACAAATGAACCATAATTTAGCTGAACGTCTTGGCTTCCCATGGAATTTTTTCATGAAAATACCTATGGAACAAAGTGAGGCACTAAATGTTGATGCGAACAAGAAACAATTTCACATTATGCAACAATTTGTCTGGGACTGCAACATCTCTGGAGATCTGCATCAGAAATACATTCGTCAGCCATCTGATGTAATATACAAAGAAAAAGGTTTCCAAGGACTACTTCAAAGCCTGAAGTTGAAGCGACAATTTACAAAACAAAATTGTTGCAGCAGAGATGTCGTGCAAATCATACGATTTTCAATTGAAATACACAGTGAGCAACTGACTCGTGGACCTTAACTGCACATGCAACAAGGTAACAATAAATCAACCAAAAATCTCTTGGAGGTAGTGTCATAGAGACAGCATGCTTGGTGAGATCTTGAACCTCAAGGCAGATGCATTGTTAGATGATGGAAAGTAGAAAATCTTTATGAACGCAGATCCACATACGATGCACCCGAAGGTATGTCTATAACTGAAACAAATATGCAAGGATATGTACACACAAACACACAGATCATATCATATGCAATTATGCACACCAAAAGCAACACTTACATTTCTCCAAGATTAGACAGATCAATATCAGGAGCAAGCTCTGTCACAATGTCACTTGGGGGCTGTCCACATTCTTGCATTTTCTGCATTAGATCGACAATCTTGGTAAAATTATTTGGATCGTTATCATAAACTTCATTAAGATCTTTTATCAGTTTATATTGGTGAGAGTAACGCTCATATTCTTCTTTAGTCAAACTGGCTTTATGTTCATCCAACCACTTTGGGTATCTTCCTCCAATTTCCTTCATTGGTTCATGAAGAATCTCTTTGGACAAAAGTTGTTGCATCATAGTCTCCACAACAGATTCCATGTCCTAGTTAAAAAGAACAACAAAAGAGTTTGAACATCCATAATTTTAAAAGTACACCAAAAACTGCCTTGAATGCCAACAAAAGAGGAATTGCTTTTACAGCAATTACAAAGGAAAAATATTAAAAAATACTGTAACAATTTTTTACATGGCTTTAACAAAAGTATCCTGTCACAATCTCTACTAAAACCTAACCTTGAATGTTGACACAAGAGGAATTGCATTTGAAACAAATAAAAGGAAAAAATAACTCCAGCACACTGTAACAATATTTTCATAGATTTAACAAACAATGACACTGGGCTGGACCCAATGCATAAAATAGCCAGCAGAAAGAAGAGAAAAGTACAAGGATCAACTGCTGATGCATCATAAGAGATAAAGGTAAACAAAAAGCCATTGACAACTGCCTGTTTTGATGCTTCATCTCAATATTATGCATTAATTCTTAACCACATGGATTTACAGAGTGCAGCCACTTTTTCCTTATCAGAGTGATACATCAAAAGAAGCCACGAAATTTCTCTTGAAAAGCTGGAGCCCTTGTGATTCTCAGCAATAGACCTTCAATAAAAGCCATAGGCAACTCTATTGGGTGGCTGACTATGCTCAAACCACTAACTCATTGCCTCAATGGCAGAAAACATGGCCAAATTGGTGACGCCAATTTCAGTCTCTCCATTACCTTGTTATTTCTCTAAAACATTCTTTAATATTTTTCTTGGCGAAAAAGAAATAAAGGATTTTCACAACAATAAAGAAAACCAAGAACATTTCAGCTTGCCTCTATACATCTCAAGTCTAGATTATCTTCTCAATCCACTAATCTATAACACCAGAAAGCACAATTGGACGCTCCACATGCTTAATATTCCACATAAGTACACAAAGAGCCATATGACAATGACTCCTTCCTTGTAATTTATTATAAGGTCATGCAAGTCAAAATTTTAAAACTGAAGCAAAAAAATTAACTTCCGTTAATCTACAGAAGAATATCTGGAAGATGCCATCACATAGCCCAAGCTTAAGCATCAAATCCAACATATTGCACAACAATGCTGTGCCAACTGCTAGTAGATCCAAAATCACTCTGCACAAAAATGCAAAAAGCAAGGCAGCACAGCAAACTGGCAAGCAGACTTAACCCTAGTCATCTCACAAGAATGTCCAGGGCTCCTCAACTGATTTCTATAAAACTTGTGCATCCTCAATGTATGCCCCATTCTAAAAACCATACTTTAACAGCATCACTTAAATGCACAATAGCAATGTTCTACATAAACAAAATCACTACAACTAGCTAAAAGTAAAACCAAACCATTTTGTTTCCTTGAATAAATGAGTTTGGTATGAACATACAGCACAAAGCAATCAATGATTACTTGATCACAGACCCAGGAATCAGAATGCAATGCAGCAGACCCAAGCATACAAAAGCAAATTAACAGCCATCTCCCTTTTCATGCCTTCGGCTTACAAGACAACACCTTTAAAAATGAGGAAATACACTTATAAATATATTTCTTTAAAACATTACACATCTCATTTCCTACAGCTTTACTCGATGAATGAGCACTACCAAATAAAAGTCATGAAGCATGACGAATTAACCTCATAGTCCCATAATTCAATCCAACCACATTCCAAAAATTCAAATATCCCAAACCAGAACTTGTATTTATCCAGCCTGTTCTCCAGATGTGAGGAAGAAATAAGCCTAGGTGGCAGTATCAATTCTAAACCAAGACCCCTATGAAGATCAAGTCAAAACATACCACAACACCTCAATTCATCCCCTAGACTCGCAATAACTCACAAACGACATAAACCTAATTTAAAAAATTCAAAACTTATAACTTGCGAAATACTTAACAACACAAAAGTCAACCAGCAACATAAGAAAGAAAAGGGACTAAAAATCAAATATACCTGTGAGCCGGCAAGCTCCTCAAACTGTTTAACCCAATCCTCCATCATGGCATCCTTACCCAAATCATCGGGTTTTGAGGCTGTCACGGACTCCAAGCCCTTGACAGCCTCCCGGGTCTGCTCTCTAAGTTCATCAAGCGCCTTCGCAGCATGGGACTCTTTAGAAACCTTCTGTTTTCCCTTTTTCTTACTTTTCAAGTCAGGCAATCCCATACCCAATCCTTGAACCCCAGTTTGTAGAGAGGAAGAAGAGTCCTGTTGCTTACTCTTATTACCATCCACTCCCCCATCACTGTCACCAATTAACAAATAAATAAATCCATAAAACACTAAAAGAACAAGAAAATCAGATAGGATAAAGATACAAAATTTATCATGCATACAAAGGAATTGGTGATTGAGATAATATAGACACCTTTGAGAGGATGGGGCAAGGTTGAGACTCTGGAAATCATCAAGAGCACCTGGAAAAGATTGAAACTTTAAAGGTAAGTCCACGGATTTCAGAAACAGAAAAGAAAAATTGAGAAAAGGGGTTTTAGAGAAAAGTCCAAAGAGGTAAAATAACTTACTGTCAAGGAGCTCTTCCAAGTCATCGTGCTGGTCAGCCATGATTGCACTAATCTCTCTTTCTCTAGAAAGATGGTTTCTAATATTATAGACTTGTTGTCTTTCTTTATGTTTCTGGGTTTGGGGGGCTACGAAAGGTGAGTAGGCGAAGGAAGGAATGAAAGAAAATGAATTGAAAAAAAAAGGCATAAAGCATTGCCAAGGAAGGAGTTAAAAAAAAAAAAAGACAAAAGTAAAATTAATACTGATATATATATTTTTTAAAAAAAAGTAAAGAGAAAAAAAAAGGGTAAAATTAAGATCACAAGATGGATATTGAATTGTGCAGATGATTGAAAGGCCCCATTGACTGGGATTGGGATTGGGTTTGGGTTCATAAAATAAAATATCTGTCTTGTGATATCCTCATTATATTTTATTTCAATTTGGTTTGCAATTGCATTACAGTATTGCGTTCCATCAAAAAAAAACAAAAGGAGCAATATCACTGCAATTTTCTTTCCGTTTGCTTTATTTGGTGCCCGAAGTATAGTTAATCTATTGTTTATAAAATTGTGAAGTTCCTATTGACTAAAATATTTTCACTGTCAACCGCTGTGGTTAAGTAATTAAGTAATTAAGAAATTTATTTGTATAGTATTAGTAATGAGTTTGAATTTTTCACAAAACTTTTAGTGGGACCTAAGTTATTAGACACTATGAAGTATTACTCATATATTTTTTTATTTTCTTTATCCAAAAAAATCTTATTATTGATAAATAATTTTCATAAGATATACTTTCTTTAGAGTGGTCTAAGAAAATTCACTCATTAATTAGAAGAATATTTATCAAGTTAATCTTATTTATTTGAGTGACGAGAAGATATTATTTGACTAATTAACGTAAATTTACTGAACTCTTAATACTGTTTTAGAATCCATTTGTTAAACAGAGTTGTCACTGTTTTTTGTTACTTGAGCTTTGCTGATGGACGATGATTAATGAAGTATTTGGTACGGCTATCAGTTGTTTCTGTCGAATAATAAAATGATTGCCAAAACATTTTAACTTGCTTAGGATGTGTTGTGTTGATAAAATTATTCTAATTTTCTATAGTTATCACTTTAGAATTAAACAAAAAAAAAAAAAAAAAAAGATGTCCCATTAAACATATTATTGGCCAGCAAAAGGGAAAAAAGAATTATAGGTAGTAGCTAGCAAGCTCAGTAGCTCTCAGACGATGGAACAAGCAAATCCTGCATGCTGCTGATAAAAGAAAGCCTGTCTGTCCATTGCCTGATAATGGAAATTACTCAAGGTTTTTGTGATTTCTCTCCCCTTCCAATAACTCGAAAAAACCAACAAAAAAATAGAAGCTAGATTGGGTCCAATAGCATTTTGACATCTCCTGTAAGAGAAAATAATAGGATAGGCAAATTATACCAAAAGAAAAAATCCTTGTAACCAAGAAAGGCAGCCTTAGCATTTGTACGGGGGCAGCTTTTTATCCAAATTGAACTTCCATCAACATGGCCCTCAAAAGAAGAATATTGTAGAAGCTAGTGGCCACAGAGATTCGATGCAATAATATGCTATTTGAGTTTACATGGAAATACTTTACGTATGGCTGTAGAGGGCAATGCACGAGTCCCCTAGCAAATGCTGGAATAATCACGATTAAACCAAAAGCTGCAAGCATTTGATTATAGAATGGCACTGATCACTATATTCTTTAACCACCAAAAGCAGAAACGTAACCAGAACCATCCTGAAGTCTTAGCAAGAGCTAAAAGAAGAGAGACTTTCAAATATGCAGGGAAATTCCAAAATGATGGCTATATATTCTTTGGAACTCAAAAAGTTGCTAAGCTATTCCAGAGATTGCTAGACCGTTGAGTTTATTCAACAGAGCATACCCAAACGCAAATCTTTAACTGAGAACATACCAACAGGTCTATTGTTCAATCTCACAGCAATCCTGGTGAGCTCATCTCCAAGTGCTATTAACCAGTATATTAGCTCTTACTTTCAAGCATCTCAAGTAGCATTGGCAGGAATTGTTTCTGGAACCACATTTTGCTTGATTTCTGTCTGATTTGCAGCTACTTGATGTTGAGCAATATTGTGACTATTATCAGATTCAAAAGTGAATTGCCGGGGCATGAAACTTTGTAGAGGTTGAACATCCAACCAAGTAATTGCTGGTGCAGCTTAGTAAGCCTGGAGAGGAAAATACCCAGTGGGTTGAAGCAAGGAGCCCCACAGACCATAGCAAGGCTGATGGCTTTGAGGGGTAAAAGGAGTTTGTGCAATTGGATTAGGAGGGCAAAGAGCCTGAAGGCCCTTTGGGTGGCTTTCAAATTGCTTAAACTTAGCGATGTGCATTTTTCCAGAAAGATGCCGGTCAAGACCTCCTGTGTATCACACTTGACATTGCGCAAATTGCATATTACGGGAAATACTACTTTAGGTTTGAGAGGTTCTTTAGGTTGTCTAGAAGTTTTAGAGGCTTTCAAACGTTTTATAGATTTCCCTCTCTGACCATTCTTCATTTTGCGTCTCATCCCATGCCTTTCTTATCCAACCTATACATGGCTGATTTCCCCCCTGTAGATCAGCTGAATCCTCAACTGAAATTTCAGACTTTTCCTGTATGATATTTTGCTGATTGGTCTCCATTCTATAATCATCACTCGCAACATCAGACAGCAATTTTTTATTAGCTCCTGCACCTCAACATTTTGTATGCTCTCAGGAAGATACATATCTGGCTTGGTATCATTTAGAGGTTTCTCATCATGCTAAACTTGTGATGCTAGTTTGATAGCATTTTGCAACCTTTCAACCCTCACCAAATTCCTTTTGTGTCGCTTTCCATTCTTGCGCTGCTCAAAAATCTGCAAACGATTGCAATAAACCTTGCAAAGTTCACAACAAGCCATCTGTGGGGGTTGATCATCTGGCAGTGCCTTCATGGATGCCAAAACAGATTGAACTGAGTTTTCAGGTGCAGGGGTTGAGAGTTGCACCATTTCACTTGTTAGTTCTGCATCCAGAGCAGCAGAAGGCTTTGGAAAAGAAGCTGCTGATGTTGCACCTTTTGGTTTGAAGCGCCTAGAATGAACCTTACTTTTGCCATTTCCTCTTACACAAAAACGAGGGCCAGATACAAGGCAGTGACCAAAACCTTCCCGGTGTTGCCCTTGCAATGACCTACCAGCCCTTCTACCAGCTTTCCTTGTATTTGGATGCTGACTGGCCTGCACAGTCTGACTTCAGTGAGTCTCCAGAATATAAGAACTTAAGCCACATTGTGCTCAATATGCAAGAATAGAAAGGAGAGACATGCAACAGGAACAGACAACACAACTCTGCATGCCATATGATTCACCAACGTATCAACAGACAACGAACAAAATAATTCAGTATTCTGAATGCTTTATTCCTAAATGCTTGCCGGCACAATTAAGCAAGCAAAGAAGCCTGTTTTGCTCCTAACATTGCTCACTCGGCTGAAAACTCTGGTGGGTCTAAGAAAATAATTTCATCAAAGAGCACAACCAAGGCAATATTAAAACCTTCTTTTCTGAAATCATTTTCACATTAAACCTGTCATTCTTCAGAACAAACTTGGGCTAAGTAATCGAAAGCACGAAGAATAAGAACAAAAAAGAACCCAGATTGTCAAATGCAAAATGAATCAAAACCCCTTTAGTTCATTGCAAATACAACACGAAGACTTAATAAAGAAAGTCATTTTGACAACTAAAATTAATTTCAGCGGAAACTTTATAAAGAAAGAAATAGAAGAAGCCGTACCAGCAGTCCAACTGAGCCGGGACCAAAGCCCCCACCCATCATCGTTTGGAACCCGACTGCTGCCCGTTCTGCCAATAACATGGTCCGCGCGAACTGCGTCAGTCGCGTCAGGGCCGTAACGGCCACATCCGCCGCTGTATTGAGCCCATCCGGCACCACCGCACTCGGCCGATGATGGTACCGTTGCCCCTGAGCCAATGCGGCAGCCCCATCAGAATCCAACGTTTGGGGGGCTGATCCTACCGGCGATGATACAGGCTGACTATGATGATGGTGATACGGCGGTGGCTGATAGGCCGCCTCATAGTCCACTTGGTAAGAATAGCAATGATGATGTTGTTGTAGCAGGTATTGAGATTGTGCGCGTTGTTGTCGAGGGAATTGCCGAGAACACGAATAATGAAATTGGTCAAATGACTGCTGTTGTTTGGTTTGTGCTGGGTTGTAATAAAACTCTTGATCTTTGGATTGTTGTTGAAATTGTTGCTGACTGATGAGCTTTTGTTAAAGTTTTTTTTTTATCTTTTTCTCAAATTCTTTTACCTTTAGGTGTGTTTTTCAAAGTTTATGACGGTTGTTCAGCATGGCTATGGTACATTTGTACTTCCTCGTCCTTCGAGTTTGGGAGCTGGTACATGAGGTGGACCAATAAAATTAGTTCAGGGCTAGATTAAGTGAATCCGAGTTCGTATTTGGCACATAATTATTAATTATTAATATTGTATTTCAAATTTTTTAATATACATTCTTAAATAATAATAAACTTGTATCTAGACACAGTCAAATTAAACACCACGCTCAGGTCAAAAAATCAACAAATGATGAAGGCATGAAGAATGTTTTATCCTTATTTCCATGAATTAGAATAATAAAAGTCTTACATGTGAGAGCTACTCATAAAACACGTTAATGGAGTTAAGCAGGTAAGTTTCTGCAAGTTTCCTTCGATGTTGCTAACTTATCATGATCCACACCAAACCCCAAGCAGGCCCCAGGTAACGTGTTAGGCTATGGATCCTTGTCCAACAAACGAAGAGCTCTGCCTGTAATAGAACCCATAAATTGGAGGATTGACTTTACTCTGATGAATGCAGCATGTACCACAATCTGAGAACAGAGATCCAGCAACACAATAACAGCAATGGCAAATAGCAGCGTTCATGGAGTCTAGACCAATAATTGAAAGTTGATCAGGCCAAGAACCGGGCTTCAGCTGTATTATATAATTCGAAGTCTCATAGGTCATTCATGACAACACAACCGAAAAACAGAGCGCAGCTAGGTGTAGAAAGTTCGAATTCACATCTGGAATTCCATCTTCTGCCTACCATAAGGCCGGGACTTCGAAGCATTCATAGGGACACAAATTGAACAAACACTTTTTATTTCTTTCGCAAATGAGTACACTTTTTCCACCCCTTGGGAGGATCTTTAACAGGCTTTCTTCTATCAATCGCATTAAACATTTCCTCTTTTCAACAAATGAATAAATGCACTAACTGTACAATGGATTGGAGCTCGTGCTGTCAGCATCTCAAAGCTTGAAAAACCAGCTCCTCAATCATTAGATGTTGGCACTTCCTGCAGCATTCGGATGAAACACCTATGCTTACAATTATGGCATTTTATATGCCATCCACATTTCTGACATAAAATTCAGTGGATTGAGAAGAAGTGGAAATCTCACCCAAAACCCAAAGACAAAAAGGCATTTTCTGTCTCCCCTATGGAACCCAACTCTGGGCACTAATTGTGTGAGGTTCCCACTGGGAAAGACCATGCCCATCCCGAGTATCGTGTTGTGCACAAAGAGCAAAACTTGGTAATAGATACATTTTCATTACTCAGACTAAAGTTCCACTTCATGAAGGTCATCCCCAAAATTGCCACCATTAGCCGCTGTATGTGACATCGATGGGTCATTGGCCATAAAAGACGACAGAGGCATGGCAAGTGCCTCTCCTAAGGTCTTGGTTTCTGCCATCCTAGGAGGGCTAAATGAATCACTAAAGCTCCCGCTCCATGATGCTGTTCGTCGCGAGTGAGATGAAACAGGGTGATTGCCATTTGGCATCTTGCCTTCTCTTGTGACATTATCCATGCTTGGGAATCTTTGCATGGGCATTGATGATGAAGATATTGGAGCATTAAGAGACTCATTTGTAGCTGATGTTGAAAGATTTTCAGTTGTTCCAGGTTCTCTAACATTTTCTGACAAGGTTTCCATTATGTTTTCACCCAATGGTACAGGTGTAGGAACAAAAAACTTTTGATTGGCTGCAACTGGAGGTTTGGCAGATGGAACAGTCGATGACTGGAACAAGTTTGCCGAGCTCCCTCGACCCTTGTTGAATGTGTCAACATACCTGTCAAATAACCACAAAGTTCACACAGAAAAAGTGATAATTGTACCACACTAGATATTATTACCAGTCTTCGACTCAATGCTTTGCTGGATAACAAGAAAAATCATGAAGACTCTCTGAGGTTCCACAATAAACAAACCAGGTCCATAACTTCACAAAGTGAATTAGCTTCTTTATAACTATGACAACAGGTTACCTATAGTAACCATGTGCAATCCCCAGGCAATTAAATAAGGTTTGATAACTTCTTTATATTGATAAATGCATCACAAATGTGGCCAGGTCCACAGTGTTAAATCAGGTCCACTCTATTTACAGGCGAGGATATGTCAGTCATAGAAGAAGAAAGCTGAAAAAGTTAATCCTAGGAGATTGTAACTCACAGAAGAAACTGTGTGTTCTGATGAATTATTGAAACTTAGGGAACATGTTCACATCCTGTGCATTCAAAAAGTGTGCAAACGTGTGTAACAAAAAGGTCCAAAGGTGCTCACCAACTAACCTTTGCCCCCTCCCAATCAATTTTTTTTAACATATGTAGTTTGGTACATATTTTAAGATTATTCATACCACCTTTCAAGGCAACACAGAAAAGAGAGAAGACTTCTCAATTACCTTGCTCGTACACCCATCCGCCCACGTGCTGAGAATTGATTTGAACTGGCTGGAATAGGTGGAGTTCCCAAAGATTGTTCCAGTGGAGTCGGACTCTGAATTGTTGGACTCCCATTAGTGGGAGAAGAATCACTTTTTAATGCAGATTTCAAGTTGTAGTCAGACATTCCATTCTGGAAGGCCGAAGTTGTAGGAGGGGGTGGCAAGGCAGCTTCTTCAGCTGGGGTTTCAACACCTTCCTCTACCCATCTCTTAAGTTTTTCATCATAATAAAATTTATTCGTTTCACCTAGTTTTGCCTTCAGTCAAAAACCAAAATATAATCAATTGAAAGGTTAATAAAATATGAACAGTATTTTTTGAAGAAAGTGCAACAGAGAAGCAAATGATAAGACATCAATCCACCTGTCGGTCAGAACGGGGCCTTAATACTAGCCCCACAGTCTTTTGCAAAAGCTGTGAGCCAAGACTAAACCGGCCAAGGCGAGATCCCCTCGCTGAAGCTGATGTCTTGCCTTGTGCACTGTATGATGTTCCGTCCTTTGATGAATCAACCTGATTCTACTGCAAGTCAGCATGGACCCACAAATTTGGTGCAGGATAATGGAAAGAACCAGGAAGTTATCTTAGGGATATAGAATTATCAATTTGGAGATATTTACAAACCTGGCTTGGGCTTCTACCAAAGTCTGGCTCTGAAACACTTCTATTTTGCATTGTCATTCTGTTCCCATCAGCTGCCCATTCACTTATTGGTTCCATTGAAGCAGATGTTAATGATGACATTGCCATTGTTGATTGACTAGCAGATACTCGAGAAGCAATGGGCTGCTCATAATGTTCATTGCCTTGCAGGCTTCCTTGTGATGCTGATGGTCCAGGTGGTGGCAGACCCCCAACAACACGGTGAGCAGTACTATCGAAAAAAGTTAGCAACTTGCCTACCAACTTTGCTGGAGCCAAATTAGCAGCATATCCACCCTGAAAATAGAGTACCTATAGTGAGCAAAAAATAAGGATAACAAATACTCACTACATGATAGTAAAATACCTGTTGATGGCCCCTGATCCTCTCCTCAAGGGATGCTACTAACTGTTTCCATGTTTCTATCTCAGGAGCTCGACCGGTTTTCAGAGATTTTAATAAGGCCTGACAGTACCTGAATTGACTCACCAAGGTAAGAAGAAGAAAAAGTTGCATTGTAAATTGAATAATTATTCTGCCCACTTACTTCAGTGAATCAGAAACTTTGCCCACTTCAGCCAGCATACAAGCATATATGAACTTATACGGCTGAAAAGGGAGAAGGATAAACTGGGAGTTTCCAAGCACCTTCGAGTACTCATACACCTCCGTTCTCTGTCAATTCACCCATTCAGTAAGTTCCATAACATTTTTTTTATATATAATTTTAAAAGAGCATCAACCAATTATTTCTAAAACTAATGAATGTTTCATTATAGAGGGAAGGCAAGGGAGAAAAGGGAAGCAAAGAGGCTGAAGTTTACAACCACAAGAAAATTCAAAGATTTTGCCATTACCAATATTTCAACCACAAGTACCCAATATAAACTACACCCACAAAACAATCAAATCTGATTGGGGAGAACCTGAATGGCTTCTGGACTGGTAAATGTCCGGGGATGCTTCAAGTGATCTGCTCCAATAAGGCATAATCTTGCACTATCTGAATATGACTCAAAGTTTGCTTCTGCGACTAAATAGCAGATGTGTGCAGCAGTAATCTGACAAGTTACTCTTAAGTAAGTTTTGGGAACAAAAAATTCAATAGAAGGTGGGTAATAAATGAAACAGAAAGATAGGGTACCTCACTTCTATCCTTCCATAAGCAATCCCCAAGATGTATAATAACAAGCTCATCATCTTTTGTTCTGTTTGCAGTTATTACAGCCAAATTTTCCTCCCAATCATCAAGCATGCCGTTTGTCCCAAGCTGTAGTTCATCACAACCAAATGGTGACAAACGGGCCAATGCATCAGTAAACTGAATTTTTTCCCTTTCTTTCTTGAATGGAAAAGTAAAAATGAAAAACATTGTTTTTTGAAAAAAGAAATTTACAGGGAAAAAAAAAGACTGAATAACGCTGTTGGTGATAGCATGACAGCCATCTACAGGCCTAGGCATACAAGATCCTGTACAAAAGAATAGGACGAAGGAAACCATTTTTCTAACATCAAAGAAAATGTGTAGCTATTACATAGAAACAATGCAGTGCATGCCAGGAACATCATCAAGATGGCTCATAGACAATCCTCGGTCATTCAGCTTTGTTCTTCTAAGAAAACTCCATGCTTGACACAGAATGTGATGCAGATCATGATGATAATAATAATAATAACAATAATAATAAGGGATCAAAAGAAATATTTAAGACAATTTAGGAAGTGATAATTATGATATCATCCCATTTAGATATTCTCCCGCATAGCTTTCTAATCATTCCCTTTTTAGTCCTTTTAGCTATTTCTATAATTGGGTTTATGTCATTTTGTTATGACTATTGATATTGATAATTGACTATTGAATTTTACCCAGTGTTGATTCCCATTGCTTTATCTTTTGCAGGCAGATTCCCATTCTTTTATCTTTTGTGGGTATATTACTGTTGAGTTTGTTATTTTTCCTTATTCTTTCCCAATTCTGCATAAAATTACAATTCCTCAAAAGAACCAAAATATGAGATGAACCCTAATACTTCATCAAGAAATATAATGAAGCAAAAGAAAACTCTATGCATCAAACATCACCTGCAAAGGCTGTGGAGACACATTTACAGCACCAGGAAAGCCACTGACAGCAGTAATGGCTGTAGCAAATACGTCTGCTGGTTGTCCTGCAATTAGAAGGCATAATGTTCGCAAAGGTGATCCTGGTAACAGCTGTCGAATTGCCATTTGCTTGACGGTATCAACATGGAACTGCTTTTATGCAAGGCCATCACATTGTCCCCATGAGGTACAGAGAGAGAGAGAGAAAGTAAGCAATATGTAGTCTTTCTCAAGGAAAAAAAAAAGCACAAAACATAAAAAAAGGGCAAATATGAAATAATCTAAGAATAAGATAACAGAGTGAAATGGACAAAAGACCTGATCACCAAGCTGTGAGGCAAGGACAAGAGCAGGACCCCATAACTGGCCTTCTTGTGCACATTGTAGAGCCTCTTTTTTCCTACCAGAAACCAGGAGATTCTGGACCTCAGAAGCAGTTCCCTAGAACATACATCAAAATCATTTAGAAAATGGTTGCAGTCCTATACAAAAGGCAAAGATTGCAGGCATATATGGATACCTGAACTTGTCCTTCAGATGGCAAACTCTGTAAGCATTGGCTGAGAGCACCATACTCACTGCATTGTGTACCATTCCTCTTAGCAGATGCAAAAAGTTTTGCAACTGCTGATTCTGGAGCATCACTCTCCTATGAAAACATAAACACAAAAATACTTCACAAATCAAATGGTTTGCCTCAAAATCACTTTAAAATAATACTCGAGATGCACAACCAAACAGAGAAATTAAATCTAAAATTCTCAATGCAAAAGGCACAACATTTTGGAGGTGGAGGAACAAAATCCGAAAACACCACCACAACCATATCCACATGTCATTACATTCTTTATCAAATAGATTACATTAACAGTCCATGTAACCCGCCAGACATATTTATAGAAACAAAGTTTACATGAGCATTCTTGGACTGCCACTGTTTCAAAATCAAAACTAATCCCTTTTTGGGTCAATCCTTCAATTTAACTAAATTATCAAAATGGGAAAGTCCAAGCTTCATTCTTGTGAAAGTTGACTGGCTCCAAAGCTTTGTTAAACATCACATTAGATAGACAGAAGAGGGGATCTAAAGGAAAAGAGATAAATTGTGTCTGTGTGATAAAAGTTTCAGTTGAAATAAGAGACATATTGCACACATTTGTCCCTGTGCTTCCAAAGGGTGTACAGCACCAAGTAACCTCCTCAACAATGAGCAATGACAGCAATAAGCAAGGCTTCATTCCAAACCAACAGATGGCAGTAGGCTACTCACCTAGTTAACAGGCATACTCTGCATTCCCAAAAAAAGTCACTTTTGATACGCAACACAAATGCCAAAAAGGAAAACATGACAAATCTTTTAGTGCTTCAAGATGGCTCATGTCAATGGACATTAAAAAGCCAAATGATATAATAAAATGCAAATTAGGATATCAATGATTGAAGAAGGGAAAAGGGCTTTACCCTCATAGATGCATCAGTGCCAAAAGGGGACCGAAGTTTTCCATAATGCTGACAAGCTATTTTAAGCAAGGAGAGTAGTAACCTTAATGCTTCGCCTTTCCTGTGATCCATGTCTGGTGATTCACAGTTAGCAATCCTCTCATCAATCCATTTATTCAACTCTTTGCTTCCAACATTCCCACCCACCAAGGGACCTAGAAAGGATTGCTGGGTGAGAGCACGAAAATAATTGCAAGCACCTCCCACAATGCTCGATGCATTATAGGTGTTTCCCAAAACGGCCTCCATCAAATTGAGGACAGAAATTGTGCCACCAACAGATTCCTTTACATTTCAAAATTGAAACAAAATACAAATGACTGGCCTGCTGAAAATATGAAAAATATAAGAAAATACAACAAGATGAAATCCACTGGAATTGCAATTGGGGTATCACCTGACTTCCAAATGATGAATTGCCTAGAGGATTACTATCTTTCACTACTATGAGTTTTCCACCAAATCCAAATGTAACCAAGGCATGCGGAGGACGTCCAGCAGACGATCTTCCCATGTTAGGGGAATAAGAAAATGGCTGGTTGCTCTGAAATGATTGTTGGGTAAGGCTTACTGATTTCTGGCTGCTATAGTAATTGCTAGAAAAGTCTGTGTGCTCGTTCTGCTTCAAATTTCCTGGATTAAAGTTGCCACTGGGTACAAAGTTTTGTGTGCCAACAAGCCCATTAGCAACAAATGGACCCTGACTCACTTTTTCATATGATGGAACTGCTTGAAAAGAATTAACAGGTTTATGCTGATCCACATGGCTGTTCAAGGAAACATCTGAACCATGGGAATTCAAGGATTGCTGGCTTCCACCAAAATCTGAAATGGTACTGGAGTTTGAAATCATCCCAGGTGGCCGCATGTTCAAACCCTGCTGATTGTAGCTACCGTACAACTGACTCCAGTTGCCATGTTGGCCTTTGATGTTGTTGCCCTCTGACCCAAACTGGTCAGCTTGGTTGTATTTACCATACATACTACTGCCATTTTTGGAAAATGAACCAAGAGCAGATCCCTTTTGACTCTGCTGATCATGAGCCTGAAGTGTCGTTGATTCCAAGGATGGGTTGTAGCTTTCAAGTGAGCGCCACTCCTGCACAATGGGTGTCATAATACCAACCAGGGTACTGTGGGTCAAAAACCATATGTGCTGGGTAGCCATTGTTAGCCCCTTCTGAAACCTGATTCCAGCTAAACACGCTCTCAGTAGTGCTGGACTCAGCCATAGTTCCTGCTACAGACTGTGAAGACTGTTGTAAATAACTCATTTCTGTTTTACAATTGGAAACTGCTGCCCCTTCACCAACTGAGTTGGCATCAAAATTCCCTTGCATGCTCCCTGTGGCATCATAGCCATCCACTTGATACCACTGCCCAGTATTCACATCATAGTTCCACCCGGGATACATACTCTCAATACTGGCTATTATACATATCCTGCCCATTTGCAGTCCCTTTGGTAGATCCTCCATAAACTTGAGTACCATCTTGATGTTGCTCATAACTAACTGATTCATCCAATCCACTGACAGCCCTATCCTCTACATTACCACTGTCACCAACATCCCCAGGAAAAGCAGCAGAACCATCTCCAAGATCATTAAAAAAATCTGAGTACGAGCCAAACCCATGATCCCCATTTGAAATTGAATCGGCATAAAACGAACTCCATCCAACCTCCTTGACACCCGATTTCGTAGATCCCACATTCAAATCCGAGGCAACTTCAGTGTGTGCACCAACTACTCCTGCACTGTCATCCACCAAATCCTTTTCATCCTTCCCATCAAATCCACTGTGGCCGCTTGCATCCTCAATACTCAGATTAGCAAACGCCTTGGCCTCATCAGAATCACTGCCTTCCGTGAACTTATGGCCCACCGAGTCAGACTGGGAGGGTGGCCCAAAATCATCGTCCACTAATTTATCAAAGAAATCCTCGTCCGTCTGATCCTCCATCACACTTAATGGAGGATTGGAAGCCATAACCCTAAAGATCTACACAAAATTCCACACCCCACAAAGAAGCCTCGAAATTCGAGCTGTAATTTGGGTCAAAACCTCGAGATCCAAATACTAAAACCCTAAATCAAGAATCTAAGAACGAAATGAAGAGCGAGATCTAGGGTTTTGCGAAGATCCATCCGTGTAACTATTGAAACAGAATGAAAGATCGAGAATGGAACAAAGATAAATTTTTATAAAAATAAAAAAAAACACACAGAGAGAGAGAGAGAGAGAGACAGAGACATTACTTACAATTTGGCTTCAATTTAACGCATTGGGATTTAATGATTGAAATTTCAGCAGAAGAAAAATTTTTTTAAAAAAAAATTAACTTAAAGAAACAAGAAGCAGAAGAACCGGTTTGCCAATTACGGGGGTGGGGAGAGAGAGAGAGAGAGAGAGAGAGAGAGAGAGAGAGAGAGAGAGAGCGCTCGGTTTCCCACCAGCCACCAAACAGAAGGAGCTTTGTGTGTCCATTTTATTTATATATTTCCCTCTTCTTTACTTTTTTTTTTAATTATTTTTTGACCTTTTTATTATGTTTTTTTTTTTTTTTTTGGTATTTGATTGGATTAGAGATTTATTGTGGTGTTTTTGTCGATTGTTGATATTAATTATTGTTTGTTATTATTTATTATTGTTAACAAATAAAATAAAATTATAGTATTTAGTTAAATTGATGTTATTATTATCGTTGTTGCTGCAGTTACATTAGGTGCTTATTTTAGGTTATTTGGTACATTAGGTGCTTATTTTATTACAAGAGATA
Organism: Ceriops zippeliana; assembly: GCA_037897445.1. NCBI lineage: Eukaryota > Viridiplantae > Streptophyta > Magnoliopsida > Malpighiales > Rhizophoraceae > Ceriops > Ceriops zippeliana. The sequence goes on along the minus strand of JBAPLH010000055.1, from coordinate 3,428,734 downwards.
TTTTTTTAATTTAATGTTATTGATCAACTATTATCTTAATTAAAAAAAATAGTTTTGACCTATTTTGTGAATCAGTGATTTTTGAGGAGTTATCAGAATAATAGTAAGTTAAAAAAAACATTGCTATCAACAACCACACCGCAAAGCGCATCTGCTATTTGTCATGTTGTTATACTCCTCAGTATAATACTATCAGATCTATCCATCAATCTATCTGTCCATGCACCCCAAAAGCTAATGAATGGTATTAGATCTGCTAGCCTTTTTGGAATTATTTACTCCAAAAAAAAATTTAAAAGTGATTCTTTCCATTTTGTCAAACCAAATGCCATGTAATAAAATCAATTATGAACGCAATATTGTAAATATTATCGATTGAGTAAAAATGTTGACACAAATATCCTGAGAGTTTTATAGATTTTTTTTTTTTTCATCTTTGTGTTATATCTGTATTTGTCTATGTCCTTAACTTGTCCCCATGCCCATGTCCTAATTCCAAATCTGTTGTTGTGGGGGGACAACAATCTTTTTAACTTCTTTCGTTTGAAGACGTGGATAAATAAATAAATAATTAGTTTATTTTTTTATATATTATTTAAATTGATTTTTTTTAATTTTTCGAAATAAGAATTAAACTTCTTGTATGCATAGGCCACACAAGATCCCGAACAGATAAAAAAAAGAACGAGAAGATATATGTGTGCATGAATTGTCATCAAAGTACAACATGCCCCGACTAATTGATGAATGCAGCAGCCAATTGTTTGCAAAAGGGAGAGCAAAAGTTTGGAAAATTGGGATCATTTTTTTATATAAAAAAAGAGACTCATTTCAAACAAATTTTCAAGTTATAAGGCTCGTTCTCGATTGTTTTTCCTTCTTCTTTTTTTTATTCTTTATTTTTTAACGCTTTCCATTTGAAATGTTGACAGATGAGAATTTTCAACCAAAAAGTAAACGCCAATTTTGGCTTTTCCTTTTGAGGGCTACGCCAATTATAAAGTCATCTACATATACAATTTGACGTTAATTTGCCATATCCCCACTAGAGCAAGTTGAGATACACAGAGCGACTGGATGGGATTAAAGCGAAGAGCTCTTTTATTTATTTATTTTTATTTTTATTTTTATTACAAATAACACGATTCAAACTCTGATGACTGGTACTAAGAGTCTATTTACTTTGCCACCAAGCCATGTTGTCGGTGGTGACAAAAAGGGAGGAGTTTGCAAATGAGACCCATTCTCATTGGGACGTGATTTTCTGCAAATACAGGGCAAGATGGGGCTCAAAAATTATAAGTAGGAGAGATAGGGGACGGAGATGTGAATTTTGGGAATACTTTTGTTTTTTTTTTAGGGCTGACTATGTAACAAAAAAACAGTAATGAAGTTGAGAAAGTCAATGCGAATGTATCATATTTATTAGTGGTTAACGGTTAGTAGGGAACACGTGAGTCATTTTAATGCGATAGCACCTAACCCAACATTCTGTCAAATATGAGACCAGAAGCTGTTTTGTAATGACCAACAACCTAATCTAATTGCTTCTCTTTCCCTCATATTATTAACAACTTGAAATTTAAAAGCTAAAAAAAATAAATGATAAATAATAATAATAATTTATATTTGTTTATATTTTTATAATAATTAAATTTTACTTTTTAAAACTACAAATTTCTAAGAACTGCTGAGGCCCCGCTGGTACTGATCTAAACAAAAGGTTGCTTTAAAAGAGGTTGCAAAAATAAAGTCTGCCCTCCCACTTTAAATTCAGTTATTTTATGTTTAGTATGTCTTATATATTTAAGTACTATTAATTTGTGTCATGTTGTATTTAGCTGTTAATTTTAATTAAACTGTGTTTGAATTCGATATATATATATATATATATAAAGTTGTATTTAAGGGGAAGTCAAAAAATTAGTGAAAATTTTTTATTTTAAAAAAATAAAATAAAAGAAAATATTTTTATATGAAATTTTATTAATAAAATTTAAAATTCAATTGAAATTATTTGGGTTTTTTTTTTCATCTTTAACCATTGATAATGTATCTTATTCACTTTTTAATAGTTTAATTATATTTAAATTATGAAAATTAACATGTATATTTTTATCAATATAATTTTTAAATTTAATAAAAAAATAAAAAATAAATATTATATAAATATTCAACAATATAATAAAAAATAAACAGATTGTGTCGTGCCTAACCCAGACCTAGAACGGACCGTAGTCTAGGCTCGGGTGGCTGGCAGTGATTGGGCCGGCTCATATTGGGTCGGGTCGGGACAGCCTATGGGCTGGCTGACCGAATCAGTATTCTACAAAATTACTTTTATACCCTTCAGCGGGCGTGGTTCTCCCAATTTTACATCGTTAAACCCGGCGGATCCGTGGCAGCATCGTCGGGGCAAAAATGGATCCCTCGCGGATGCACACACCTTAACACTCCTAAATACGACACATTATTAGAAGATATAGTGGCCCCAAATAAATATATTATTAGAGGTATTGAGACTTCTTGAAATTTTTTCTTAAGTAATATGACACATTCTTTGTCAAATTAAAATTTTACTCCTAAATACGGACTAGAATTTGTACCATATACTTGAAATTAAGAATTTAGCTAATTTTATCACCAAACTTTCTGGTTAGCGGCAAAGAAAAAAAAATTATTAGTTCAAACATATCAATTTTGATAAAAAAAATTAATATCCCAAAGTAAAAATATGATTTTATTTATTTATTTATTTATTTGCTTCCGATTAAACTCAAGTTGTGATACTGTGAAACCATATACAATGTTCTTTTGCCATTTTGAACTAAAAAAAAAAAAAAAAAAAACAAGAAGAAGAAATGATGCAACTAGAGTGAAAAACTCGTTAGACTCTAGCATTTTTTTAAAAAAATATATGTCAAACACAAATGGATATTGTACTGTTATTAGTATTTAAGTATATTTATGATTTTTATTATTAATTATATGTATATAATATGTAATTTTACATTTAAAGTTTGTCAAATTATCTGTATTTATGTGAGGTTGATTTTCGAAATTTGCTCCTATGATGGGAATTGTGTTGTAATTTATTATTATTATTTTGATATAGGAAGGACAGAAATAATTTAGTGATGTTTGGTAACATTGACATTAAGTTTTAAGTGTCATATTATCGAACTTACCAAATAGATGCGGCCTGATATGGCCCCGCATAGGTGACTTCATCTTGACATCACTTACAATAATCACTTTCGGACAAAAATTCATGATATGCATTAAATTTAACAAAAATGTGTAAGTAGATAAAATATAACGTATAAAAAGATGTGAAAAAATACAAATAAAGATAGAATTCATAGCTTTACGTTTTCATTAATTTTTATATGCATTTTATTCAACCTGTTTATACATTTTTATTGTTCTTTGTGTACATTGCGTAATTTTAAAAAAAAAAAAAGAAAATACATTGCAAAATTTATGCACGGATAAACATTATTCCAAACTTCATCATAACGTCACTCATGAGTTTTTTTTCATCATTTCGGAAGTTTCAATTGCCATTATGGACCTAGCTAGGCTAACACTACTCTTTTTTATTTTCTTTTTTTTTTTTTTTACAACACCGCTACTGTTGTGTTTTTTTTCTTTTTCTTTTTATTAAGAAACAATCATGTTCTTTTTGTACATGTATGATGGGTGATCGAGTCATCTCCTAGACTATTACCGTTGGGCAGCAAGTACATGACAGTCAAACGTCTGCATGACTAAAATTCGGTGCAATCGCAGGCCAGACAAAAAGCCTGCACCTTTTTAACTTTGGGTTTAAGGATTGCTCTCTTCAAAGTTCTGCACCTTTGCTTTTACGACTCTTTTCTTTTTTGGTAAATACGGTATGCTCCCTTTGCTTTTTTTTTATAGAATGAGACACAATGACACCCATGTCCATTTTTTGAAAGTGGGGGACTGCTAGTGCCCTTCTGTCTCTGCTTTTAGTTTTTCCAACCTGCAAAGCCAAGTGATTTGCTCTTCTGCCCGTTCCCCAAATAGTAACAATAATAACAGATATTTCAAATGCCTTATAAAAATTATTTTTTATTATTTTATAAATTCGATTATATTTATAGTTTATAATATCTTAATTTAATTAATTTTTTTAATTAATTTATTTTTAAAAATATGTGAATCAATCAAGATTTTTTTAAGTTTTGATTTATTATAGGGTATTTTAAAATACTTTTTGTTTCAAAATTAAATTAAAGTATTTTTCAATTTATTTAATAATTTTAAATTACAAATACATATATTTTACGAATCATATAATTCAATCATCTAAATTGTTTGGTATTCATTTCTTATAAGAGTATTATATTTTTTTTTATAAATTTAAGAAATCATTTTTACAAATTTAATTTTGATCTTTTGTTATACTTTTTGCACTTTCAGCTTGCCTCATAAAACCAACCTTGTTTTTTTTTATCGATTTGTAACAGACCTTTAATTTAGCCATAACAAAATAAAATCATTAAAAAATTATAATCTTTCATCTTAAATTCTTCCTAACAAAAAATCTGTAAACCAACTTAAGTCACTTTTTAAAAAATTATTTTGTTATTTACTTTTTTATTATTAAATTACCGGGCCATCTGCACATGTGAATGGAACATCTTTAGACAGTATCTTTACTGCAGTAGAGTTCAATCGCCGAGTTCAGGATGCCCAACGCTAGAAAGTCAAAAAAGAAAAAGAAAAAAAAAAAAGTGGGTAAGCCTGATGACAAGGGAGATAGCAACGGTGAACAGCGATCGTAACTATAATGGTCTTAAGGTAACGAAATTTCTTGTCGGGTAAGTTAGAATATGAAATGATCTGGACACATCTCAAAGAGAGGTAAGAATATGAAATGATCTGGACACATCTCAAAGAGAGGTAATAACGCAAGTGCGACCTCTTCAATTTACCCTCAACCAAAGTTATAACCACTTTATCATGAATATTCTCAAATTTTTGTTTTGTAAAATAAATTTATATAAATATTTTTATTTTAGTCCTACTTTTTTTTGTATATTGTTTCTTATTAAACTAAGAATCTGTTCGGTTTATTTATTGCTAATTATTGTCATCGTTGTCGATTGATTATTATTATTATTATTGATTGTTAATTAGTGTAATTAATTATTGTTGCTGATTAATAAAATAAAGTTATAGTATTTGGTTAGAGTAATGACATTAATTGTTATTAGAATAGTAAAATGATTATTTGGGATATTCTATTTTTGTTTTATTATATATATATATATATTGCTAATTTTCTTTGTATTCCTTTTTATATGATAAAAAAAATCTAAAATTTAAGTGGTCCTACCTACATTTTTCATTTAGTAACGATATTTTTAGCAACACACGAGCTTTAAAAAAAAAACAAGAGCAATGTTTTCAAAGGAATTAAAAGAAAAAAAAATAAAGAAGGGAATGAGAAAAGAATCAAGTTGACAAAATGCAAAGAATTTTTTTTTTTTTTTTTGGTCCTATGGAAGGCTAGGAGCCTAAAATGAAAGGAAAAGAAAAAAAATTGGGTGGGGGGGGGAGAGAGAGAGAGGAAGAATGAGACAAAAAAATATTTGTAAAATGTGCTTTAATTAAGAAAATATTTATCAACTGTTGTTTCTCTTTTTTTTTTTTTTTTTTTTTTAAAGTAACTTTGAGCCGTTTAAGACAAATAGTAACCGCAAAAATAAACTCAAAAATTTAACCAAACACTCCTATACTCTATTTTTAAAAATGAACAACGACAACACTCTCAGACTGCAAAAAACAAACACCCATTAATACTCACTACCCTACAATATCGTTGGCCTCAATATAGACTAATTTAAAATTTCAACCTAATAAAAATTTTTACTATAATATTTCTATTTTAGTCACATTAAGAGATTTCCTCACAGTATAATCTTAAGCATAGGAGTAGGAGAAAAAAAAAAAAAAGAGCCAAAATTCTGGCTTGGCTTAGCACCCCAAAAGTGATGTGATTTAATTATCGGAGAAAATGTTGATTTGACACTTACGACATTAAGCCCTTTCTTCTTTTTTTTTTTACAGTAAGCATCATAGAGATGATATTATTATGCAAGAGAAGAGAGCAATAAAATAAAAACTATGAAAATGGATTAAGCATTGGAAGAACCCATCAACTATAAAAAGGAAATGTTAGCTCGATTCGATCATTTTCTAAAGTGATAAGCAAGCTTGTAAAAATCATGAACAACTAAAATCGCCCATTGTTTTGCTGGTATCGCTTTTGTACCCTCCCGTTGCACACGAATGGTATCAATGGAAGTGCAATTTACGACCACAAATTGTGCACCAAATTTGGCTTTTTCAAAGGAAACTATCGAGACATATTAGGAATTTTGTAATGATAATGTGATCGACTCAGCATTAAATAGTATTGAAGATTCAACCGAAGAATTAGGGAACAAGACGGCCGATTTTGCAAGATTGATTTTTTGTCCTTAACGTCTCGGGTCCAAGCAAGCATTCAATGCAAAATTATGGTGCTCTCTCTATATAAACTATGGTTCTTCACATTCGAAAAGAAGAGTGATCACCAGAGCATGTTGATAAACCTTTTCCATCTACAATTTGACAATTTGACCTGAATTTTAATAAAACAAGAAAGAGAAAATCAAATTGATTAAAATTTCTATAATAATAATTATGACAACTAAAAGCATTTAAGACATCCACTAAAATTAAAAATAGCATGGTACTTAGAGTGATAGTTTAATTAATAATTTTGTATATTTTTAATATTAATATGAATTAGAGTTATATCATTTATATCAAAGTGCGGTATTAATTTTTAAATTTATTAATAATAAAACACAATTTAGACATGAGGGAGATCTGTTCTAATTCAACGGTGTTCGAATCGTAAATTCTTCAACACAAAGATATAGTAATAGGGCATATTTATTATTATTATTATTATTATTATTATTTGTTTAACAAAATATGAAAAAGGCGTGGCAACTCCTTTGACCCCGATTTTTCGTTAACTTCAAGGCAAATAAACACTTTAAATACAGAAGATGGAGGGATTTGAGAAAAGTAAAATATGTTCCACAGTTCATGAAGGCCGATATTGTCTTTTCAGGTTGACACTCCTCGGTTTTTGCTCCATCCTTAAAATCCTTGGTTTTACACACCGAAGCCAAAATAATAAACAAAATCAGAGAATAAGAGAAGAGTCAGTGAGAGAGAATCTTCTGCATCCCCCAACTCGACAAATCCCTCGACCAGAAATAATAACCAATATTATCATAGAGGAAAATTGTATATGATATGTGCAGAGCAGTTATAATGATATGTGCAGAGCAGAATCATTGGCTTTTCCATAGAAACATCTTGCAGATGGAGCAGGACATGCTAACAGAATCTGCAAGCTTTTTTGGATCTTTGCAGGGACTTAGTTCCAGGGTCCCCCAACCAAGAAGCCCCTTGTGTATTCAACCAAACTGCAAGCGTTTTTCAACACTCAAATGGGGCACACATGAGATGAAATTGAACCGAATTATACCATTCTAATCGGTACTGTTTGGTTTGCTGCAATTCATAAGAGCAAGAAGCACCACTTTAAATTTACTGCCACAAAACACGTGAACTTGGGAAGAATCACTAACCAAACAAGCAAACAAAAGGAAAGTTGTGTAAAGTTGCAACAATCAAATTTTAGGATTAAATGAATCAGCAAAATGATTTAAAAAAAAAAACGGGAACTTTGACACAAAACTAGCATGGCTATGCCTACGGTATCCATATATCACCTGGGATGAACTATTATGTGTGAGAGAAAACCACTAGCGAAGAATTCATGGAACTGAATTATGGTCAGCCCCATGAACCGGAATTTCAAACAAAGGTTAAAGCAGTATAACCTTAGTTCTAACTACAACAAATATAACCCACTTGTGCCAAATGAACGAAACAAAAGAGTTATCGAGATCTCACAATATTGGCCATTGGGTCCATGAATCAATCATCAGAAGACACACTAAGCTCATCATCCACCATCGGAGCAGGCAAATTAAGGTCTATCATCATGCTGGTCCCACGTTTAGCAGAATTTTCGGTAACAGCAGAAGAATCAGTTCGTGGAGAATTCACGAGATGTGACCTCTTATGTCCGCCAAGAGCTTGGCCAGAACCAAACACTCTGGAACAGTATGGGCACTCGAACGTAGTTTTCTTTTCAGCATCATCGTTTTTACATTTTCCGGCTTTTCTTGCTTCCAAGCCCTTCAGAGAACAGCTTTTCTTGTGTCCTGCTAATGCCCGTGGAGATTGAAACTGTTTTGTACATTTGTCGCATCGAAATTTCACGCCTTTCTTGCTCAACTCAACTGATCTTTCCCCATCTTTACTCTGTTCTTGACCTCGCTCTTCATTCTTTTTCCGCCAAACATCCCTGCGCATCATCATTAGCGTTGTGGCTGCTTCTACAACTTCGGAAGTAGCGCCGGGAAGCGACATCCGCCGTTCTTGCTCGGCTGCCGGCGACGTGACTGAACAGAGATTGTTCCCTGGCTTTACTTTCTCGACGTCGGATTTAAGCTCCCGATCGTTCCCCAAACTCAATTTTCTTGCCCGTTTAGATCGAAACCCTGTTGGGTTTCTTAATTCGCTCTCGCTTTGGTTAGTTTTGCGCTCATCAACGGCAAATGAGAAGTCAGGATCTGCAATCTTGACACTCTTCTTGGGATTTGCCCTCAGCCCATAAACAAAATCTTTGTCCTCAACTTCCCTGTTATTGATTTGCTTCTTGTTTTCTTCTTCTTCTACAGAAGAAGAAGAAGAAGAAGAAGAAGAAGAAGGCGATGACCACGAAGACTCGGCAACGTGGAAGCCAATTTTCTGTTTCCTAATCGGCCTCGGAGGATGTGAAAGGCTGGCATGGTGGGCGTTCATGTGACCAACAAATGCTTTGCCATTGGCAAAGATTTGATTGCAGAGTTGGCATGTGAACTTCGCCATTGAAAGCAAAGTAAGCAAAGATCAAAGCTTTTCTCTTTTATTCAACTCCGTCGCTCTCTCTTTCTAAGGAAGTGTGGAGATACTGCGAACTTTAAAGGAGTAGGTAACCTGCATTTCTCCACCAAAAGTCACACCACAGCCCAAATATAATGATTTGAACATATATATATATATATATATATATATATATATAATATATATATAATTCTATACTATAGATTTTAAAGAAAAATTAAATGTGAATAGTCAGATGCTTACTTTATATATTATTTTTTCTAATTTGAATTTGTGATTGCAAGATACAATGGAATAAATATATTTTGAAATAATTATAATTTTGAAAAAAAAAGGTTAATAGGTTAGTTTTAGAACATGAAAAAAAACAAATAATAAGGTGTGTGAGAATGAATGGATAAAGAGGAACATGTGACATGCAAACCTTGTCCATTTGGTTAATAAGCTTTTTAATTTTTGCCACTTTTTTGGTTTGTCTAGTCCACATATGCCAAGTAGGCAAATTCAATATACCTGACCAGTCCTTTTTTTTTTTTTTTTTAAATTTTTTTAATTTTTTAAGGTTAAATTGACTGATCATTAAACATGGTTTCAATTTTTGAAAACTTGAAGCGGATTCTCTTTGGGCCCAGCGGTAAACTTTCTCATGCCAATTTCCGTGACTCGATTTTTTTGAATAACTATTTATCAATTAACGCATTTTTTTTCTCGTTCTATAACAGAATATTTCAATAATTTAGGATTTGCTTAATTATTTTTCAAATTTAGAATTTTAATCTTAGAAAAGAAATATAAAAATAAAAATAAATAAAACTCTCCTCGTTATTGCTACGTAAGTGTCATTTTAGTATTGCAATTAGGACTAACATGTTAAAATTTTGATTAAAGAAGTCTAGATTTCTATTTCCAATTTAGATGGATGTGATGTTGTGAGAGAATTAAGTTATAGTAAAATCAAATCTAATGCACTAAAATATGTAGCCAAATGAGGATGCCCTAATCTTATGCGTCCGGGCGGAAAGTCCTTTTGAAAGTTGACTTTCTCTTCTCTTTGTCTCTCTCTATTTTCTTCAAACGGCAATAATGTGATGTTACCAATCAAATTAAATGCATTGTTTCATTTCCATTCCAATGGAAAGGAGTCAACCCTTAGACTTAGGACTTCATGGCTGCAATTTGTATTCAAGTAGCGTCATTTCTGCATATAAACTTTTTTTTTAAAAAAGGGAAAGATTTATCTACTAACAAAATGGGCATTTTTGTGGGTTCTCAGCGAAATGCATATTGCCATCACATTAGATTATTATTATTATTATATAAATCAGCCCGTGAACAAGTCTTTTGAACAGTTTTGCTTTAATTATTATATAAAATTTTTGTTCCTAAGGCCAAACTCTCTCTCTAGTGTTTTTTTTTTTCGGTTCATACCTAACATAGTGTTCTTCTATCATATAATGTGTAATTTATGATATAGATATGTACAAATATAACGTGTGCATATACCCAATGATTGGTAATATTTTCAAATTATATAGAATTATTTGTATCTATGTCTCCTTATTTTTCAAAAATTTCAGCATTATTGTCAAAAAAAAAAAAAAACAAAAGGGATTGAAATGATATGTTGTTATTGTCTATTGAAATGTAAATATACCACCAAAGAAAGAAAACTAGGTGACAGGGCCATGTAGCAACTCCCATTTTGTTTTTCTTCTTTTTTTTTTTAAGAGAATTTTCAATTAATCTCCAAGAAATTACGGTGTTTACATTTTTTAACCCCAACATAAAGTGTTAGCATCCACATGATTTAGTTAAGTCATGCAATATTAGATCGAAGACCCTTTGTCATTTCTTTTGATAAGTGACTGGATTAAAGATCTTGGACTTGGGTATTTCGATACTATTACTAAATTACATTGTTAGTTCTGTTATGTTCTATGATCCATGTTTTTAATCAAATCACAAATTGGACTAAGACTTTGCAATTAATTATTAATTACTACTACTTTCTCTAATATTCAAAAGGAATCGTGAAAAGTAAGATTAGCTCAGTGCATAGATGAAGTAAGATTGTAGGTTGCCACAATATGGTTAGCTGTTAATGTGAACGTTCAGGTGATTTAAATAAGCCTCTAAAATCTACAATTGACTCGTGTGCCCTCTACATTGGATTGACCCCAAATTCGGCATTTGCACGGCACCCGGCTTCGCCTTCACTAAACCAGCTCGTCTAAGGCCAACACATAGAGAATATCTTCATTACATTGATTCTATCAACTTTTCTTGTCTCAAGATTAGGTTCGAGATTGTATTATTATGATTATTAAACATATATTTATAATCTTATCATTAACTATAATCATAAATTAATTTTTTTTAAAGATACGTAATTAACAATTATAATAATATACCGTCTAAACATTCCCCCCACAAGCGTCCAATCCACCGCGAGCACGGAACGAGCCAAATTCTCAGTCACACAGCACATTTCCATGCCACTACTTCCGGATGTGCGTGGTACCCACAGTGGATTCTTGATTTGGCATTGTACACTTCTCGAGGACGAGGCATGTGACATCCATTCTATTATTCGGCAGGTCGAAGATGCCTTCCTGTTGCTTGAGTTTTTGAGCTGCTTTGCTGAATGCTTCCTGTGTTGTGTTTTATGTACGACTGACCAGTTTCATCTGTTCGCTGGGGAAATTGTAATTTACGCTTCTGTTTGTGGGACTATAATTTCCAGATGCATTCTAAGTAAGTTTGTCTTAATGTTGAGAGAGATATCTAATAATGGATAAATAAACTAAACAAGTAAATTTATTTCGCCGGTTATAATCATTGAAGAAGATGATAAATGGATTTTAAAAAAAAAAAAAAAAAAAAAGCCAAGGACATCCGACAGTTACATAACATAATAACACAAAGCGAACTCTGTCTAAAAGCAAGGCTATTATATCTTTTTGGGCATTGTTGTTTACACAATTTGGCGATAGTTTTTGTCATTTAGATTGAGTGAAAGTTGGATAATTAATTCTCCAGGTGATTCATTTCAAGAACTAATGACTGGCACATTTCAGTTTTGGCTTTCCTGTTGCATCTAGTCTTGCTTGTACTTGGACTTCTTTCTTTCTTTTTCATCTTCTTCTTTTTTGTTTTGTTTTTTTTTTTTGTTGTAAAAAAATATAAAATAAAATTCCAGGGCATATCGATCCGCCCATTAACAGGAGAAGTCCATGCATTCCATTAGTTGCATTAAAAGCATGTCTCTACTAGGAGTGGAAATGGGCTCCATGACGGTCTCCCTTTAACGTTCATCAAGAAAACCAAACACTTGCATTCAACACAGCAGCCATGAAATGATTTAATTATTTTCTTAGAAGTTTATTATCATCCGGTGGCTTGGATCCGGGAAATATCCGCTCACTGACATTACACTATCAATTCATTACGTCGTAGCAACATTAGGTCATCGGCTAATTGCCTTTTTTTTTTTTTTTTTTTTTTAACAAAAAGGAGGAAATATTCCCCTTTGAATAAGAAATTATTAAATAGTCCAAATTCATATTCTATGTTAATAGACTGAATCACTTGTGATGCGATGAGAACTAAGGGCTAAATTTTGTAAAACGCAATTTAATTTTGAGTCCTAACGTCATAGTGGGGCCCGCGATTTTTTTTTTCTTTTAAATTCAAAGTCTAAATATATATTATTAATGATTTAATTGTACATTTATCATATTTATTATATGTTTTTATTTTATTTATTTGTACGTAATATATTTGAAAAAAAAAAAATGTGAGACCCATATTGTCACCTCATCCGTCTCTCCTTCCGCCTCCACATCGTTTTTTTTTTTCTCTTAATTTCTCCAGTAGCGTTGACTTGTACTATTGGAAGGCACTAAAGTATGTGAAAAAACATATGTTCGAAAGTGAGGAAGTTGTTTTTATCATTCTTCTTTGACAACTTTGCCCGACCAATTGTCAGAGAGGAGGGAGGGGGGAAAAAAAAGATAAAAACAAACAGACAAAAAAAAAAAGTGCGTAAAAAATGAGGTTGGTCCCAATCCCAAAAGCCGAAAATTGATGTAAATGATATTGCCTATAAGAAGACAGGAAGCCCAAAGCAATTATGAAAGTGGTTCCACAGAGAAAGAAAATTGATGTAAATGATATTGCCTATAAGAAGACAGGAAGCCCAAAGCAATTATGAAAGTGGTTCCACAGAGAAAGCGGTCAAGGACACAACTGCAAATGCAAGGATGGCAAGGCCCAAACGAGGGTTTGGACTGCAAAAAGCAGTGGAAAAATGTGATAAAATTTATGAGAATAAAGAGAACTATGTCTTACATAATTTATAATTTAATAATATTTTTTTTAAAAAAAAAACAGAGGTTTGAATTGACGCCACATTCGTATGATTATTATTATTATTATTATTATCATCCTTTTCATTTATTTTATTTAGAGAATGACTTGAGCAGCGTAATGCTGATGCTATTCTCAGTTCCGGCACCTGAAGCCCTTTTTTTTATGTCGGAATGTCATTAGTTTGTTCAATTTATACTGACCTATTTTTGTTAAATAAAAAAAAAGTTATTATAGAAAATACTAGAATTGATAGATGAGTAACAAAAGACAAAAACGTGCTTATAATAGCTATTTTTTGTTACGAGAAAAACGTACGGGCGAAGGTCAAAGGTTACGTGGAGCCAAGTCTACGGTAAACAATTCTTTGTCATCTTTTGTGCCCCACATAGCCTGAGCTATTGAAATGCCCAAATAGGTCAAGAAAAAGTGATAAAAATCGTTCTTGATCAAAACATTGACGACCCCATTGGACCAAATAGTTCTAAAAAAATCTCCTATCTAAGCCGGGCCGGAATTAATTCATCATGAACAAAACGGCATGTCGGGTCTTGGCATTTTCACCAAGTGAACCAAGTTCTAAATTGCAAGTATAGGTATATGTCTTTTGTTGTTAGCGGATATTTCTTCTCCTTATGTTTCTCTGAATTGGTATTCAATGTTGACCAAAAAATACGTTTGATTCTTTCCAGATCCTACAGCGTGGGAGCTTGCATGTGCTAGGAAACATTCTTTATTTTTTTTTTCTTTGTTTTTGTAAGAAGAGGAAAAACAAAAAAAGGAAGAAAGAAAGAAAGAACACAAGTGGTCAGATTTGGTGACTCCTTGCAAGTTTTGTAATTTAGTTAGCATTAATCAATTGTATACCGGAAGGCCATTCTGTTACTTCCTTACTATCTATCAAGGGGGCTTTCAGCTTTCCTCCACGAGCCAATCCATGTATGTTTGGTCAGTCATTAGGTGTATCTGAAGAAGTCCAAACGCCCGTCGGAAGCCAGCTTAATGTCACGGCCATTGTCTTCCTTCAAAAGGAAACTTACATTTATTACATGACTCAAGATTCTCTTCACATTTACCTTCATTAAATCTGGTGATGTTCTCGTTGCATATTGAGCTTGCCCATCCAAAGCGCTTAATCGGCAAATATTAGATTTGAGTTGGACCAGTTCTGCCACTATTTGTCATGAAACATTACCTTTTCCCCGTCACATTAAACCAGTCTTGCTGCCGAAATGAAGTCAGCTTTTTACTTGCACGATAATACTCTGCTTCTGGGAATAGCTGAAATTTCAGAAGACAGTTACGTTCGAGCACACTGGAATATTGCTCCATTATCCCATTTACATTCAAACATCCTGATATGCATGTGAATGCATCTTATTTACATGAGAAATGAGAACAAGCTATTTTACAACTGAATATCACAGTTCAAGTCCTTTTCATAGTCATGGAACAGAGTTACCATCAATTTACATGAATAAACTAAACTACTAACTGAGGAGAGGCTTCCCTGTGTCGAACTCACTTCCTCCTGCGTTATCATGGGTGTAACCTTCTTTACTTTTAGCCCACAGGACGAAGTAGAGACCAGTAAACATGATGGACATACCAGCTAGGCTGCAATGGCAAAAGCAAGATAATTATTCTATGATGTTAGAACAAAAATATTGTCATGCGCATTTAGTTGGTCTCACGAGAGTTTATACCTTCCTATCTCAAATGAATCTCCGAGTGTAATCACTGAGAGGATGACAGAGACAACCGTGCTAATGGGGCTAAACATGGACACAAGTACTGGACCTCTCTTCTTCAGTGCCCATCCATTGAAACTTACACATGCTCCACCCACCGCACCTCCCTGATCAATTCAAGTTTATCAGGAGCAACAAATTTCAGTAGCTCCTGTATGGTCCATAAGTGCTCTATGGTAAAGGGCAAGAACTGAAATTACCAGTAACGAATAGACAACGAG
Organism: Ceriops zippeliana; assembly: GCA_037897445.1. Lineage (NCBI taxonomy): Eukaryota > Viridiplantae > Streptophyta > Magnoliopsida > Malpighiales > Rhizophoraceae > Ceriops > Ceriops zippeliana. The sequence continues at coordinate 3,413,343 of JBAPLH010000055.1, read as the reverse complement.
GTCGCCAAAACGCACTGGAGGCCAATCAACTTCAAAGCTGTGATCTTGGATCAGTTGCACAATTGCAGTGATAATCACACCTATTAAGGATGTTATTGCACACAAGGACATTGGTGCAGGAAAATCAACCAAAGTTGTAGCCTGTAACACGCAGATTTTAGCCATCAATTAAAAATAACAAAATGAAGCCAATTTTTCAATAATCTTTTCATTTGTATGAAAAATTTACCTGCAACACAACATTGCTTGATAGAAAAAAAACAGCTGCAAGGAGATACAAGCAACCAATAATTTTGTCTCTATCAAAGACTGCATCTGGTCCGGTAACCTGCAAGGAGGACTCTTTGGCAGATGCAGTGCTGTGCATTAAGCTCATTGTGAGGGCACCCACAACGCATAACAATGTGCCCACTATCTTCACTTTGCTGTATATGCAACCTACGTCGACTTTCTCCAACCTGCATGTGAGTACTCAAACAGAATCAGAATATCTAGTAGCATTTACAGCACAGAACGCTGAACTAGAAGACCATGATATTAATTAATGTTAATCTGGAGGTTTGAAGTACCTTAATATCCAAGCAATAAGAAATATCAGCCCTGGAGCAAGGTTAGGCATTGCTGTTGCCAGTGCCGGGGAAGTGAGCTCAATCCCTTTCAGAAATAACGATTGAAACAGAGTTACCCTGAAGGAGGAAATGGAAAAGCCACAAAGTTGGAACAGAAGCCACCACAAGGCAAACAAATAACCACATCCAGAAATAACTTAGAACTTGAAATGATTTAAAATCTGATTCACCCGAAATCTAATCAACTTGGGATCTAAAAGATCTCAAACTGGAAGCCAAAACTTGAAAATTTTGGAATCTAACATATCTGAAACCCGTTTGACTCAAGACCCAAAACAATCGAACCCACCTATTTGTCACCTTTAGTCAGAGGCTTGGATACCGAGTTTCTATTTTACTGCAAGCAGATTTGTATAAGCTGGATTTTGTGCTTCACAGTAAATTATGAGAATGGATTGTTTAGCTTAATGACTGGTGAATGTATTTGCGCATCCTTTTTACACATGATTAGTTTGTTTTCACATTTTCCTGGAAATATTTGTTCATAACTTGCTCTCTTTGCCAAGCTCATCATCACATCTTGTTTAATTCACACAATTTAGCAGCAAAGGAAATGTACACTTCTTTGCATGTAAAACATAATTGAAGCAGAACCCATAAAAAATCTGGTAAAAGGGGAGAAAAACAAAAGATCCTTAATTTTAAAAATTTTTATTAAGTCAGGGCACAAGTTTGAGCCCCCTAAGTATTTGGAATCGTAACTCTCCTACCTGTAATGAATTCCTCACAAATTACTGTCAACATGATTTATTTTATCACACAGATTAACCCCAAGTTTTGTTCTTCAATTCAAATCAATAGCCGTCATCTTAACACCGTTTTTTTCTCAAATTGAAGATCGTACAACTTATACATCCATGAAGAAAAAACTAGAGCCGAAAAGAGAGAATTCAAACCCATCTTCCGCTCTTCACACAGACCAAATTACTCTTTACAGCTGGTGAATTAGATATGCCACTGAGACCTGTCAGGCATCGCTGAATTGGACTTGTGAAACCCATGAATTTAATAGGGAAGCCTTCAAATAAACTCCATGTTGACAACGTCGAAGGTGACTTGTCCACCCTTCCACGCCACAGATCGAGTGGACGCTACCCAAACCATATTTTTTTTTTTTAAAAATGCTCAGACAAATTGAAAAGCCAAAATTGGTATGAGACATTTGTTCACAACAACAACGTTATCGGATCAAACAATCATGAGTTGCTTTATGAGTACACAGCCACGACGCATCCGTTTAGTGAGTCCAACTAATTTTACTCAAATCAACATGATCGCCGTAGCGTTTACTTTGGACTAAAATTTTCACGATTTTCTGAATCTGGTGTTGTGTTAGGATTAATATGTTGAGGAAAGTCTAATTATGGGTTCAAAATATTAAGGTGTTCAAGTAAAACTATCCTTACCCTCCAAAAGCGATCAAAACAAGCTGAATCGTCAACTTCCAAGTGATATTCTTGGGCCATCGGCTTCTGCAATAACACCATAACATTCAAATCAAAACCACCCAGGAGAGAGAGAGGGAGGGAGAGAGAGAGAGAGAGAGAGAGAGAGAGAGAGAGGGAGACCTTTCAAAACAAACAGCAACAGGAGAGATGATGAGGAAGGTGGCCAAAGTAGAGAGGATAACAATGGTTAATGGGGACAGACCAAAAGACATAAGATAACTCATTAACACAGAGTTGGCTGCATACACAAATTGCACAACTATCAACCCCCCAATAATTGCAAAATCTTCAAATACCTCTTTCTTCTTGTACCAAGCCATTCTTAATTATCTCCCTCAAGAAAATGAAAAAGAAGAAGAAGAAGAAGAAGAAGATATAATGAGATGGCTACGGCTATGGCTATGGCTAATATTTTTCTCCTCCAAACAAAATGCCCAGATGGGGTTGCTAGCTTAACATCTTTTTCTCCCCTTTCTTAAATTGCCTCGAAAACCATGTTTTACAGTTTGGAAAAAGCATCACCATCTCCGTGACTTTCTCTTTCTAGGCCCCTAGCTAATCTCCCTTTGGGTTTTTTCTGGATAAAGAAATGCCAGCCCTAGTCGTAGAGATTAGCAAAAGGGATAAAGAAAAACAGAAAAGAATAAAAAAAAATAATTTAACAAAAAAAAATAAAACACTTTTTGGCTCTCTCTCAATTTTGGTTTTTTTCTTTCTTTTTTTTTTTTTTAAATTTTTCTTTTTGGTTTTGGGTATATTTATAGCTGCTTCTAAAAGTCCAACCATTGCTTCTCAAAATGTTAGATGTTTCAGCTAACATTCTTGAGGCTTCTCTGCCAGTCTTCTGCCCCGGGCCTTCCGGGAATATTTAGTTGTCCACCCACCCCGCCACCTCCCTTTTTTTCACCTTTCATTTTTCAGTCAAATGCAATCCACGTAAAAAAAAACAAAAAAGAATTATGGTAAAATACTAAGAAGGTATTTTCAGTCAAGCACCTTATTCTAATTTTTTTATAAAAAATCATGTAACACCAACTTTTTTATTCTATCTCTTCGTCTACAGAGACTCGCCCACGTAACGGAATCCTTTCTGTTTGACTCTTTTTTTTTTTTTTTTTTAAATGGTGCTTGGACATATAATGTTAAAGAACCTTTATATTGGTACCATGTTCAGTTTCAACTTTCAGCCTGATATTCAGTTCACCTTTCGCGGAATTGCTTGTCCCTCAAACCTCCATTAACGTCACCATTGAAAACCTAAGAAATTGGTAATTTTATCGGTCCTATAAGTACCATGTTCATTACATACTTAAAAGTGTTAACGGGTAACTTTGTAGTCTTTCTTTTGCCTTGCAGTTGTTCAATAATATTAATACAGAACGGTTATAATATATATATATATATATATATATATATTGACTAAACCAAAATTTATTACTCTTAATATAGACTGATAGACTACAGCTAGTGGTTACAATTTCAGATGCGTTCATTGTCCTCCCAAATTTATGCACTTCATCGTTTGATTTTTGCAGAACAGTTGTTTAAATTCTGCTTTTCTTTTTTCTTCGGATAGGAGAGCTTTCTGATACTTTTTTTTTTTTTGGCACAATAAGTGAGGAAAAATGTCATAATTCTGATCACTCAACCAGACCACCTACAATATATATATATATATAACATCCCTTAATATGCTTTCCAATTAATTCGGGCGTCCATTTGTCACTCAGAAAATAGTATCAAGTTATGTTAATATTTCCTTGCATTTGTAAATTGATAATACTTTCACAGTATCAAATAAATTGGTGACACTTTGTACTAATTATTGCATGAGAATCAAACATGAATACCCAAGTAAGTAAGGTATAATTAAGAATATGGGTATTATAGTACCATATAAGAAGTTAAGACATTGACATCAAAGAAGAAAGATGTTTGGGTTATTGGTTAGTGCAGTGTTGCGGATTAGCGATGCATCAATATATTGTTGGCCGTTGAGTGATGGGTTCAAATATATCAATATTTCTTTCTACCAAATAATCAAATTTCTCGATACTTTTTAGGGAAATAGTTCAAATATATTGTTAGCAAATTTTATTTATTTTGAGAAAAATAATAAAGGCTTTAAAGTAATTCCTATAAGTGTTCTTGTAGCTTTTTATGTACGTGAAATTGGTTGAAATTATATGTTGACTTAGTATCATTACAAAACCAAAAATGTAAGTGAAAAGATTACCCTTGTCATAATTTGTATCAAAGTACCAAGATTTAATTTATAATTAATGGATTAGGTCTTGATATGGTGCAGGACTAAGTGTTTAACATTGCAAGGGCTCTCGAGGACATGGCTGAGGAAAGGCCGTTTCAATTTTTGCAAGGCTTAACATATTGGAAAATTCAGTATGTATTTTGCAATTTAATTATGATAATTTTGAATTTACATGATTCTATCACTTTGTTCATGTAAAATGAGGAATTGCTATCTTTAAAACATTAATAGACAATTAATCAAGTGTGGTCACTGATTCCTCTAAAAGACAAAGGTCCTATAACCTAAAAGCTTTGATAGGGACTGAGATGTCAAAGTAACTAAAAATTTTTCATAAAACATGGAATAATACTTCATGGTTGTTTGGGTGTTTGACGAGAAACAAATGACTTTTACTAGTATGCATCTTGCCAAAAATAGCAAACTATGGTGGCAAACTTATAATTGTGGGAAAGTGTCTTGAATTTGCTGCATCTCTCCTCAATCATTGATGTGTAAATATTGAAAGTTGACCTACTGTTATATAACTAATATGATCTGCATGGCGGTGAATGGGAAACATTGAGTTAAATTTACAGCAAGTCCCACAAGCAATTCAATAATTTTACTTTAGGATACAATTACGAAAGAACAAAATTTCTAAATTGCGTCTTAGATGACATTACTTCTGATGAAAAGCTTGCTCAAAAGAAATTAAATTTTAAAGAAAAACTTTAACTTAAAACTAACATTTTATTTAATTTTTAAAAATTATCACAAAAATATATAAATATATTTTTATATAATATTTCGGTTTTAATAAATTTAAAATCTAACACTATATTTTTAACATAACATTTTATTTATTAACAAGTAAAAAATTTAAATTAATAAAAATATATTAAATTATAAATTATAAATTTAACAGTCCCTGGAGTGCAAAGGGGAAGCAGAAGTCCTGTAGTTTTAAGAGAAAGAGTGGGTTTGTGGGAGTAAAGGGGCCTGGAGAGAACAAGGCCTGGCCGGAGTTTTTGTTTGTCAGCACATAGTTTCCTTGAATTGAAAATGAATAATATTAAAGGGACTTTAAAAAATGAAAAAAAAAAATTAATTAAAAAAAAGGAGAGGAAAAAATTATATGTACAAAATAAATGGGCTTTAAGGGTATCAACCCCCCAAAAAAGGAAAGACGTGTATATTATATGCTTTGATTAAAAGTGCATTTACGCTATACTCAAATTTTATATAAATTATATAGTTAAAGAGTTTTACCATGAAAATAAAAGAGGGAAGCTAATCGAGAGAGATTATTAAAATTTTAAGGATAAATTGTATGGTAAAATTGAAAATTGCATAATAATAATGTATAAAGTTATAAATTTAATATTTTAAAATTATAAATTAAAATAATATAAACTCATAAATTTATTACTTTTGTCTCTCTCTTGACCCAACGGCAAGTGTCCGGAACGGACTAGACTATAGATTGCCCGTGCTTGCTTGTTAATTTGGCGTTGAAACGTTGGCCATATGTAAAATATTGTTAATTAATATTTTACTTAATAAATTTATATGATATTATAATAATTATTTAATTTAATTATATAAAATTAAAAAAATTACAATTTTCTAATTTCAGTGAAGAAATATGTAAGTATTTTTTTGTTCACAACCTCCAATCTTAGCATAACATTTGTAACTAAAATAATTGACACAAACGTTTAAACTACTTTAAGTTCACAATTTTTTCTTTAGATAGCGATATTCATACCTTTAGGGAAAAAAAATTTACAAATAATCTGGATAACTTAATAAAATTCAGACTATATTGTAAAAATTTAAAAAGTTAATTATAAATAAATAAATAATTGTGGGGTATTGAAATTAAAGGATGCTTCGATAACATTAATTTGAATGCTCAATTTTCTATCTTTCACTTTATGACAGTAACATTAATCTTTAAACTTGAAATTTGAACTTGAAGATGAGTCCCTTTTAACTTATCATTATAGTGATTCTTTCTGAAACTAAGCTCCATTAATTTCCCAATGCGTTCGAAACTCATTTTCAAACACCTGTCATTAACACACAAGAAAAATCAAACTGCAAATAAAAAGCCGTCTCCTTCCTCCACATCTTTCAATACCGTTGAATCCCCAATCACGAACGGATTGAACCCGCGGTGAAAATCAAAGTACTTTAAAATATTTAAAAAATAAAATAAAAATTAAAAAAATTAAAAACATATACAAATAAGATAATTAAAAATAGTTAAAAAAAAAACCTAAAGTGCTCTAATATTTAAAGACGATTGAAGGCCGTTGAGGGATAGGCATGGAGGTTAATTTGCTTTCTTTAACAATTATTTCCTCGTTTACAGCTTTTTGGTTATGTGGTCCAATATGAAGGTACAATGTAGCCAGGTGTCATAGCAGCACGAACCGACAAGGGAAATCCGATTCCAAGCAAAGTCGGCAGGCAAACGAGACGCACAGTACGGAACGAGGGCAAGGCTAGGTAACCTTCCATGAAACCACGAGTGTGGGAGCCTCAAGCCCATTTTTCCTTTGAATGATGTATACAAATTTAAAGAAAACCTCAAGGCAATATATGTTATACATTTAACCCTTCTCTAGACCCTGCTATGTAGGAACCTTGTGCACTAGGACACCTTTTACTAATGTAAAATAAATATTATTGAACAAAAAAGCCAGAAACTGTTATATCTAGAGAGGCAGTAGAGACAAATAGAAAATTACCAAGCGCTTGAGTTTGTGAGAATAATATTGATGATGGGATGGATGTTTTTTTATATGCTCATCCAAATGACCTGCACTGAAATATCATTGTACGTAAGTAAAAGATAAAAAGAAGTACCACATTATATGTGTTTGCTAATAATAGAAAGTATCTGCCACTCATCACATGAGCATGACATTTGTACTAGGATTATCCCCATTTCTAGCTATAATTAACAATCTCATTAATATAGATCACACTTAGAACATTTACCCTTGTTTAGAATACAAGTGTACCTATTTTTGACACTGATTTTATGAAACAAAAGGAAATTGTTCCCCTGTCCACTTCATACATAACTACTTTACCCTTTCCTACTGACTACCCACGGCATCAGAGTAGTTCATGTTGTCGGGCATGATCTGTTGCAAGAGATTGCATAACCGCTCTAAACATTTGCATAGGCCAGGCACCATATAAATGGGAGAACACCAGGGTTTGAAAAACTAAGAAATACACAATCAGTAACTACCCACAAATTTACAATAAATCAAATTAGCAGATTGATTGTGTAACTAGCTGATATGCAAGATACAAAATAATTTCAATAAATTGTGTAGACAGTGCATGTGTGTGAGTGTGTCAGAGAGAGAGAGAGAGAGAATGAGAGAGAGAGAGAGAGAGAGAGAGAGAGAGGGAGATGCATTGGACCAACATATACTTCCGAATCACCTGAACAATGGGATAAAGATTGCCTTACTTGTCACAGAGAACAGTGCTGCAATCAAGGCATGTTGCCAGACCTAAAGAGCTGCGGCGTATATTGCAATATGCTGCTGACAAGTTTTTACCAATGTGGTGGCATCTGCACATGCAGGAGGAATCAAGAAAAGGATGAAGCATTACTCATAAATTCTGCAGAAATCTGGTAGATAAGGATTCACAGACAAACCATAATGTGGAGGTTCCTCTTTGTCTTGAGATTCTGAAGAAGCATCTTCATCACCTAATTTTCATGAATGAACAAACATTAGATTTTTTTGCTATAGCTGAGACGCACCCACTTCTTTCCTGTCCATTCATTCACAGATTTTTTTTAAAAAAGCAATAATAATAATAAGCGACAACCAGTTAAACCAAATAAAAAAAAACCACAAAACCATAGCTGAACTCGAAGCGGATCGAATTGTCGAGTTCGAAGAAGAGCGAGTTGCGGAGTTCGAAGAAGAGCGAGTTGCGGAGCTCGAAGAAGAGCGAGTAGCCTGTCCTATCCCTACAAACCCAATTTTACCCTCTTCACATCCCGATGCCCATCCGCTTTCTCTTCTCCAACAAATGTTGTGTTCTCTGGGTTACCAAGGAGTCCATCTCAGATTCTAATATCCACAGTGGTTGGAGAGTCCCCAGAGAACTAGTTTGGTGACACTCCAAGCAAACTCACTATTCTTACGAATCGGCTTCCTGGAGAAACCGAGGAGTTGTTGGAGGAGAGAAACCAGATAGGCTTCCTTGAGAACCGACCCAATAGATGCTGGAGGAATGAACTCAGAACCTCCTTGAGGGATGAGAAGGGCCAACGGCTCCTCTTCGGGCTGGCAACTCGCTCCTTTTCTAGCTCGGCAACGGATTTTCCTCGGGAGGAGCGGGTGATTGTTTTACGTTTCCTTCGACGATCTTTGGATGAGAACGCCATGGCAAAATTGGGAGAGATTTCTTGAAGGAAGTGCTCTGCAACCGGTGGGAGTATTTAAAGAAGACCGAGGGGCGTTGAGGGATAGGCATGGAGGTTAATTTGCTTTCTTCAACAATTATTTCCTCGTTTACAGCTTTTTGTTTATGTGGTCCAAGGTGAAGAAACAATGTAGCAAGGAGTCGTAGCAGGAAGAACCGACAAGGGAAATCCGATTCCACGCGCAGTCGGCGGGCAAACGAGATGCACAGAACCGACACATGCAGAACATAAAGAACGGGTCGCGCTTAGCAGACAGCTAGACGGCGTGCTTTTATACGCCGTCAGCACCTGTAATCATCATACCTTTTTTTGGCTGCTTTAATGGGCCTACCGGCTGTAGTAGACATTCGTATAGGAACAATTTCAGACTTTTTGTCCGCTTTTGTGGGTCTATCCACTGATAGTACACATTTTTTTGTTAACTAATGCATTGGAGGGATTTATATTAGGTCAGACGTGTAGTAATTAAGACCAAAATAAGGTATCAAAAGGAGCATGTCGGGAAAAAAAATGCATACAGAAAATAAGGAAATTAGCTGATTTATCAATTATATGTAATTTTATTTACAATCGTGTAACAGAAAACCATCGATTCTTCCTCTTGTTTTTGTTAGATAAATGTTGAATATGTCTCCCTAATGCATCCTAACAGTCCTAATGCTTGTATAAGAGAGTAATAAAATATTGTCGTGCCATTATGAATTTCGCAAACTATTTTTCAACTAAGAGTTAACAATCATTTTGCTATGTATTGCTAATTACGACTTAGTTCATTTTTTATCTTGTTCTTAATTAATAATAACAGTAAACTTCCACGTGAGCCGTACATGACTAATAATTTTCTTTTTCTTTTATTCATTTGCATCATGGCTTGGAAAGTTTTAGCCGATTACATGAAAAACAACAACACAAAAAAAAAAAAAAAAAGGGTGTAAAAGAGAGATGCTTTTCATCTTTTACTTGATATAGATGATTGCATCTAAAGGCAGGTGCCCATTTCAAATCAATTTTTACGCATATATAAAATCATTTCAAGTAACGTAAGTTTTTTTGATAGAAAAAAACTTATTAAATTTAAAGACTGAGTTCAGTAACGCTTTATAATATTAAGGATGTAGCCAAGAAACTCTAATTTTGTAATTCACATTAGTTCATGGGTTAGTGTAGGGTCCAATGAATCAACGGCTAACTTAACTTTCCATCAATTTTTGACTGCAGAGTTTACTCCAATCGTTTTTAAGTATACGCCAATTATTAAAAGGCGTGAATACATAACTAGCTTTGTAGCTTTGTCCTTATCCTATCCTACGTATCCCTTTGTAGCTTTGTGCGTCGCACTGTCTGCCACAGTTACCAGACCACAGCCGACGTCCATTGTAATGTCAGATCGTACTGCTACCCCACCGACATCATTGCAGAGGTTCCTCATGCTTTGGCCTCACTTAAACCAACGGGCTTTAGAATTGAAAAAAAAAAAAAAAAATTGAAAGAGGCAAATTAACTTGCATAAAAATAATAATAATAAAAAGTATTTATGTATGTACAGAGAGTCATTAATTAGTCTGCACTTAGAAAGAGTTTTCTATTTTTCGAAAAAATCCACTGTAATTAGTAAATTACTCTTATAATATAATTAATTATTTAATAATAATTAGAAGGGAACCAAACCCTGTGAAATTACAAATGTCTGCCACCTGTTCGTCTTCACTCGCTCGGATCGTGCCACCAAGGAGGGAAGATGAAAAGTATCATTTTCTAGAAATCGTTTTTTTTTTTTTTTTTTGCCGTACATTCATTTTTTATATGATAAAGAGTAATAAAAGACAAAATGAGAAAATGGGAACCCCGAGGCGGCTGAGCGGTGGACTCGGGTTATCCTACAGCGCAAGTCATTTTGGTCCCAGGGTGACTAAGAATTTAGATTATCCGAATTTTAGGTTAATTTGAGTTTGATTATTTTAAAATGAAAATTATTTAAATTGTTAGCTTTTATTTATCGCCTAATACGACTCAAAAATTATTTTTATTTCAGGTCACATGGTGAGTTAATAAAATTCAAGTTAAATTACATTTATATTAAATTGAGTTTGTATTGTATAAATATCTATTATTTTAAATATCATAATATCTTAATTTTTTAAAAAATAAATTTTAGTTAAATTAAATGGTTTTATTTTTTTGAATTTGAAATGAGAGAGAGGGGGAGGCAGCATTGCCTCTACCCCTTTGATAGATATATATATCCGAGTAATAATTTGGACTGCAATGTAATTAGGCAGGTAATTTATCTATAATTAATTTGGGGCAAAGGCCTGAAGAGGGGAGGGCAATAAGAATGAACCCCAATTGGGTAAAAGGGCCTTATGAAAATGAGTGAAAGCACCCATCTAGAGAATTAAGTGATGGTCACGTTAAGAGTGATTTTAAAATATAATAAAATTCGTTTCATCTTTCATTTGGCCTTATCATATATAATTACAAAAAATATATATATATATATATATTATTATAATTATTTTTAAAAATTAAATAAACTTTAATTTGTTAATAAGATAATATAATCATTTATGGGTTAAATTTTAGAATTAAATTATTTGTTGAATTAAAATTTGACTAAATAAATTTTTTATATGTATTTTTCTGCATTGTGAACCAAAAACTCACCGATCCACGGATGTAATGGCAATTCTTCTAGTGAGACCCAAAATTTTCTGTCTCGCAAGGAGGAAGGCAAGACCCAGAATTTAACATGGAAGGAGGTAAAGAAATCAGCAAGTATTATTTGGGCATCAAACTCCACTGTGGGTTAGAAGATGTAATGTGGCACTTGAGAAATGGTGCACTCAAACTCGTTGTTCTAAAAAGTGAGATACAAAGGATCCCAAGCTATATATGTGTTAGGTAGGTCGTATATCTGCAACCCAATTGAGTAAATTTAAAATGTTTTGTTGGATTATCGTAAAAAAAAATGCTTTTGAGTTTCTCTTTGGACTTCGAAGTTTGTGCATGACAATACTGTTTAAATTATTGAGAAAAGATTAATCATAATCAATTATTATTATATTAACAAAGAATTTTTTTAATATAAGTTTATATTATATAAAAATTATGATACATTAAATTAATAATATTTTATATAATATGAAAAAATCTATAATAATATAATAGATATTTATATAATTTTTTGAACAATAACATTTATATTTTAAAAAATAATTTGAGTAACCGTAAATAAATAATTAATTACAGTTTCATCATTGATATTTGATCTTCAAATTTGAACTTAAGCGTGATAATTCTTGGTACCTTAATCATTATGACTTGTCATATAGTAATTCTTTTTGAACCTCAGCTCCTTAATGGTAATTAATTCCCCCGTTTCGAAAGCCTCGTCTCTCTCCTCATCTTTCAATGCCATCGAACCCCCAAGATTGAACCTGTGGCAAAAATCAAAGTCCTCTAAAAAATAAAAAAAAATAGGGTCAAAATAAATAAAGATATGTACAAAAAAGATAATTATAAATAATTTTAAAAAAGAAACTAAATAGCTACTCTTACCAATAATTCGAGAATTCATAAGAATAGTGAGTTTGCTTGGGAGTGTCACCTAACAAGTTCTCTGGGGACTTTCCAAGGGTGGATACCAGAATTTGATATGGACTCCTTGGTAACCCAACACCTCTTTGAGGATTGTTCGGTTACCAAGGTTTGTGATTGGGGGTTCGACCGCATTGAAAGATGTGGAGGAAGATGAGGCTCCTTTAATTCCAGTTTGATTTTCCTTGGTGTTAATGATGGCGACTTGAAAGTAGGTTTCGAACTTGGGAAATTAATTACCGTTAAAGGAACTGAGGTTCAGAAAGAATTACCGTATGATAAGTCAGAAGGACTACGGTGTCAAAAGAGTATCACGTTCAAGTTCAAATTTTAAGATCAAAAATTAATGGTGCAGCCATAAAATGAAAGTTATAAAATAAAATACTTAAATTAATGTTAAGAAAGCATTCTTTAATACTAATACTCCGTAATTAATTATTTATCTATGTTTATTTTTTAAATTTTCATAATATAGTTTGAATTTTATTAATTATCATATGATCTTCTTTGATGATTGACCCCAATAACTACTGAAACAATGATTTAGAACTTTCTTAAAGCAAGACACCTCCTTGAGAAAAAAATTCAGGTGGAATCGAGGAGTTTCAGAACTTCCTTGAAGTTGAACATCTTTCGGAATACTGAACCCACTTAGATTCTCTGAACCACCAATTTTTTCTGTGTTGGGTTGTGAATAGGATAAAATTAGGATTGAGTCGATGAAAAGGGCAATCGCTCCTCTTTGAGCTCGGCAACTCGCTACTTTTGGAGCTCGGAAATGTATTTTTGTCGGGAGGAGCAGGTGACAGTTTTACGTATCCTTCGACGATCTTTGGATGACAACGCCATGGCGAAATGGGGAGAGATTTCTCGAAGAAAGTGCTCTGCAAATAAAGAGAGTATTTAAAGAAGCTTGAGGGGCTCAGATGTAATTAAATCTCAAATACAAAATAATAGTTTATATTATTATTATTATTATTATTATGTCTATTAAAAATTTTAAGTATTATATTTTACTACTTTTGGGTGCCCACCTACGAGGGGAATGAGACATCAGATTAGAGCCGACATTGTAGTTCCGTACGAAGCCAACCCTATGTTTGGCTTTTAGGTCCATGTACAAATTTTGATATTTCGTTAACAGCCTGCCAAAAAAAATGATTTATAGGGTTTCATGTTGCCATGGTGTGACGGATCTTTTGTATATTTTTTCTTTATAAAAATTGAATTTTTTAAAATAGTCGAGTAAAATAGTAAAATCATGAACTGAATAGAACTGGGGAGAGATAGGCATGGAGGTTAATTTGCTTTCTTTCACAATTATTTCCTCGTTTACAGTTGGTTGGTTTTGTGGTCCAAGGTGAAGGTACAATGTAGCCAGGTGTCGTAGCAGCACGAACCGACAAGGGAAATCCGATTCCACGCCCGTCACTGGCAGCCGGCGGGCAAACGAGACGCACAGAGCGGACACATGCAGAACATAAGGAACGGGTCGCGCTTAGCAGACAGCTAGACGGCGTGCTTTAATACGTCGTCAGCACCTGTAATCATCGTACCTTTTTTTGGCTGCTTTAATGGGTCCACCGGCTGTAGTAGACATTCGTACAGGGAACAATTTCAGACTTTTTGTCCGCTTTTGTGGGTCTATCCACTGATAGTACACATCCTTTTGTTAACCAATGCATTGGAGGGATTTATATTAGGTCAGATGTGTAGTAATTAAGACCAAAATGAGGTATCAAAAGGAGCATGTCGGGATAAAAACGCATACAGAGTGAACTCCAATTGGGTAAAAGAACCTTATGAAAATGAAAGCGTCCTTTTAAGGAATTAAGTGGTGGTTACACTAAAGATGATTTCAAAATAAAATCAAAACTCATTTTATTTTTTATTTAGACTCATTATATATAATTACACAAAAATATTATTATAATTATTTTTAAAAATTAAATAACTTCTAATTTATTAAGTCGATAACATAATCATTTAAGGAATAATTGATTCCCAATGTCCACCGCCTTACCATTTCCCTCGGAGAATCTAAATTGGGATTCAATCAAATGAGCGTGTTCTGAATCTTCCGCTCCCCTTGCCTCTAGCTAACTTCAAGACCTTAGCCCATAATGACGTTGACAACCAACACGTCGGCCTATCGAGTCAGAAATTGGGCTAACAAGAGCGACCAAACTTTGTCCGCCGGAGTTCTAATTTCCAATAAAGAATCCCCGTTAGCAAGCTTGTGGAGACTCTAGGAAGGATGGGCGGCCTTATTGTCGTTTTTGGAGCTAATTGTCAAATTTCCAATAAACAATCCACCGCGTTACGAGAACCACATCTCAAAAACTTACTACCGGGAAAGAGGAGTCCAACTTCCGTCTTCTTCCACGACATCGAAAGGGAAAGCAGACATGGCAGGCTACCAGAAATCCTTTAGTAGAAAAAACTAGTTGGTTAATAGCTGACAACACAAATATTTCCGGTCCTAGTAGCATGAAAAGCAAATGCTACGTTTTGTCAGCTCGACGAATTAATTAACCATACCTTTTCTGAAACAAGTTAAGAACGAAAAGAAACGATTTTTCCTCACAAGTTAAAAAGGAATAGCCATAACAAAGGCAAAAGCGCCATTCCCAATTCTATTTCCAATGGGTTGGAAATAAGATGGCATCATTCGCCATCTGCATGACCTTTCAAATTGTAGAATGACAGTGAATGATCTTTCGGGTTCTCTGATCACCAAACAGATGCCATGGCAAATGCAACTAAATAACGGTTATACTGCATCAGACACAATTCATGGCCCAACAACCCTGCATGTCCCGAAAGTGAAAATTGATGATTTCATTCTTTCTCATAGTACAAGCCCATCCACCCCACACTTAATTATAAGATTATTACCTGATGCACATCAAAAAGAATGTTCAATATGCAGGAAGTTGTTCATCATGGAAACACATCAGAAAATGAAGTCGCTAAGCTGTACAAGCTTATCTTGCACATTTTTTTGGACAATGTATGCTCTGCCCTCTACATCGGCATTTAAGCAATTCATCCTATGCCTGCAGTCATGAAAAACCACAACAGAAGTCACCAGATGCACAAGGGAATGTAAGAACACAGATTATGCCGAGGAATGCAACTAGTCTCACCATTCAAAATGATCTTCACAGCAAACTGAACCCCAGATAATCGAAAGTCCAGTTCCTTGCCTACAATTAGCAGAAATGTAGTCCGTTAGATAATTTAGGAAAAGAATAAGTTTGTCCTATACAAGTTACATTTAGAACTCCACGCCCATAGAATAGCTCATACCACAGAAAAATAAGGTGAGTAGTTCTAACAGATCTTGAACTTCATGTAAATGAATTCCGTGAATGAAGTTGCTCTCCTCCCACATATATCAACATAATCCACGAAAAAAAATACTTTGAAAAGATCAACATTACCTTTCAGGACACAAACCCCTCCCCACTAAAACAAAAGAACAGGGGGGAGAGGGGGCATGTGTGTGTGTGTGTGTGAGAGAGAGAGAGAGAGAGAGAGAGAGAAAGAGAGAGAGAGAGAGAGAGCATTGAGTTTCATAAGATATCCAACTAATACTTTCTAAGATGTACGTCACCTACCAAGTTGCAGTGTACATGTCATAGAACTTGTCAAAGGCTTTATTGAAACAGTATTGGCAGGCCAAAAGATCCCTGATATTAGTAACTTTGCATGTTGACTTGCAGCATTTCACCTGCATCACTTAAGCCATAATATTACCGAGTAGAACCAGATGTTTACTTCCCTCTATCATCTAAATTTCTCTTGCTACACAAGCAAAAATTGAAGGAGAAAATTGTTGGCATCCATGTCCATGTTGACATGAAAATACACACATGGGACCCAGGGGGAAGAGAGAAAGCAACAATTAAAACAAAAATTGCACATTCATTTAAATAATGCAAAGGGCACACCTTGGAGTAATAATAAAGTTAGTCCATCTGACCTAGAGGTCAAATGTTCGAGTCACATAAACATATTTTGTGTGAGAAAAAGGGCAAGGCTAGGTAGCCTTCCATGAAACCAGAAGTGTGGGAGCCTCAAGCCCATTTTTTCCTTTGAATGATGTAGACAAATTTAAAGAAAACCTCAAGGCAATATATGTTATACATTTAACCCTTCTCTAGACCCTGCTATGTAGGAACCTTGTGCACTAAGACACCTTTTACTAATGTAAAATAAATATTATTGAACAAAAAGCCAGAAACTGTTATATCTAGAGAGGTAATAGAGACAAATAGAAAAATACCAAGCGCTTAAGTTTGTGAGAATAATATTGTTGATGGGATGAATGTTTCTTTATATGCTCATCCAAATGACCTGCACTGAAATATCATTGTACGTAAGTAAAAGATAAAAAGAAGTACCACAATATATGTGTTTGCTAATAATAGAAAGTTGTCTGCCACTCATCATATAAGCACGACATTTGTACTAGGATTACCCCCATTTCTAGCTATAGTTAACAATCTCATTATTATACTTGACTTTAGATCACACTTAGAACACTCACCCTTGATTGGAATACAAGTGTACCTATTTTTGACACTGATTTTATGAAACAAACAGGAAATTGTTCCCCTGTCCTCTTCATACATAACTACTTTACCCTTTCCTACTGACTACCCCAAGGCACACAACTAAGCCTGCATCAGAGTAGTTCATGTTGTTGGGCATAATCTGTTGCAAGAGATTGCATAACGGCTCTCAACATTTGCATAGGCCAGGCGTCATATAAATGGGAGAATACCAGGGTTTACAAAACTAAGAAATACACAATCAGTAACTACCCACAACTTTACAATAAATCAAATTAGCAGATTCATTGTGTAACTAGCTCATATGCAAGATACAAATAAATTCAATAAATTGTGTGGACAGTGCATGTGTGTGCGCGTGTGTGAGAGAGAGAGAGAGAAAGAGAGAGAGAGAGATGCATTGGATCAAAATATACTTCCGAATCACCTGAACATTGGGATAAAGATTGCCCTTACTTGTCACAGAGAACAGTGCTGCAATCAAGGCAAGTTGCCAGACTTAAAGAGCTGCGGCATCTATTGCAATATGCTGCTGACAAGTTCTTACCAATGTGGTGGCATCTGCACATGCAGGAGGAATCAAGAAATGGATGAAGCATTACTCATAAATTCTGCAGTCAGAAAGTCTAAATATGGATGAAGATTTCCTTTCTTGGCCATCTATTACTTAAATCACTCAAAGTCCAAAGTAACACAGATTTTTATATGGCAAAGCATTTTACTTGAAAATGTGGAATGCATATTGATTATGAATAATTGATCAAGAGACCAAAAACATCACAATGCTTTACTTACATGAGAAATTAAATTGCCGATGATAATAAGAAAAACATATTGATCAGTGTGGGGATATTTCTTACCTGAGGAACAATTTCAAGCGTTAATTATCTTAAATTTAGTCTCCATCTAGCACATACTGGTGATTTTCTATTAAATATAGGTCAAACAGAGACAAAATGATATAATTCCATGAACCGTATTTAACTGACCTTCTGTAAAGTGCAAGAAGGTCCCTGGGTATGGAATGGGATTTGTTCTGTCCCACTGCCACCTAGATGTCGAGCAAACTTCAATAAGCTAAAGTAGTATACATTAAAATTTAGGAAAGTCATTGCATTGTTATCTTTTTTGAGCAGAGGAGAATAAAATACCTGATTGGACGTTGTCACCAAACAGTCTTCACCAAGATGTCCAGGCCTCTGGCATTTCCAACTGGCATGACATGCCAGTGTCAGAAAAATAAATAAAAGTATAAGGCAGGTGTTTCCAGTTCACAATTTGAGAAAACCAATACACGTGAACTCCATAGCCAAAATACTTGACAAAGAAACATACCACTCATAAACACAAAGATTGGATCTCTTTTTGGACCACCGATGGTGATTGTAGTCCCACTTGTCTTCACCAACCTCAGGCACTGGTAGTGATGAGACATCCAGGTTTTTGTTGTTAGGAAAGGGCTAACAAAACAAATGAAAGTGTCACCGAAGAATCAAAAAAACTTTACATTATCATAAACATGCCAATCAAAATACCTCTACAAGCTTCAAACTTTTCAGGAGCTCAGCTTTGCATTCCAAGCTGCAAATATCATCATCTGTCTACCAAGAAAAAACAAAGCAAGATTAGCTAACGCCTAGCATATGGAAGCAGTGTGAAGAAATTCAAAATGATATGGGTGCTCTTATATTACCTCATTGCAGATGTATTCTCCATATTTACCACATACCACACAAACAGGTTCCCCTGGTAGAGGGTACCGCTGTTCACTTTTGATAGTGACTTGATCAACTTCATTTGTATGATCTAATAAGAAAGACAGGAAGAAATCATTTAAGTGATTATGTTCACATGTCTGTAATCTCCAACGTAGTTAAAATAAAAATAAATAACTAAATACAAATACTTCTAACAGTTGGGTGTGCTGAAGCAAGACAGCTGGATAAATAGACTCTTGTTCAAGTAATTAGTAAGACCACTTGTCCACAAGCAAAAATCTGGTAGATAAGGATTCACAGACAAACCATAATGTGGAGGTTCCTCTTTGTCTTGAGATTCTGAAGAAGCATCTTCATCACCTAATTTTCATGAATGAACAAACATAAGATATATTGTGATTGCACAACCAACTGAAAGAAGCTCATTCCAATGAATTACAAGAAAAGTGCCCCCAAAGCAAAGGCTAACTTCGGAAAAATATATTCCACAACAAAAATTCAAGCATTTAAAAAACACATTAAGTAGCAATAGTGCTCACTTCCATAGTTTGCCAAATTCAAAACTGAACTCGATGCTCCCTGCCACAACAACAGAAACATAAACCACTGTTCATTAACTACAACAACAAAATCAAAGTCCAAATAAGTTCCAAGCCGCACAGCAGTTCTAATTACCAAAACATCAGCTGTTAAGATTTCATATGGCTGAGACGCACCCACTTCTTTCCTGTCCATTCATTCAGAGATTTTTTTAAAAAAACAATAATAATAATAAGCGACGACCAGTTAAACCAAATAAAAAAAAAAAACACAAAATCGAGTCCAAATTTGCCTTCTCTTATCTATATAATCTTGGTGAGACATTGGTCCATCATTCTCTTTGATGTCAACAACCCTATCAGGCAATAGATAATCCCTCCTGCGGCGTTTCCGGCAGCCCGCAGCCGTCTCCACTTTTGTCTCATCGCAAGGCGGAGGTTGCTCCTCCACTGGAGCACTATTCCCGGTTACGATATTATAAGCTAGAAAATCCAAAAAAAAAAAAAACAACAAAATTAACAACAACGAATCCACATAGGAAAATTTCAAATTAGGTTTCTTCCGGTTTCTTGACATCCAAACGGACTGTACAGAAAGTGGAAATTTAAGTGATGGTATTTATTTGTGTGTGTATGTCTCTCTCTCTCTGAATATTACCTTTGAGGTTTTGAAGAACAGAGGAGAGGCCGATGTCCTTTTTGTAAGAGAGCGAAGAATTCTTGTAGAAATTCGTCCTCGTCGACATTTTTTTTCTGTCGCCGGCGAGAGTTCAACGGTGTTCTGGTTTCTGGAGTCGTTCCGTTGGGGGTCGTCAATAATAATTTATTGAGGTAGGTTGTTCACTTTTTTTTTTAATATAATAATTCATCATTTTCAATTATATATTATTATTTTATTGAAATAATATTTTATATAATATTAAACTAATTTAGTTTTTATTTTAAAGAGTACAATTAAAAAATTTTCAATTTTGGTTAGTGTGATATGAACTGAGTGTGAAGTATAGGGGGATGACGTGACATGGTGTTAGAACTTAGATGACCCATTTCTATTATAATTATATTCAATACATTTTTAATAATTTATTATATATATATATATATGTATGTATGTACAAATGACAAGAAAGTAGAAAATGACAGAACAAAAATTGATTGGTAGCTTGGCGGCGTCAATGAAAAGGGAATTTTAACTGCACAGAGCCTTGCTAATCTCTTGAACACCTGTGCGGACATACTGCCTTCGTCTAGAAAGAATGAGACTGAAATGGCCACTTATCAAACACGAAAGAAGAAGGAAAAAAAAAAAAAAAAAAGGGACAAAATGACAACCATATTTCAACGTAACGAGACCTTTCTTCTTCTTCTTTGTGCTTTCACCAAAGCGGCGGGCATACATAAAGTTTTCATAGATCTAGGAAAGCTATCAGGTTCTTAAAACTGATAGAATAGAGTGGGGGCATGCTGGACATTTAAAAGTACTAGAGAATCAAGAAAATGAAAGATGAGAGGAAGGTGAAGCAACCATGCATGGTATGGTGACCACTACCTTTTCCAGATGTACAATTATTTTGAACGTAACTTCGATTTGTACAAATTTCAAGTTTCGCCGCATACTGCCTTGGAACTCGATGGCTACGTAGGTAACATTCTTATCATTATTTTGAGAACCGGATCAAACACACTAGTCGGATCCTAAACAATAGATCAATAAATAAAATAAAAAATTAGTTGGTTTAACCATAAATTTTAAAAAACAAAATTCAAAACCAGTGAAACCTGAATTGAGCTGAGAAAGTCGAAAAAAATAGGGAAAAAAAAGAGAGAGAGAGAGAGAGAACGATGCTGCTTTTCGTATGATCAGTTTTAATTTTAAAATAATAAAAATAAATTTGGTAACTAATAATTGAGTTCTAAATTTTCTTCAAATTTTCAATTGACTCACAAATTCTATCTGGTAATTACTGCAAATGGTTAACAATCTAAAGTCCGATTGTGTCGCCCTTCCGAACGTATCAGCTGCATGCTCAAATGGTGAGGTGCCCCCTACAGAGGGCAACTAAGCAGATTTAGCAACACAGAGACTTGGAAGAGAGCTATTTTCTAACAAAATCATCTTAAAAGTAAATTCATATATATATATATATGAGTTATTTTTCATATTTTATTTAAGGCAGCTGAAAATAAGCCAGCCTAGAAAATGGTATCGCTGGAAATAATGTAGTAATCCCTTCAGCCGACTGAAGATATACTGCCATTATCAAACAAAAGGGTTGTCTCTTACATCTCAGGAATGATGTCCCCCCACAGCCAAGGACAAATAGAAGCCAGTTTCGCTGCAGATATCCAAGCGGTATTCATTAATGGTATCGCTAGAAACTCTTGTAATATCCAATCGTGCGGAAATAATTCCCTCTGGCAGTGAAATTGTTAAACAAGTCATCTTGGAACCGAAAGAGCAAGCTCTAAAAAAGCCCGGATATCAGAACAAGAAACCGACGTGGAGAAAGCACCTTATTAAAGCAAAGACATATTTAAGATGCAGGTAACAGCATTCTAGCTAAAACAACAGACAATCCTCATACTGCATCCCTTGCATATGTGAGATCCTACATATTGCTAATAAATTTAATCCACTAGAATGCAGTTTTCCAAAGATCATGCCACTGTTTTTTGAAAAATGGCTTGAAATCACCAGGAACACGTACACAATTACTAGCCACCAGATAAATGTAATCTAAGGTCGTTTTCCACATTGTTCCATCACATAATGTATAGTTGAAGAACACGACATGCCTCCAAAAACAGCACACGTCACGTACCATCAACACTGTCTGGGAAAAGGAGCAGCTAAGTTACCATAGTACACTCAATTACTCATAAATACGTCATTTGATGTGCAAAATTTCAAGTCAGATATCTTTTTTTAAGAACAAAAGAGTGGATGTGCTGCCTAAATTATGTCTTGTGCTGTCCATGAAGATCTCAACCGATTGAATCATGATCAAACCCATGCTTTATCAATGCCAATGTATTATGCTATAGATAGCATACACTGTCAATTATCACAAATGCAGCAATAATTCAAGAAAAAGAAAAACACCCATTACAATGCCCATGAAAATGACCTCCTAGAAGCTTTTTAGACATGGAGACTCCTTTTTCCATTCTTTTTGTACTTTTTATATAACTTGCATAAATCAATCTTCTAATTTTGTGCAGAATCAGAATTTTTTTTTCTTATATCAGGTGGCATCAAAGAATCATACATGCTAACTCAGAAATCTAAACAACCGTCCAAAATTTAATACAGTAAACTGGTTCCTCAAAGGAACAGCAGCATTTATTATCAAGACTTGGGAAAACACATTGGCATGAGATAAAAAGCATCTAAGTTCCATGGAAAAAACGAGAATCCCTCATATCTGTCTTCCAAAGACCATGCTAATGACTTCCCAACAAATTTCTGTGAGAAGAATGGAATGAAGGGCAGTAAAAATAAGGGAAATTTGGTGGAAAAAAAATAATAAATGCCTCCATTTCTGATATAGTTAGACATCTTTAAGATTGCTAGAAAAGCTTTAAGTTCATACTTGACAATGACATGGTGGACAATATTTGTCAGCTAACAAGTTAATTTGTTTTGAACTTATGTGCCTGCACAAACCAAATATTCTGGTCAGATGGTGTTGAACCCCATCAAAGGACCCTCAACTGACTTGCATTCCCATTTTTATTTATTTACTTATTCATTTCATTTTAAACCATGGAATGTGAGTTCACAAACAGAGTGTGAACCCAAAAAGCTCTAACAATTTTTTTTTTTTAAAAAAACATGGGACAAAAATAGGATCACTCTAGCACCTGGCCTTAGATTCCCACACACTGATTAAAGCTGCATGGTAGCTTTAACTAAAACTTCTTTTAGTGCATCAACACAGTATTACACATAACATGTCATAAAACTAAAGTTTGAGGTTTGAAGATTAGACGCTCAAGCTTGAGCATAAACTTACAATTTTTGAATGTTTATAAAGTGTGTCTAAGAACAACAAGGGAAATCAATGTAACCCATCTTGTAATCCAATAAAAAAATCCAAATATGTGTAACCATTTGCAAAACTTAAAAGTTGAGCCAAAAAAACTCAAAACCATCAGTTTCAATATATGCAATTTTCTGGATTAGTCACAGCTCTCACTTAAAATTTATAAGCAAACAACACAGTCAATCTAACATCATTTCAACCAATCAGCGGCACTAAGGATCCTCCCTCTGAAATGAGGGAAAGAATTCCTTTTGCAGTGTTATAGTCTCAAACACTTAAAAAAATCTAACAAAAAATAATCCAAATTTCAAAGGATCAAAAGAGAGATCAATTACTTTTTAATAGAAGAAGAGAAAAGTCATTCAAATACTCACACTCAAAACTAATAAAAGCTCATTAGGGGCCTGGAGTGGTGCAGCAGAGTGTACCCTGTGATAGCGTTCGGCAACCCTTCAATGTCGTGCTCAAGCATGACGTCATCCTCGCCACCGCTACCGCACTGTGAAGCGGCAACAGCGACTGCAAGCATCCCAGCTCCCGCGGAGCCCTTAGAAACCAAAACCCCACATTAAAAAACATCACAAAATACACAAATAATTAACTCAGGCACGAGTTGTGCGGATTTGGGCGTACCTAGAGAAGGAGAAGAACGGCCGGCCAGGAGAAGAGGAGGCATTGGATGGGAGGGTGGGAGGTCTGGTGGTGGAGGATTTTGGAGCGTAGGACCTGATAGCGGATTTGATAGACGATAGAGATGACTTGGAAACGAATCGATTGCAAGAGGATGCCATTGAGCAGAGCCGTGACAGTGGGAGGGTTTAAGGGTTTTATCCAACCTATCGGACTCGGATGTGAGTTCACACGGGTCTGGTTCGGGGGTCGGCCGGTTTGGGTTTCGCTGGGTTGGGTTAGAAGAAGGCCAGAAGCAGCAACCAATGACCCAAATTATCTGTGTTGCAGACCCGTTTAGGTTATGTTTGGTTCAGCTCAGTTCGTAATCGTCTCGTGATTTGCAGTTGAAAGGCGCACTCGAACTTAAACACAGAATTCAGAGATTCTAAGTGAAAGTATCCTAATCAGTCCCCAAATTCTCTTCTAAAAAAGAAGGGACTAATTATATTTAGTAAGAATAATTTAAAAAATGGTTTACCCATCTGTCCCTCGTTCTCATTTAACTTTTGGAAAGAATTTATCGTCTTACTAAGGAACCATTTAAAAGTGTTTATCATATCATGTGTTTCACTGAACTTGAGGGGGGAAAAAAATTATCTATGCAATACCATCAAATAAAATTATATACATTGCTTTATCCTGCCTCATGCATCCATGATCAAATCTTGATTTGAGGATAGATTAAAATTCAACAGTACTCTATGGTTAACCAAAAATAAAATAAAATGAAATGCAATGATGTCGAAAGCAACTTAATTTTGTTTATGTCATTAATGATGGCTTAAGACCATTATGGATTGTCCCTGTTTTGTGACAATGAGGACAAGTAAGAGGCAAAACCTTAATTGACCATACCGGACAAGTACTAATTACATGAATCTGCACAATGGTGATTCTTCAAGTAATATTTATGGAGTCCATGCTTTCTAATCGGGGCTTGGGAGTCATAATTGGAGCCATTAGTATCCTTGTACTCAGGCCACGGAACTTTTTGGAAGTCAGAAATGTTTATGTTTGTTAAGAATGATTCTTATGGGTTATTAATGGGCTTTCATTTCGGTCCCAATCAACGTTGTTTGTGAGTGCAATTTTGTGCTGACTTTTTTTTAGAGAAATTGAGCCTTCGGGTCGCCCCCACCGGGCGTGAAATGAATACTCCGGGCAGGCTGACAGGGAAGCCATTGCGTTTGATAGAGCTTTAGTTATTTAGTTCATTTATGTCTTGTGCACCAAAAAATGAAAAATAAAAATAAAAGTTACCCTTCAAAGCGGCCCAATATTCACCACAAAAGTTTCGTTCCAAACTCATTCTTTCTTTGTTGTTTGTTTGCATTTTGGACCGCTGCTAGTGTCTTTAATAGCACAAGTAATACCTTTGTGCCTTTCTTGTTTTGAGTCCGGGCATATTCTTTAGAAGGATAGTGTTGTCTGAATTTTGGTCAGGGGTAACCCTTTTTCAAACTTTTTTTTTTTTTTTTCCTATAACGTTTATGCCGATTAGTAACTAAGTAGAGAACTAAGGCCTAATTGGAGGAGATTAGGACAAAGGAACAAACCTTTTTGCTTTCACAACTTATGCTTGAATATACTTTTTTTGGTTACCTGGGAATTAAAAGGCTATGCTTTGTTCATGTTTGATGGTGACAGATTTGGACCCTAGCCTCCTCCCAAGAGTTTTGCTTTTATGGCCAACTAGGCTTATTAATCTATCCCTTTGCGCATGTTATACACATTCATTTAAGACAATAACATGGAAAAATTAAATCAAAAGTCCTTCTTCATCAATTGTTCTATTATGGACCAACCTACTAAACCAATAGTGATTCAATCTCCAAAAACCAAAAAAAAAAAGAAGGGAAATCTGTAATTCCAAAGAATTATGTTTCTTCCTTTTGATTGAATGTGAATAAATTCTTCTCTTGACCTTCAAATAAATGATGAAAAATAAAACCAAAGAAAATGAAAATGAAATTTGACAGCAGCAAACATTTTGTTGTCATGAACCCAGAAACAGTATCATGAAAACAGCCGCCACCCACAGCAAAGAAATGGTCCACTCTGATGTTCTGCTCATTAGACCAATCCCCATGTTAGAAGCATTTTCATACTCCATCGAAGAAGTTAACTTGAAATGTGGGTTTGACCCATAAAGAGCTTGGACGCCCTCCACATCATCGATCTTGAGGTCAACCTTCTTTGTCCTTGTATTTAGACTTGGATACATCACCGCTTCCTTGATCGAAGTGTGTGCTAGCCCAAGTACGTGCCCAATCTCATGGGTAGCCACCGATTCCAAATCAATGGCCACCTTTGATTTAACAGTCCCAAAATCAATGGCCCAAGTCTCAGCTGCATCCAGGTGGAGCCGCCCACTCTCCGGCGAAAATGCATGCCCCAGTATCCCCAACACCCCATCAAACGGCTGCCTGTCGCCGTGATCGCGGTGATAAAACCCAATTTTAACATCCGCTGATTGGTAGTTCTCGGTTTCCCTGAACTCCACCGGAATCGCAGCCGCCCAGCGGGAAAACGCCCGCTTGAACACCGCCTTTATGTCGTCTAAACTTATGTAAATCAGGTTATCGGCTGAAAACGCATACGTTAGTACCATCGGCGATTCCCGGTCCCACCGGGGCCTGCCGTAGAAGTATGCAAAGTGTCTGGTCACATGCTGAGCCCGTGGTAGATCGCTGACACCGCACCTCGGCGACATGATCAGGGACATGGTATCGGAATCGAGCCTGCCGCTAACCGGTAGGCCGAAGTTCGTTTGGTAGGCGGAGACGGCGGACTGGAGATCGGAGTCGAAGATGTCTGTGAGGTTGCCGGAGTCAACGACTGTCAGATAACCGAACCGGTGGAAGTACTTCTTGAGCTCCGACATGCCGCTGACGTGGCTGCCCACGCCGGCGTTGAGGAAACGAGTGAAGTCGAACCACGTGGCGTCCGGGGCATCCGCGGTTAATACATTTATCGTGTCCGGTGTGGCTCTGGCGGGAAAGGAAGGGCGGGAAAGGCAGGGGAAGAAAAAGAAGAGGAAACTGAAATAACCGAATAACTGAGACACGGTACTCATGTTTAAGATGTGGTTAGTTATTTTGGGATTCGAGTCTTTTAGAATTTCAGACAAAGCGATGTTATTATTGTGGGCATAATTGAATTTAAGAAAACCAAAAAAAAGCCGGGGGGTAGGGGGAGGGGGGCGGTTTCGTACACGTAAGAGATAACAAGGAGAAAGTTAGGAAGATTCTGCCGTGCTCGCCTTTTCATCTGATATTCTGACTTTGACGGGTGTTATGGCAGACAGAGCAACTCTGTATGAATCCGAATTACTTGAATTCTATGCTGTCTTGTACAACGTATATTTTCCCCAAAGGTTGTTTCAGTTTGATATGGATGGGGATCAAAAAAGAGTGGGAGAAAGTGGGAGCGGTGGTCTCTCATCGCTTCCAAGGAGCAACTTGCAGCATGAGTTCATATAGCAGCCCAACGGTGCATAAATTATTTGAGAAATAATCTTCTTTGGAAACATGCGGAATATTTTATATTTGTTCTGTAATAGGGCAGGCGGGGTTGATTTGCCTTCCAGAGATGGGGGCGATTCCCAAATGACAATTCTTCTGCCTCGACCAAGCGTCAGCTGATGTGTGGAACTCCACAACTGTTGCGCTTTCTTTGATGGCACATAGTTTGGCTATGTTTTCAAGGTATCTTACATCGACGAGAACAAGAACAATTTTGTTTTGTTTTTTTTTTTTTTTGACGACAATTTTTTGTGGGATTCTTCGTCAAATCGAGTATCTTTTGTTAACTCGTTAACAAGTATATAAATCAGATGATAAATTTAATAATATTTTTTAATTTAAGATTTTAAATATTACTCTCTCTCTCTCTCTCTCTCTCTCTCTCTCTCTCTCTCTTTTCTGTTTAACTTAAATCTTATTTAACAACACACTGATATCTCTAAAGGATGTGCATGTAAATTTTCGTTTTGGGAGAGACAATTATGGCTTATTTTAATAAATTGGATAACGTGGTTGTAATAAGGACCGTTAAGGTCAAGTCCATTGTGGTTCCCGCTTTCAAGGCACAACGGAGCATCCACGTCCAAAGTCCAAATTACAAGTCACTTCTCTCCCGTCAAACTCTCGAGGGATGTATTTGTCGGCTTGCCCGATTGGTCTCTCTCTATAGTCACATTTATGCTGCGGAGACCGTGACCTGGCCGGGCTGGAGGATGGGGACAGACGGCCCCGGGGGAGGGGAAATACTGTTTATATTTTTATTTTTAATTTTTAATTTTTTTAAATATGCAGTGTGTAAATAAATAAATAAAATTGAACGTGCATAAATATATATAGATAATCATCATACATTTTTTATTCACGTATATCATTTTTTTAATAAAAAAAAGCTAATGTGGATTTTAATGTCTAATGAAAAGAATGGACAATTAATTTTTGGTTTTATCCGGCACAAAGCATGTCTAAACCTTCCTCGAGTTAAACAAACGTATTCCCTTTGTTTCTTTCGAATGTTCAGAAACGGCAGCATGGACGCGATGTCTAAATTCCCTTCTCCGAAAACGTGAATCAAATGCTTGCCTAATAACGCAAGCCTAGGCGGCGTAGTTGGTAACTTAAAAATGGGTGCGTCTCACAATTTTCAAGATTAGAATTTGAATTTTTGGATCATCCGATAATAGGAAATATTTTTTTTTCTGTGAATTTTTACTGGTTTTGATGAACGTATACAATTTACTTTGCACTAGACCATCGAGTGAACTTAATATAAATTTTATAATATGGTAAAATTAACTCATAATACTATTTTATGAAAAATACGATATTTGTCTTATTTTTCTCGTACTTGATTTTACTTGAAAGTAAGTTTTAATGTAACGACAGAGTACACCCTGAAATAAATATTTATTTATTATTTATTTATTTATTTTTCCATGTTAATATAAACAGGAAGCAGCGGCTGTTGAACCAACTAGCACATTTGGCATCATCCTTTCTCGTTAGGTATTCTAGTTGAGTAAATTTTCTATAAAATAATCGTCATAAATTTATTTATATATTACGTGATGTCCCAGTCTGGTATTTTGGGCAGAGCACTAATGACCACCGAGAAACACACAAAAAAAAAAAAAAAAAAAAAGCTTTTAAACAAAAGAAGAGTCTAACAATTCGAGCTGCTTGGTCCAAGGAAGGTGAACCATCATACCTGAAATATAGAAAAACACGTTACTGGGTAGTTCAAATTCTGAGAACACATCAGACAAGATGATTTATTATTGGAAGCTTGTAGTTATTTTTGATAAAATATAAACGTCACGAAACCTCAATATATGACTACATCACAGGTAAGGTGATCTAACACCTTCCAATAAATCCAGAAGTTGTTGAATAAAGCTTTATTTCCAATTAGATATTAAATTCTAACGTATTTTTTAAATGCAAGTTTATTGAATTAAAAGTAGTAATAAATACTGTATTAAGAAATTATTTAATTTTCTTAAATTATACTTGAAGATATATCGTATATCAAAATTTAATACATTCAATAATTATAAAAGAGAAATATGTAACATATATTAATTAATTTGCGATTCTATTGAAGGTCCAAGAAAACAAAAAACTTCAATTAGGCATTTCTTTTATTGACAATGGTTTATATTCTAATTTTTTTTTATTTGTCAACACTAGAGTTTGAATCCTAAAATTGAAACTAAAATTTCAACAACTCCACTACCAAACTGTGCCGGCTGTTCAATGGTATGATTTTGCAACAGATAGAAAATAAACGAGAGGAAAATTCGATATCCCTGAAGCGAACTTCAGTGCATTAGATGTACTGATTAGGGGGATACTTACAACGGGAAGTGAACTCATTGAATGAACCCTTTACGGACAAGCTCGCTGGGCGAATCTTAAAGGGCCGTACCCGTCCCTACTAGATGTTCCAAGTACAAAGTAAATAAAAAGCTGTGGCTCACTGCTGTAGTTCAACCTTCCATGGACAACAAACAGTTTATATATATATAGAGAGAGAGAGAGAGAGAGAGAAAATAAAATGGGAAAGCAGAGTGGCATCCCACACTGTCCCTCTAAGAAAAATTGTGTATTATTAAAAAAGTAAAATTTGTAAATATATATTTAATTTTATTTTATATTTCACAAAAATTCAAATTTATAACTTTTAACATAAGAACAAATGAACTCTTTATCAACAAATTATACTTTTTTGTTCTTTAAATTTAACTCTAGAGTAACGAGCCTAGCTTTGCCCAATATGGGTATAGCTTTTAAGAACTTCTCCAAACTTGACCCATCTGTAACCAAAATTTTACTGCGGTGGTCCACTGCAGAACTCAAAAAGTTCCAATGATCAAGCGTTTCGAAAGACAGGAGGGGTGGACGGAGTTCCCACTTTCGGCCCAGATGGTTCATGGATATTACATTTTTGGGCCTTTTGCCTTCCCATCTAAATTAAAATGCCTTTTTTTTTTCTCTCTCTCTCTCTCTCTCTGTTCATTAAAAAGTTAATTCAGTCAAATTGTACAATAAAAATAATTTTTTTATTTCAATAAAACTCATAAAATTTTCTCAAAATTAGAATTCACAACTTCAAAAAACATATAAATTTAACCTCTTAATCACTTGTGAGTCCTCAAAGAATAATTAAAATGTTCTCTACGCAAACAAAATATCAATCGGATCTTAAATTAAATGCAAAAGAAAGCGCCAATAATGTTCCCCCAAAAAAAGGTAAAGAAATTTTTTTTAATAAAAAATAGGATAATCATTGAAGTCTGGTCCCTGAAAGAAAGTAGCCTGAAGTGCATTGAAAGCTCGTTTTCTGGTTTGGGATTAAATTGTTCTTGCACGATATTTATTGCGAGAGGACTTCTATGGTTTGTGAATTTTATAATTTAGAATATTCCAAATAATTGCATTTGGAGCGGCAGAGGTTAATTTTTACGTAGTTATTGACTGAAAATTTCAACCTTCACGTTTATCTAAATTTCATCAATTTAGTTCTCTATTGGGAAATCATTTTCTTAAATTCCGAAATTGGCAAAACATCTAATAAATGAAGCGTATAAAAGAGGATGTTGAAGCATTAGTTAATTATCTCCGATCCCCCCCTTCTAGACCCACCAAGCCATATATATATATATATATATAGAGAGAGAGAGAGAGAGAGAGAGAGAGAGAGAGAGAGAGAGAGAGAGAGCATTTTGCCCTACATAATCAATTCCATTACCCTACACCATCTGGTCTTTGGAAAATGATATATGCATATTTTGACCATTACTCGTGCTAGCTCATTCGTTTTTGAGCACCTTTTTCTTGTAATTAATTGTAAACATCTTTGCCACAATTCAATGATGCTCATTCACACAACAATTTTCTTTAACCAGCAAGCTTTAACTTTTTTTTTGGTTAAATTTTAATATATGTATCTAATAATTTAAGTTTCAGATTATATATATATTGAGATTCTTTAACTATTAGAATTATTTTCATTTAGAAAAAAAGAGGAAGGAATTTAAATATAACGATGGAGCAAAAATAAAAGCAAACCAAATGGAAAACACGAACAGAAAATCGACGAGAAAAAGGAAAGAAAAGAGAGAAAATTCCATTGATGTGGCCTCTGACAAGGATTAAGTCCCTTTGGTAATGATACATCATTTTGCATTATATGTTTGTCCATGGCTTTTGCAAACAGTATACTTACACTAATTTATCTGATACTGCTTTTAGTGTCTTTGTAACGAGATGCAATCACCATGTGGGTCTACGTTTTGTTCCTAATTAATCAAAAAAAAAAAAAAAAACTTGCCAAGGCTCAAAAACGACCTTGGAAGGTTCCTGCTTTTGTTAGCTGGCTTTTCTTTCTATGACTGACTAATTTCAGACCAAGCAACGCGCCTTAACACAATTAGTAAAATAATATATATGTATATATATGTATATATATATATATATATATATATATATTATAATAAAATAGTAATGAAGATAATTTTTTTTAAAAAAATTGTATTATTGTATGACTTATGTCTAGGTGCATCCTTTTTTTTTAATGTGTGTTTGAGTGTAATTTGTGGTTCATTGTTATTATTATCAACTTCACTGTACGATAAGATTTTTTCTTTTTGGGGAAAAATACATGTGGTACTCACTTGATAACCAACTCTCTCTGCCGTAGATAGCAAGGTCTAGTAATTGTATTATGTTCAATAAATGCCAACGAGTCAAAGTTTGAACGATGTTGTGGTGCCCATGCATTTAAGGAGGGGATCGTAGAATAGCAATATGATATCTCCTGCATTTTTTGAAATAGTTTGGTGATACTGCAGTAAGAGTATTATAGTAAATTTATTGATGCAGTGTAATTTAATAAGTTATTTATTATTTTTAAAAAAAAATATATAGGCTAGTGTCACGAAGTTAATGTTTGAAACGTGTTTTAGATGTGCTAATTCGTCCGACACTTAGTCAATTTTACGAGAGAAAATATTAAGTAACCATTAAAAAATTTGAGAAAATCGATTTGAAGTTGAAAGAAACTTATAATGGATAAGGAAACTGAAGGTACGAAAGAGAGAGTTTTATTAACGAAATAATTTGTAATTATAATTAATTTTTTATATCTAAAATATTTTAAATATTTATAAAATTTTTTTTTAAAAATTTAATACCTAAATACTCTTGTAGTTTTTGGGTCATTCGTTAGGATAGGCGTCCAACAGATCTGTTGATGTAATGGTGCACTCCGCGTATTTTTTTAATATATTATTATATAACATTTTTTTTATGCATTTTCAGACATAGTAACATATGTCGGTAGAATTAGGCGCCCAATTGATGGTGGGTGGGAAGGAAGACCTAAATCTTTAGACCATATTGGCACTGTTAGCAACCCCCAAGGTTTCCTACTCGGAGCATTCCTTAAAATCAAATGTGATCCGCAGTTTTTTATTGAAACGTTAATTAATTGTTTTGTCCGATCGAGCACTATAATTTCTCTCAATTTTAGGAACAATTGAAGGCTAAATACGTCTGAACTCCAGTCATTTCCAATATCAAACCGTTAAAAAAAATGCTGTCCATGTGTGACCGAACCCCTTCATGTTACGGGGCCACGCCATGATTCCGTAATTGTGAGCCAATTTTCCCGATTAGGGGGGAACCACCAATTTTGGTACTATTCTCGCCGTAAAGGAAGAAAAAATCCAGGACCACTCTTTCTTTCTTGCCCCCGTTGAGCGTGTGGCGTGGGAACAACAACAGTACAGAATGGAGACAAAAGCAAAAGTTTCCTTAATCGGCAGCCTTTGAATAGACTATAGTGGTAAATGCCTTGGCACCATTTTCAAGTCTTAATATCTATTTTATTGTTTTAGTTGTACATTTTATTAATACTTTTTTTTGTTTAAAAAAATAGTTCTTTTTTTAAAAAATATATATACTTTATTGCAGTGGGAGACAATGAGACACAGTCCCCTGTTCCCAAATCGAGTCCACTTACTTTTAAAGAATTAATAATAGAGAAATTCATCTTGAATTCTGAAAAGCAAATGCTTCCCTGCCTAATGAAAACCTCAAACGACAATAAGGTATTTCTTTTTAAAATTTTTTTGTCTAAGCTCTTATGACACATAATTTTAATATATGATTTACTAGATGGAAAAGGCTGATATTTTTGAGATTAGTCATCAATGTAGGCTTTCGAAACAAATTTAACACTTCTCCACATTGGTAAAAAAAAGAAAAAAAGAAAAAAAAATAAGTGTTGTTTTATCACTCAATTAAAAAAGAAAAAATCTGGAAATGAAACGCCCCAACAGTGTGTGTGTGTGTGGGGCTCGTTGTTGATCTTGTTGGTACCTTTCCTTGACCAGTAGCGGATGACACAGATCCTGTAATAACTCGTTCTTCATATTTATGCCCTAGCTACTTATCGTTCTGGAATTCCATTTATGCCCTAACTTGTTCTTCATATTTTCATAAACGGAGTCCTCACTGTTTCGTTCGTTATTCTCGGTTCCTAAATAACGGGAGAGAATCACAGCCCACTTGTCTTCAACTACATAAAGTATTAAAATTCGATAAACTTAATATTTAAAATTAAAAACAACACTATTAAAATTTCACCTAATTGTCCCCATTTGGTGTCTAATTAATATAATTAGGTAAAATTAAGATTTTTTTTTAAAATTACAACTCATATGCTATACTTTAAATACGACAATAATAATAATAATAATAATAATAATAATAATAATAATAATATTCATCTCTTATATTTTTAAAATAAAAATATATACACTAAGACTGGAATTTGATAATAATTGTCATATTATGTTGGGGGGTTGAGTGTAGTTAAAAAAGTTGAAAATAATTGTAGAAATGTTATTATAATTTTATTAAAGAGATTATTTAAATTATCTGAAACTTACGAAGACAAAAAGTCATGTCTTTGGTTAAATTTCGAGGTTAGAGTATTTGATCACTGCGTCACTCTTTCCTCTCTCTTTGACTCTTTTCTTTCAAAATTATATATATTATAAGAAATCCCACTGAACCCCACCAAAAATAAAAAATAAAATAAATAATAATAATAATAAAAAAACTCAAATTCACTTTTATATTGAATTTACAGTTACACAGGCTCGCACTAGAAAACCTTGCCTCCGAGCTCCAAGGTTTTCAGGAAAAGGCTGTGTGTGTGTGTGAGAGAGAGAGAGAGAGAGAGAGAGAGAGAGAAAGAGAACAGTGATTACAGAAGAGAAAGGCCCAATTTTAGGGTTTACAGGTTCACAAAAGCGCCCTAATTACATAAATACCCTCGCGGCTGAGTCTCTCTTTCACTGCTTTCCACAGCCTCGTGGCCTGAAGGCTTTCTGTTTTCTTTTTGTTTTTTTTTTTTTTGGTCTTTTCGTTTCTCTATGCCAATGCGGCCTGGGCAAATGTAGTGGCGGTGGTCAGTGGCATTTTGAGTAAATAGAGGATGAAACTAGGGGCAAGAACGGAAATAAATGGGAATGACCAAGGCCTGGCGCTTTAGCGTGGTAACGGCGAACCTGGCGCTGTTACAGCAACAGAACGGCGGCGGCGGAGGGGGCCACGGCACCAGTAACCTCCACCACCACCACAGTGAGTGGTGGAGATCCTCTGCCACGCAGCAGCGCCGGAAAGTGCCGTGGACGGTGGTTTGCGGGCTGATGCTGTTCGCTTTAGGCTTGATTTCGCTCTTTACGGGACACGTGGCCTCCGATCTTGAGTGGTATTCTCAGCGATTGGTCAAGCGCACTCTCTATTCCAAACTGGTAAATGTCTAGAAGCTTATGGAAGTTCATTCAGTTCTCGTTTTGTCTGAGAACCGACATTCCATATTTTGATTCGAAATTTAACATTGTTAAAGTTCCTGTCTTTAATGTTTTAGATAACATTTCTTGTGCATATATTTTAACGTTGTTTTGAACTCGTGTTTGTAATAATCTGGTGGAAACATTTGTAGGAAGGCAGCCGGCGTCAACCGCTTGATATTTGGAAATCTAAATACTCGAAATTGTTTTATGGTTGCAGTGAAAGAGGCCGGAAGTTTGCTCGTAAGTGAGATTTTCTTCTTTATTATTTCATTCTTTTAATCTGCAGTAAAGCGGCTGCTTATGCCGTGAGAAAGAACATTAGAGTTCAGCATTAGTGTTTATTTATGTGCGTCGCTTTATGCAAGTTTTCTTGGATGCGTAAAAGGGCACTTTTGGAAATGTTCTTATGTAGGATACTGTACTTGCGTTGTAAGGATTTAGTCTAAAAAAAAAGAAAAAGGAAAAAAAAAAGGGTCTGCGCTTGTGTTGTTGTGACTAGTCAACTGCATCTGCAATATTAAGATGACATATTAGGATACCAGTTTTGTGTCAGATAGCTGATGCTGCTTCAGTTTAGATCTTAGGAAGCCTTTCCCCTTTATTTATTTATTTATTTTTAATCGAATTGGCTTATCAAAGTGTCTTTTTCAGCATTGAGCGTGTCCCGTCTCGCATTATTGGTTGTAGTTTAACAACCAAAATTTATCATTTTAGTGTTGGAACTGCATATTCTTCTTCTTATTAAATTGTATATTCTGCTAACTTACAACAAGATGTTACCACCTATTTGGATTGAACTTCCTAACTTTGCCTATCTTTGCATCTAGCTGCCATACGTGAACGGTTATCAAATGGGTATTTGCTTATTGCAGCAAGTGGAGGTCTCAACCAAGAAAGGACTGGAGTAAGTGAAAGTTTCGAACAACTTGGTTGCCATAGTATAGGGCATGTGCATTTTTTGTTTGTCAGGACCAATTAGGTTTGTCTTAGTTGGTTAAACTGCTGGAGTTTCATTGAGTTTGATGAGCTACTGTTTTTCATAAATACTTGTTCTTCACCAAAAGTGGAGACTCCTCTTTTTGTTTGAGACCAACAGTTAGATATTGCTTTCAGATAACCGATGCTGTAGTTGTTGCATGGATTCTTAATGCCACGCTGGTTGTACCGGAGTTAGATCGTCATTCATATTGGAAAGACGATAGGTAAGTTGGATTGAAATATATTTGATTCATTAGAAGCAATCATTTTGTTTAGGAAGTCAAGGCATTATTCCCTTTTCACAATTGCATAACATGGTCAACATTGTAAGAAATGTCTTGTTAAAACATTTCTTCATGTGCAGTGACTTTGTCAACATATTTGATGTTGATTGGTTCATTTCTTACCTTTCAAAAGATGTGACAATTGTCAAAAGAGTTCCTGACAAAGTCATGCGATCAATGGAAAAGCCTCCATACACTATGCGTGTCCCAAGGAAGTCACCTCCTGAATATTATTTGGATCAAGTTCTGCCAATACTATTAAGGAGACGTGTAAGGCACCTTGCTTAACTTGTAAATTCTTTTCTTCTCATTTGATAGTCTTCTGTTACTAGACATTGCTAGTACCCACTGTTGGGTTGTTGTTTCCTTGGATTTATGACAATCACTGCAGGTATAAATTTCCCATGCATCATCTATTTACTAGGAATGTGGGCTTGAGGTTGTGAATGGTCTGTTGTTCCCATCCCTTTGTTTTTCCTGACTGCTCCCCCATCAAATCTGGTAACAGAAATCCTTTGAAATTGTGATTTTTTGTTCACATTCCCTACGTGTCATGGTAGCAACAACCTTAAGAAGTGAGAGTGATGGCTTTATTCCTATTTTCAACAACAGCATCCATAACCAATGGAATTTGATTGATTTGTTGGTTACTGGATATTAGGAAATTAACTATGGAATTTTGCAGGTTGTGCAATTAACAAAGTTTGATTATAGGCTTGCAAATGACATTGATGAAGAGCTACAGAGGTTGCGCTGTCGAGTTAACTATCATGCATTAAGATTTACTAAACCAATACGAGAAATTGGTCAAAGTCTTGTCACGAAGATGCAGGAGATGGCCAAACGCTTTATTGCAATTCACTTGAGGTCTGTCTGTGGTTCTCAACTCCTGAATGATTTTTTCAAAAGTTCTGTTGGCATGCAAAACAATGCTAGTCTTTAATTGAGGAACTGTGTGTGGTGAGTGCACAGAGAGGAGAAAGA
Organism: Ceriops zippeliana; assembly: GCA_037897445.1. Lineage (NCBI taxonomy): Eukaryota > Viridiplantae > Streptophyta > Magnoliopsida > Malpighiales > Rhizophoraceae > Ceriops > Ceriops zippeliana. The sequence goes on along the minus strand of JBAPLH010000055.1, from coordinate 3,375,760 downwards.
AGGGAAAAAAGGGCATCCTAGCACACAAGGCTCCCACACTTGGGGTTCTAGAAAAAGGTTAGATGCTGTTTGTATGACTTGAACTTGTGACCTTCCAGTCACTGCAGAGTAACCTTACCATTACACCAAAACTCGAAAGAAGGGAAAGAAGATAAGGAAAGAGGACATATGGTCATTCTATTTTGTTCTCAACAATATGTTTGTATGAAATACAACAGTTGTAGTTTGAAGGATGAGCGGTGGATCCCAATATGGAGGTTTGAGGTTCAAGTTCCATTTTGCATTGGCTTACCAACCCGCGGGATAGCTCTGCCCCTATATATTTGATCATAAATATATTCCTATTTTGTTGGATATAGTTCTGATCTCCAAAGATTGTTTGACTTGAGAAGCTACTCATGAGAACATGGATGATCCCCAATTTCTCTTGGATTCGCTGAGCATTTATTGATTGCTTCACAATTATGCCACTGCATACATGTTCAGTGAGCAGACTTTACAGTAATCTCGTTTGTTTAATAGCTATATTTGCTTAAATTTTATCAACTCTCCCAATCCACTATAACTTTTCAAGTGCTCCAGTTCCATTGCTATTCTCTTTGGACAAAGGTTCTGTTAGAAATTTATGCTGCCTGCATTTTCTGTAACCATGCATTTGAATTTATTGCTCATATTCTGTGTAAATGTGGACAACTGTCTTTCAATTTCAGGTTTGAACCTGATATGCTAGCATTTTCTGGCTGTTACTTTGGTGGAGGTGAGAAGGAGAGACTTGAGCTTGCCAAAATAAGAAAAAGATGGGAGACATTACCTGTGAGATTGCTGCTAAGCTTTGACTCCCTTTGTTGTCAAAATTAATTTTACGTATACCAGAACTCTTGATAAAATATGCAGTCTGTTTGTTTTGGATGTCACTAGTTGCAATTATTTTGCCACTACCTATAGAAACTGCAATTATACCTCTTATGATGACTTAAGATAATTCTTCTATTGATATGATCTAACACATTATGTACTTCCTTTTCATGTGCCAGGATTTAAGTGCGGAGGGAGAGCGAGCAAGAGGGAAGTGTCCGCTTAGTCCACATGAAGTGGGATTGATGTTGCGTGCCCTTGGTTTTGCCAATGACACATACCTTTATGTTGCATCTGGGGAAATATACGGTGGAGAAGCAACTTTGCAACCCCTCAGGGAACTCTTTCCAAATTTTTACACAAAGGAGATGCTTGCTAATCAAGAACTAAAACCGTTTCTTCCATTTTCCTCTCGTCTAGCAGCCATTGACTACATTGTCTGTGATGAGAGTGATGTATTTGTCACAAACAACAATGGAAACATGGCCAAGATTCTTGCTGGCCGAAGGTGAGAATGTGATTTGTTTTCCCTGTTTGTTTTTCTTAAATTAATAAACATCATGCTTGAATAATGAAATCCAATGACTTCTTCACGTGGTAATCATAAGTAGTGTGTTTATTTTATCTATTATCTACTGATGTTCTCCTGTGAATTTGTTCTTTAACTAGTGCTTTTTGTTTGCTCATAATGACCAAAGGAGGTACTCGGGGCATAAGAGGACCATCAGACCAAATGCCAAAAAGCTCAGTCCGCTTTTTATGGCAAGGGACAAAATGGATTGGCACACCTTCGCAAAGAAGGTGAAAGCGTTCCAGAGGGGATTTATGGGTGAGCCGGATGAAATGAAACCTGGACGAGGTGAGTTTCATGAATATCCATCCGCTTGCATATGTGAGAAACCATTCAGCAATGAAGCAACTGGCAAGGAAAGAGAGTCCATGCCGCACAAAGTTCCTGTTAACTCTGAGGCAAAAGGGCAATACAACCTCAGCGAGAAAAGCATTGATAAATTGAGCAGAGTTACACGAGTTCCAGTATATTTAAAAGACTCTGACGAGGATGAAATGTTTCCAGACTGAAGGGGCAAAATACTTGGGATGGCCCTGTGTGCGTAAGGTGAAGTTAAGTGCAGAAGTTACTACGGATATAACTGTAATATAACTGTTATCCGGTGATTATGAAGACTCCTGGTTCTCCTACATCATTCCCCTTCCCACCTGGCATCCAAATTGATGCCTGTTTCTCGTTGTAGTATCATGGTTCGTTATCTCAGCTTGGATCGTTAAACAAATGGGATCTATGTGCGGGATGAGCAGATCTTTTTCTTTATTTCTTGTTTTTATTTGGGGGGTTTTAACGATTGTGGAGAATGGGAACTTAAACGAGTTGCAATTGTTCATAAATTGTTCCTAGTTAAACTCGTTTGTAGATACGCAAATCGAAGTGGAAGTATTATAGTTGCTAGTTAAAAGTTTTTAAGAATTCATGCTTTTTCTGCAAATTCAAGCTTCAGAGTGCTTTAGTGGGATATAGCACAAATTTGATTTGCTCGTTGCAATTGGCAAACACTGCTATGACGAGATCATATCAATGCCACTAAATCAAAATAGCTACTCAGGGTGCCTGAACCAAGAGGAAGCTTATTGAGGTTAAAATGGTTCCCCGTTAACAATGCCATATCAATGCAAGACTGGTGACAGCCACAAAGCCTGGGGAATTTAAAACCTAGCTAAATGGAGAATTTCCATATACAACCTATTATGGCCGAAGCCCAGGAGATCAAATCGTAACCATCGATAAGCTACAATTGGTAATGAACATATACCAGCTACATCTCATAATTAAATCCAAGGACGCAAGAATTTTCATTCCTAGCTATCTCCCCTCTATCATAAATATACACAAAAACTACTCAGCTGTGGCATCTTCCAATGATCATTGAGCTTGTTTCTACCGGATAACCCCCTCGTTGCAGTATCTCATTTCAATCATGCTTATTCCCTGCTGAAATCAAACAGTTTAGGAATGCACAAGAACGAACGAACATTTTCACAAAGGCTAGAAAAGTAAGCAGCATCAATTATGAAAATATTTGGTGAATTTTGAGAATTGAGAAGATTACCTCTAGAACCACTCCTACTTTTGTGAGTTTTGTCGTGAGACACGGATGGAACTTTTGAGACCATCAATGAACTTTGTAGCCCTTCTAACAGCTGTACACAAGAAGAATAATAAACTCTTTAGTGAAGTAAATTCAAATTTTATGGGCATGTATAAACTAATACCGTACTAGAGAAAAAACATTATATATTTGATGGTAAAAAGGCTACACTAATTTAACCAGAACCACAGAATCGTGAAGATCATGAAAAACTTTAATGTTGTGAACAACTTTTGGAAATTAACTAATTATTATTTCTCCCAAAAAAGGACAAAAAGGCATCCCTTTCCCAAAACACCACAACACCGCCCCCTTGGGCCCCATGCAGGAAAAAAAAGAGGTGCCAGACGCTAAGAACCAACAAACATTAATGGTGAGCTAGACTAGATAAAGTCAAGGGAAATCATCCAAACAGCTAATGGCCAATAAAGAGATAAAGGTAGATGACGATGATGAGGACAGAGGAAAACAACTATAGTCACATGAAAAATTGATTCTAAGTAAAGAATTCTAGTAACATAAATTAAGGGTTCAAAAAGAAAATTTCAATTTTACTTTATATACAATCTAGGCTCAAACTTACTCTTGAAGTCGGTTGAATTCTGCGGTTAGACCTACGGGGCTCCACAACATCAGAGGTTGGTTTTGCAGAATTACCTCTGAAAACTTTGCCCTCCTCAATTTTACCCAACTTTCCACCAGCAGGTGCAAGTTTTCCCTTACTTACCCGTTCGGCTTTAGCATTTGATGACACTTTCTTAGATGAAAGAGAATCTGATGGAAGAGACAATGAAGAAAATAAGACAGGGCCCTCTGCTCCTCCCTCTGAGCTAGAAAAGGATTGGAATTCCGTCAAGTTATGTTTCTCCAATGTGTTTTCAGCACGGCTCACAGAATCCTTGGTCTTTGAAGTATGGTCTGTATTAGCCACTTCAGTACCAGCAGAATTTCCAGCACTTAATAAGTTCTTCTGAGGAATTGATCTACCAGCAATATTTTGCCGTTTTCCAGACTTGACAACCCTAGGCTTAGATATGGCTCGTTTTTCATTTGACTCAGCTTTTGACGTACTTTTCCATCCCCGAGTTCCTGATGCTTGAGGCATTGTGTATTTAGCAAGCTTAGCAGGGTCCTTTGCTTCATTAGTTTTACCTCTTCGATCTGCAACATAATGCTTGCTTACTTCCATGAATTTTCTTTTCTTTCCAGGTTTAGGTACACCAAAAATTACTCTTGATCCTTCCTTTGGCAGCTCAGTTCGTGTCATCCTGAGTCTATCAGGTTTACTCTCATCTCTGGTGCTCTTGCCAATGTTGAATAACTTTTCATCAGCAGCTATCGCAAGCAATGTTGGTTCATTAGGTCTATCAGGTTCCATGGCATCAACACTTTGTGGCATTTTATCCTTCCCCTTGGCCTCCACCGCAGGGCTTCGCAGCCTTGGTCTCTTCTCTTGTGGTGTATCACCCTGGAGATCAATTTTAAAAGTTAGTGCCATGGTACACAAGGAAAATTCAATATCATGGAATCCGATTAAGGGAAGGGAAAGAGATTTTTTTTTGCTGTTCATTGATTTGCGTTTGTGTGGCCCACTGAGCTGGGGGAGGGGACGGTTAACTGAAGAAAGGAAGTAAGCACCTCATGGGTAGTGTGACTACTCTCTCTGGAACTCGTCCATTCAATCCATTCCCCATCTTTCCATACAAGTGAGGATCTAAGATGCCATGCTCTAACTACAGATGTTTCACCTTGAGCTGCAAGCAAAATGGCAGGATTCAAATTTGTGAAACAAGCCTTACAAGCCTGGTTGTCAATAGGCTCCATCATCTGTCAAGCATACCTGGAAAGTGGACAGTTATCATATTCTCATCTTTCTTGCCCTTTTCAGTGATAACTCCTTCCCACCAGCTGGAAAACAAACAAAAACAAGCGGGACACAGATGCTGAAAAACTTCTCAAAACACAAATCAACATTGAAAAGAAAGGTTCATCAACAAGATTGAGGACAAATGCCATTAATAATAAGCTCCTCCTTACCATTAAATACAGAATCTTAAAACAATATTTTAACAGAACATATTGAGCATGTTAGCTCAGCATAAAATTATATCCAGCACCGGCACACCATGCACTTACTTAAAATCACAGAGAGATCCTCCCAAGATTTCAAAGAATTATATTTTGTGTTTAGCTTGCTCTCCACAAAAACATCTTACCAAGCCAAGAATGAATCTAAGGTGCAATGCTTTAGTTAATTCAAAAACCATAACTAGTTAAAAAAAATATCTCTAACTAATTTCGCTGCATAGCTCCAGTGCCATCTTTTCTTGAAAAATCAATGCCGTTTAACCAATTTCAGCTGCAAACATCAAGGCAAGAACATAGATATCTGTGTGTGTGAAGGAATTAACATTCCCTTAGGAGAACAGACTGATTTCAAGGGAGATCTAGTAAGTTAACCTCTTTTGGAGCATGCCTTGCTGGAATATAAGTTATTGCCCTGGTAAGTATAAAAAGTGTGCCTCCTACCTTTCTTGCTTCCTAATGAACAACCAGGTGAATGGTAATGCCCAGGCCAGTCTTTCATTGTCCAAAGCTATAAACAAAATAGAAAAAAGACCTATGCTTACTCCAACCTGCGGCAGGCTTTTTGGAAAGTCCATTCCCACCGCACTTGTACAGACAAAAATTAGGATGCAGAATACATTCAAGGACTTTAATTAGAAATCTCTTGCAGAATCACTGTAGTCATATAATCTAGAAATCATAGGACTCAAAAAATTGTACCCACCTGCTTACAGAATGGCATCCAGTTATGGCCTCTAATAGCTTTTATCTTGTTATAAGCAGCTTGTAAATGCTATTCATTTACCATCTCATGTCAAATGGTGCATGAAAACTAGAACATAGGATTATGCATACCTATCTTGTATCCATGCATCAACCCTATCACCAACAGACCAATTATAGTCCCCCATGGCAGCTCTGCGTCTCTTCCTCGTTCCTTCATATGGCACTGCAGCAACCAGACGAGCAATGCGAATTTTGGGTGCCACATCCCCTTCACTACTTAGTACCACCCACTCCTTTAGCTTCTCCATGCCTGCCAAAAACAATTGCATATATAACAAACTCGATGTGGTACAACCAATAAGGAGATCATTCCAAAGACACAAGATTATGCATATTAACAGCACATGATATCTACTATGCAAATTAGAGGTACATGCAGGCTAGCCTAACTGATGTCGAGTATGAGAAGTACAAACATTCAGTCTACTGCATCAAAGTGACCCTCAATTAACTGCTAAAATATCATGATTCCTATTAACTTCATTACAGATACATTTTTATCCCACCAAGTTACCTGCTGAAATGTCCTGGATCCTTCTGCCCCCGTTACAGATACATCTTTACATCACAAAGACTTTCACAAACAGATACATAACTATAGCTCTATGCCTACCCAATGAGCAACTCGTTCTTCAGCATCACATTCAGAAATGAATGTCAAATGGAGATTTTCTCCTAAGGACCATGCCTGCCTATCTATAGCATTCCTCAAGGCATTGCACATTTGTTTAGGACCAGTATGCCCCAATGATGAAGAAAGGAATGCAAGTATTTTCCAAGTATTCTGAGTTCGTTGGTGTCACCATTCATTCCATTCTCAAAACATAGCTTACCTTCACCAGTTGTGAGTTCATCATAAGAGACAAAAGCTTTCCCGTCCTTTATGCCCAAGACATTGGCCAAGAACCATGCAGATTTGAATCCATTCCCATTTTTGAAAACCTAGGAAGAACACATCATTACAACAGGACAGCAATGGAGAAAAGGTAAATGAGAAACAAAAAAAAAAAGAACAGAGCTTTCACTACTGGATATTAACATCCATCTTAGAGTACAATATTTTGAGAGACAAGAAGAAGCATTCACAAATTTAGCTTCAAATGTCAGTAGTGAAAAGTTAATGTTGAAACTCCCAAACCTCAACTCGGGAACCCTCCTTGATGCTATTTACTTTAACAGTCTCCTCAGCCTTTCCATATTCATTCTGAGAAGAGGAAGATTTCAGACCATTCTCGGCTTCAGGAACCACCCCAACGGTCTTAGCCAAATCAGAACTTTTCCTGCCCTTTTGTCCTCTACTGTCCTTTGCACCGGCTGTGCCAGAACCTAATATGACATCTACCAATCTCACATCATCCTCACAGGGTGTCTCTCTTGGAGGTGACCTCACAAAATTTCTACTGCATGCTTCCTTTTTTGATGGATCCTGCCTGGATGAAATATCCAGACCTTCTCCAGCAGTACTTACATTTAAATTTTCTCTACCAACATCATTAGATCTAGGAAACAGTTCAGAAGTTACTTTTGGATTACACACTGAAGCAGTTGTTACAACCTCATTCAATGACAAACGATCACCCATAGCAACTACTTTTCCAGCTTGAGACACAGCCTCCGCAGCCAGCTCAGCAGCTTTCACAATAGCATCCATATTTTCAGCTTGTTTTGATGCAGCTGAAACAGCTTCAACCCTTCTCATAGCAGCCTCTCTAGTGGCAAGAATGACTGAACTAGAATTGCTTGTTCCATCATAACCCTTCAAAATGGAAGCAGGGGTAGCCTTTCCCAAATTCTTTGTGCCATCTGAAAATGAAATCAAATAGTTTTGACCAGGAATACTGTAACCACCGGAACTGATTGCTTCATCAGCCACTAGTTTTGCTTGCAATGCAGCATTTGATGCAACACTGGCAGCTGCTGCCGCCGCCTTTGCAACAGTGGCCGCAGCAGCTACTGCAACAGCTGCAGATGCCAGTTTGTTTTCAATGTCTGGCAACAGGCCAGATTTTCTCTGTTTATCCAAGTGATTCCACAGCTCCTGACTGTGACTAACAGCAGAAGCTGCAAAAGCAGCAGCATCCTCTGCCTGCACCCTGGCCTCTTTTACTTTAGCAAGTGTATCCTCTGATAAACTAGCCCTTCCCTCTGCATGCTGGTCCAGCTTACTAAGATCATTGGTTATGGCAGACAAAGATGAGATGACTTTCTCAGTAGGGGCTTTAGTAATAAAGCCAACAGGAGTGCTGATGGCAACAGAAGCAGACAAATTACTTCCAGCCGCAGAAGCAGATCCCACATCCACAGGAGGTTGAGGATGCAAAGTGTTCTGGCCAGGACTCCCAGGAAGTGAAGTCTTTTTCCTTTTTCTAGGCTTGAGAACAGAGGAGGGTTGATCAGGTGCTATTGTCACCTTTTGAACATCAGGTGCAAGAGATATCCCAGCAAAAACACCAGAAGCCCCAGACTGCAATGCAGTAACATGCTTTACACCAGAGGAAAGTGGCAGAGATGATTCCATTACAGGTGTCAATTGAATAGTCTCTGTATTAGGCAATTGCGCAGAGAGACGACCACTTGCATCAAGTGCAGAATTTTGTGAAGAAGCAGGCCAGAGACCACAAAATGGGGCCTGAGATATCCAAGAAGGGTTATGTGCCACAGAGTTCCTTACAGGTGGAGTTTGGTAGGAAGGCAGAGGAGAAAGTGCATGCTGAAAGTCCATAAGTGGACCCCTTGGCAAGCAACTTGATTGCAAGATGTCAGCAGAAGGTGTAGGTAAATTCCAAAGTGGGGAAGAAAGGGGTACAACAGGGTTTATGATTGTTGGAGTACTCTTGCTGCTAACTCGACCAATAGGTGAGGAGACTGCTTTGCTGTGGAGTGCACCTTGTTTACTTGCTTGTTCAGGGGCTCTAGCACCTGCTGGTCATCAAACCTGATAAACTTAGCAACTCAACCAACTAAAAAAAAACAATTCTGAAAATCAGATGAATACCTGAACGTGACTGCAAAGGGGTTTCTGGTGTGACTAGATGAGATTTTTGGCCATGAAGCCTCTCTATGCATGAACGCCAGGCATTCTCCCAAATGCTCCTACTGCCATCTAGAAGCACATAAAGTCAAGACATGAAGATATTCTTCAGTGCTAATGACATTAGGCGACACCAAAAAGAAAAAAGGAACACTAACCACGTCCTCCAAATGCCGATATCATGTATGCTTCGTCAGGTACCGTCCCTTGACTGCAAGAAGGATTAGAATCATGAATAAAAGTTGAGACATATAAAAGATCACCATTGGTAATGCGAAACTCTTTTGATTTCATACATAAAAGAAATGTACAAAAAGCATTCTAGAGCAGAACCCACATCAAAGCCCCATAAACAAAGATCTGAGCACGCAATTGCACTTGCTGTAGGTCTGTGAAAGGTTGTTGAAACATTGTTGACGAAGATGCTGAAAAATTTAAATCTGGCAGACTAGATGTAGATGCAGCAAGAACAATTGTTTTGATACCACTGGAATTCACATGTCCAAAACGCTGCATTTCTGTGGGCTGCACAGGTTGGGAATTCCGGCTGGGCCCAGAGAGACATTGGTCATTCTTTCCCCTCTTTCTAATTTCACAGAAGCTGTTTCTTTTGCTGGATTCCTCTTTTTAGAAGATTCTTTTGCTGTTGCTTTACCAGATGACCGCCTTGATTTCCTCTCAGTATTACTATTAGAACCACTTCGCACAGTGGCTCTATCTGATACCCTTGTACTTCCATGAGAAGGTTTTTCAGCAACCTTGGTCTCCATTTGGCCCATGCCAGAAGTTGAAGGGGATGCATCCAGTGTCTTTCGAAACAAAAATGAAAATCTCATAAGAATTATCATTGTTTACCATGACACATAAATTATTACATACTTTCCAACAAACAGGTTATCTCCAAAAAAGAAAAACTGCATTTTCTCTTGAAAATAAAAAAAAATTCATCTTTGATTTCTATTTTTCATTTCCATTTTCCAATTTATTCTACGTGGGAAATGTAGAAAATAAGTTCAACTGTTGAAACATAAATCAATCTTCAGAAGCCGGAAGACATACTGAGGAAGAATTTTCTATTCAAATTTGGGAAATAAAAAACACTGGTTCACCTTTTCCAATTTTTGAAATAGAATAGCCGGAGAACTACAAAAAGTGGCTTCAAAGTCTTGAAGCTGGCCATAGTGACAGAGGTTTAGAAAACAAGTACTTGTTCAACTGATGCTAAACACAGTTTTCAGCATCTTTCAGCTTTCCCCATGAAAATTATCCCAAAAAACACCAAGAACTTTGTAAACAATTGGACACTACAAATATCATAATTTCAGAGCACAAAGGTAGTGATATAATTTGTGAAACAGAAAATCTACCGGGGACAGTTTGCTGTCATGTGTAGCGGAAACAGGCTTCCAAGCCTCTCCAGGTTCAGTTAGGGACACATCTGCCATGGGACTGACATCAAAAGTAAAACTCTTCTTATCTCTGGAGGAACCATCTAGTTTTGGATCCCCTGGAGCAGATGAAACTTTGCTAGCACCAACATCACCAACATCATTAACCTCAGACACTGCTTTCACTCCCCCTTTGTTACTTTCATCGTGTGAAAGTTCAGTAGTTCTAATGACTGTAGGAGAGACACTAACTGGCCTGTCTTGACAAGTATCACTTCCTTCACCTTCAAATGCTAAAAACAAAAAGAAAAGAAAAAAAATGAAAGCTTAAAATTCTGTACTGGCAAGACTAAAGGACTTATGAGTTCCTATGTCACAATAGGTATGCCAATTAGCCAGTAAAGCAGAGGTTAGAATCTATGTCATGAATGATATAAGTAAAGTGCTTACACTTTACACCTGGTACAGCAATCTGCTTGCTTATATCTCCAGACACTGTGGCAACTTCATTTTCCACTTGGTGTTTTTGATTAGTAGCCTGGCCAGAGTCCTCGATGGCTGAAGGCTCAGTTCCAGGTATCCCATCATTGTTCACATTTAGTTCTGCATTTATTAAAAAATAAGTAGATAATAAAAAGGCATAGATTCCAGCAAGCTCATGTACTTTGAAAATTCTGAAACTATCAAGCAACATTGCAATTACATATATGAGACTAACATAAAGGAAATAAATAAGCTGCAAGCCACAACCAAAATGTATAAAATAACAGGAAATTAAACCCAAAAAACATGTCGGCATCAAATAAAAGAAAATAAGGTGTCATGCAGGTTACAGTGAAGGATATTACCATGATAGCATACAAAAATTCAAATAAGCATCAAAAGCTAGAATCCCAGATGCTATCAGTTATATATCGTATATTCTGAAACAGACAAAAAGCCTACACTGGTTGCAGAGGTAACAGTGGGCAACCTGAAATTTTTGAGGATTCCTTTTCATCAATGTCTTTTACTAGTGATGTGACAGCATCTCTCTTGTTTGCAGTTGAATCACTAAAAGCTGGAGACTCTCTTATCTCCTTAATGCTCTCTTGGCTGTCCTTGTTATGCAGTGCTGTTTGAGCTTTACCATGGCTTTCTGTTTTACAACCATCTGGTATTAACAGTGACTGATCAGCTGATTGGCATATAATCTGTCCTGTGAGAACTTTCTCAGATTCCAGGGCAGGATCTAGTCCACTTCCCAGTTGAGTAGATTTCTTCAGATCCAAGATGCTTGCTTCCAAAGAAACCGTGCCCTCATTATCTTTGCCTTTCTCTGAATAAGCTAATTGCACCAAAGGTCTAGGTGACATTACAACTACTCCATGATCAACAGCTGCACCTAGAGCGACACCAGCCCCAGCAGGAAATGCAAAATCAGCCACAGTATCTATGGAAATTGTTAGCAAACAGGACACATCAAAAGATATAAAACATGGAAATAGTGAGAATCTTTAGAATTGAGGCTTCTACTTTGATAGAGAATAAGTACCTGTTTCCTTTCCAGCAGCAGTATCAGATTGCAACTCCAACTCTACCAACTTTTTTTCTGCACCACCACCATTGGAAGCCATATTACTGTCATCTGGACACAACTCTGTACTTTCATTTTCCTTAACAGAAAGATCTTGGTGACATTTATGTACATCACCCTGTCCAGAGTCAATACTTCTTTCACATTTTGTGTAGATTTTGCCAATGTGGTGGATGAAACATGGCCCTCTGCATGCATTTCACTTAAGAGTTCAGCAGAAGAAACCACTATTAAGCTCGAAGTACCATCAGCACAGCCATTGTTGCTACCATCAACTCTAATTTTCAAGGCTTGTTTGTCTTCCATTGACAATGGAGATGCCACAATGTCACTGACTAAGTTCTTGTTATCCATGGAGGAACCACTTGAGTCATGAACCTTGTATCTCTCAGACAAAGTATTGCCTCTAATACCCATCTGCTCTCCTTTGCATGCATTTATTCCAAGAGGGTCACCAATCACTAAGTTGTCTGATAAGCCCGAGTCCCCCTTTGCCATTATGTAAGAAGTCCCCTCCACACTACTCACATTATTTTCAATCTTACTAGTTTCATTCAAGTCAGAAGCAGTACCTTCGACCAGGTTTGCATCTGGAACCTGATTGCCCCTTTGAAATTCTTGGCTGGATACATCATCCTTGATAGTTTCCAATATGTGTGTTTGGATCAGCAGTCCCCCTTGCATCATTAATTTCATCTTCATTATTCAACACATGACTAACTGCAGTGGCATTATGTGAAGAATAAATTGCATGATCAGCTTGTGTTTTTAAAGAAGTATTTTCTGTCCTTTCATCCAAAGATTCGCCTATGGCAATATCACCTTCCCTCTGATTAACATCATTATGTGTACCATCTTTTGTCAAGCTCTGTTCTGCATTAGTTAAGCAGTCCTCTACACTAATAGAACTAAGGTCATCTAAGCCCCTGCCAACAGATGCATCACCCTCACGAATTTGTGAAGTGGTATCAACCTGAGGCTGCAGCCCTTCCACATCATCTAAAAGACACCCACTATCCAGAACATCAACAGTAGGTAATGTAGGCTGTAAACCTGAAACTGAAAGATCATCCATTCTTGATGGTGTACCATTATCCTGGTTCAAACTGGGCTCCATTGGTTTTATTATACAACCCAATTCATCGCAGGCATCCGATTCCTTATTATCAGTTTCTACGGGGACAATTTCTTCCTGAACAACAGATTTCAACATCATTTCAACAGATTCTGAGGAAGTTGCCTCTGACCAAACATTGTTGCGCCTTAAAATAGAGCAAGACTCTACTTCACCAGAACTAAAATGTATCCCACTATGTCCTTGGGAGTAATCTTCAATCCACTGATTATCTTCGTTGCTTTCAATGCCAAGAAAAACCTCAGTTTCCACCAAGCTATCAAACCTTAAAACTCCTTGAAGACTGTCATCAAAATCAAACTTAGGAAGTGCATATGACCGGAAAGGAGGAGGAAATTTGTTGTTCCCTTCACCAGCTAAATGAAGATTCTGGCTCTGAAAATCTTTGTCATCATAAGCCATGGGTGTATACCTGCAGCACAAAGGAATCAGAGAGAGGAAGAGAGGGATGGAGAAGCCTGACAGAGCAATCAATTAGACAAATGATGAGAAAAATCACAAATCCTAAATGTAATAAATATCCTTCTTTAGACCACACAAGCAACAAATACGATAAAAGAGTTAAAAATCAGGCATGCAAACTTTGACAAATACCACAATAAGGTAAATCAACAACATGACCAGTATTTTCCAAAGCGGCACCATTAACGGAATAACAAAGGGAAAGGGCCAAGAGTCAACAAATGCAGTTAGGTGACAAATACTTGAGCCTAAGGTTGGCATCAACAAAGCAGAACATAATAAGAAAAATTGATGAAGACATTGCTAAAACAGAGACTTATGATTTTAACTGTCCTCGGATAATAATAACACACAAATTAAACTGGTGGGCCCAGCTGGAAAATTTGGTTCTCATTGGTTTTTGCCTATCAAATTTCAATAGAATCCGTTCAACTAAATCAATCCAGGCTGATTACAAGTCCAATTCCTTATTTTTATTGTTCCACCTGCAGGGGCCAATTCACTTTTGCAACTTGCTAGGATGACCAATAAGCTTAGAAATTTGTACCTCACAACATTTAGATTAATTATGATCTTTCTTCTCTTTAAGTAAATACTAGTGTAGAAATCAGAAATTCTAGCAATAAACAGCATAAATAGCAATAATGCTAAACAGTAATCACAGAAGGACAACAAGCACCGGTTCACCAGGAAATGGCATTGTTAGAGTTCTATGTGTCCTCAATTGATTAGAGGAAACAATCAAATAAGTGGTATTCTTCATCAGTATCGATTTAAGGAGTCATGAAAAGCATCTCCAGGGAAATCAGCAATAGTACTGCTACCTTGATAGTTCATAATGATGTACAAGTGAAGAACCTATCAGAACGTCATTTTAAGGCATCATGGCTTGGGAACCAATTAAACGGAATGCTAAAAATAGACAAATGTTTTGCTTCTATGCCTTTAACTACCAATAAAAAAAATCAAGAAAAGATTTCTTTCCTAACACAAAAATTTCAGCATAGGAAAAGGGAAAATTGGGTTCCAATGAAGAGAGTGGTAACTTTTGATACTACAAAATTAAACTTTCACAATAGAAATTAACTTTTCTTCAAGAGAACCACGTAGGTGCATAAAGGAAACAAATCATTTGAATAAATTTCTCTTTGCCCAATAAATTTCACTTAACACTCTTAATTAGTCAGAAGTAGCACTGGGTGCCGTAGCATTCGCACATACAACAACCCTAGTGCAAGCTCGTTTGACTATTTAGCAGCTTCCACCATTAAAAGACAAGCCTCTAAGCCAGCTCTAGCATCCATATAACGACTCCGTTTTTGCTCCTTCAACTTGTTAGCCAAAACACAAACACAAACCAAAAGAAAAAAAAAAATGCACAAGAAGAAAAGAAAAGGCCTCCCTAACCTTATTTGCTTTTCTATGGAGAAAGAAAAGTAGGAAATGAACAGTACCAGAACAACTAAGTCTAGAGACGCTACCTCCCTCCATCCGGCGAAGAAATCCAGACCGTTCGCTCCTCAACTCTTCCCCAATCGTACGCTCATCTACTGCTTCAAACGTAAAAAAAAAAAAAGACAAACAGACAAACAAAACGTTCAAAAAATTTAGCAGCTTCTCTCAATCCTGCACACGCCTCAACTGACAGAACAACCTAATCGAGCGAAACTAAAACACCAAGCAAACGAGAATTGCTGCCAGCCGGAGACTGCCTACTCACCGGAATCTTGAAATCGCCGGTAAATCGAGTTAGGGTTCCGGTCAATCGCACCGAGAAAGAGAACCCTTTTGTAAGTGGCTTTTCTTGCTGGGGAATTGCAAAATACGCTCTGTTTGGTACCAGAAAGAGAACCAGTGATAGCGATCGAATTTTACAAAAAAAAAAAAAAAAAACAAAAAAAAGGGGGGACATCGGTAAATAGTCATGATCGGACGGGTGATAACTCATTGGAGTGTGACACGTGGGATGTGTTACGCACGTCCGATGTGAAAGTTCTCCGTAACT
This sequence comes from Ceriops zippeliana, assembly GCA_037897445.1. Taxonomy (NCBI): domain Eukaryota; kingdom Viridiplantae; phylum Streptophyta; class Magnoliopsida; order Malpighiales; family Rhizophoraceae; genus Ceriops; species Ceriops zippeliana. Next base: position 3,360,293 of record JBAPLH010000055.1, on the reverse strand, counting down.
TCACTGTCAGAGATGAAATGTGACGGTAGCATTTCTATCCGTTCGATTGGCAATTAAAAGGGAGGTGTGAGAGGAAGATTGGAGAACTAAGAAAATGGGGGGAGTACGTTTTGACTCTCTGGAATTTGGAAAAGGGTCTGAGTTAATTTACTTGTGGAAATGGGCACAAGACCTGTCGGATTGGGTCAGAGCGGAAAAGGAAACTATATATATATCGGACAGATTTCTTTAGAAACAATCGAGACTTTTGATGTCCCCAAATCAGATTCTTCAGTTATCTGTCTTTAAATCAGTCGACTTTTTTGATTCAGTGATATTAAAGATAATGAATTTGATATTATGGTCTAAAATGATAAAAAAAATAGAAAAAAAAAATTGTCTACCCATTAACATAATTTTTTCTTTTACAAGTTCAAATTTCTTTAATTTTTTCAAAAATTCAATTTTCTTTTCTTTTCTTTATTTAAAATGTGTGTACAACTTGCAATTTGACGGGGCATAATGGGTTTCATAAATTAAATTTAATTTTGTGAATAAGTTGTAATTTTCTGTCGAATGAAGCAAAGATAAAGTTGCATATTAATCGTTTCATCCTCCTCGATTCATAAGATTAATCAACGTGTCCAATTATACGCAAAATATGATTTTATTCTAAAATTTATCACTCGAGTCTCCATCTCCCCCCGAAGGAACAGACATGATGTCTTAGCGAACACTTCACTGCTAAATTGGATGAGAGAGAGCCGGTGAGACTTAAGAAATAAATCAAGGCCGAAAGATCATTTAAAATAAATCAAGGACGGAATTGGCATAAATTAATGGTACTTAATAAAATTAATGGTTTACGGAATACAATTTAGTCATAAATAATATTGGTTTAAATTTTATATTTGAGAAAAAATAAATAATAAAAAAAACACCTTAGGTCTCGCCCAGCTTTTAAATTTTCTCGTCTAATTATCTTTAATGTCCAAGACATTGATTTATTTTTTGGTTTTTTATTATTTATCTAGAGATATATTTAGATGGGCATTTTTTGTAATTAAAAATTTAAATGTTTAATCCTAATTAAAAAAGATTTGAAATTCATAAAAAATTATTTTCGTTATGTAAATTACAATCGATAAGTTTTATAATGAGTAAAAAAAAAAAAAAGGGTCAATATATGTCCTCAGTACTGTTCTAAAAAGTTGTCTCATCATCTGGAGTACTTATAGAGTTCAGTCCAAACAAAGAGAAGAACTGGATGTCTAACATTATCATTGTGGAATTAGGTGACACGCCATTTTTTCAATGTGTCAAGAGCTCGACTCGGCCGTGTCCTTCAACTTCCAACTACTGACACGAAGCTCATTAATGTGAACATGTCAAAGGTATAAATGTACTTTACAATGGTAGAGCTCTGGATCCAATGCCTACAAAGAGGAATGGAAATAACCAAAGATGAAATGTACAATAAATGCCAATATCAATCGAGTTATCATTGCTTCACGCACCTGCTCCCCAGAGCCTGTCAAAGGCATTGCCGATCAGCTGGTGACAATGCTATTGGCAATCTTTTTCGAGTAACAAGTAAACGTAAATCATACCAACCAATGTCTTTCTGATAGGTCCTTTGCAAAAACATACCGGAACTTGGAACTGTAAGGTAGCCACTCTGTGATCTGAGATGCCCTTTTGTTTGATTTACCATCAACGCATTTCTGTATAGAGTCATGAAGCTTCTTATCCACATTTTCCATGATCCATTTTAGAAGATCATCGTAGCTAACAGAGGCCTCCTTTGCATATCGTTCAAGCACCCTCGGTAAAAACACTTTCCTTAACTTCTTCACACTTACATTTGCTTGAAGAAATTCACTTTTTGCAGCTGCCAGTTCTTCTTGAAGATTTGATGCTGAGTATACTTTTAGCTAACAAATTATGAAACAAGAAAGCTCTCAATCACTTTAATCGATAGCAGCAGCGAGGTAAGACTTTCTACATAGATAATGTTACACTAGACATGAGCACCATGTTTTGCCTTTGTCTTTTCATCTCATCTTTTTCAGGGTTCTGGGGTGACTCTAAACTGATCATAGCATTATTAAACTGCATCTGTCCTTCATGCTGTAGCAGTAGCTCCAAGATTGCAAAATCAATAGATAGTCACAAACCCCAAATCAAATGTATGGAGGAAATACCTAGAGACCCGTAATTAGCATGTAATGATTTCCTCACATAAACGGCATCTCGATATCTTCAATTACAATGCTTATCATACCTTAAATCTTTTCTATGCACTAAAAATACATGTAATTGGAATCAGTCTGTGAACAAAATTGCACCCTTTGCTAGTGCACAAACTTGGAAAGGTTTTATCAATGTATTGCCTGAGCATTCTTATGTAAAAGAAAAAGTAATGGGGCAAGACGTTACCGCTGGATCAGAAAAATTGCCGGTACAAAGGGCAAAGCAGACCAGGGGTTGTACATTCGAAAGACCAAATTTGGAGACAATAAGTTGCCTTTCTTCGCCAGATTTTTTCCACGAGGCAGTGGAAAGGATGGCCTCAAGCCACTGTAAATTGCAAAGAAACAGGTAAAAATAATGAGTAGAAATCATCAAATTTCGTTTCCTTCGTCAGAAGAAGACATAAGGTCAAGATATTTGAGTTCAGAAAGTAAATCTTATAATTGATTGTAAGCAAAGGGTGGTTACAAGGCTTAACATAGTAAAACTAGTAGTTAGCTTTATCTATAGAATTACAACCTATCAAATCAGACATAAATATTTATTGATTCAGATGTGGGAGAAAGTGGTATCAATTTGTTGCAATGAAATGTGCTTTGCACTGAAGTCGCAAGAAGTGTTGTTGACGCTAAAGTTATATCAGTTTCTTTATGCCGAATGACTTATAAAGACTTCAGCATTCATTAACAACTGCAATGACCTTATCTCTCTTTATGCAATGTGGAGTGGGGAAAGGCAATATTAGCTGCATTACTAAAGCTTGAAAATAACCATTCTATGGTATCTTCACAACCAACATTGGTGAGTCATGCAAAAGTCTACGTAAGATGGGATAGCAAAGGCTGGAAAATGAGCTAAGGGAATTAGTTATATTCCACCATTGAGCATTCTCTAGGTGATGTTAGATTCGTTAATGCCCTTTTTTCCTTAGACAATGAGAGCGAGGTGCGTACCCTGCCAACTCGTGGTGTCCGGAGGCAAAATATAGAATGCTCTATGGCATTTGCACTTATTATATGGCCACCGATGTTGTACGCAGCCTGCACTAGATAGAGAAGTCCATAAATTTTTTGGCTTATTGCTTATTGGATGCATGGAAAGAAATCTGAGAGGAAAAGGCGACATGAAGAAAGCATAACAATGGCAGAGCTTGAAGCACCAATCCTCTATTTCAAGCATCGAAAGGTTTAGCATGAAGGGCAAAGAAAGTTAAGAGGTGTGTGATAAAATGTCATTATACTTCTTTACTGCTAATGCTGCTACTGGCAATCGCCTTTTGAAAAGCTTAAAAGAAATTTGAGAAAGCCGAGCAACAGATATCATGCACTAGGTTTCTATAGTAAGTTCAAACCATGCTAGCGTGCATTTTCGCCATAGAATTTCTGTTTGACCATCTGCCTGAATTTGTGTGCACCTGTGTGTGTATGCTTGAGCAATTGACCTGTTAGAAGCTCACTACCTTGTGAAACAAGGCCAACCTCCTCAAAGAGCTGTGGGGAATTCCATATGCTAAATATGCCTAAAAAACACAAAAGAACAAGTCATATAGATAAACAAATTAGAGTCGGAAAGTCCAATAACTGTCGTGAGATTACATGCATAACAAGGGCATTGTACACGTTAATCCAAAATGCAGTCTGGGCATTGTTGTCCATCTGACTCACAGACACTCTTTCCAGTTGCTCCACGAGAACTCTGAAATTCAAACGAATTAATTTAAGTTAAGCAAGTAAACCTGCCAGTAGAATGGACAAAAAGATACTAATGCAGACACGGTACACATATCACGACTCATTATTTAGCACAAATTGGTACGAGGAATTAGTTGAACTATTGACCATGTCCCTAACCAAGAATGTCAATGCAGGTGGGTTGCTTCTTGCGATTATCCATGGAGTAGATTGGCACACATAACATAACAATCCTTTCTGTCAAGACTGAGATTAGGTCATCTGTTTAACCTATATACAGGTCAATCTTAGCAGATCAAGCTGCTCTAAAATCCTCTCTCCATATCTTCTTGACAGAAATAGATTCTGTCCCAGAAAAGTACTATCACTGAAATATGTTATACATATGCAATATGCATGAGCTATGACCAAAAATATTCAACAATGCGCTTAATATGAACAAAGAATCCTTTTCAAAATTTAGTAGTCTTTGAGAACAGATATAATGTACAAGATGCTTAAAACACTTCAGCCTTTTCTCTCCAACCCAAACTCTGATTAGCACCCTAGCTTCTCCAAAGGACAAACTAAAACTACCTTCTTTTTATTTTTTTCTATTCAAATTTTTGTTTCTCCCTCTTGGATAATATTCACCTATAATTGTTGATGGCATAAGAGGCCCCAGAGAACTGGCTTTTATCTGTTGATATCCATGATATTTCGACCATGGACTTGCAAGACCAATCTAGGTTCTCTTCAATTCCACATCGTGGGAGTATAACATTGGTGGATGACCTCGACAACAAGGGTGATCTCTGTTTCCCAGGGTTTGCAGATGCTGCACTGCAAAGCCAACAATATACAGCAGCCATACACCTGACCATCTCCTCTGAGAGCTTGCTTGGACACTGGTGGAGGTGATCTTTCAAAGTACACAACATAGAAGCTTTCTTTGTGGCTAGCACTTTTTCCTGAAACTACAAAATTGCAATGCCCGAAGGTTTAGAAAATTCACATGGCATATATAACAGCAAAGAGACTGGAAGCACAAAAGATACACTTGCACAAGCTTGCGCACACCCATATACATATCTATTAATCTTGATTATATATAGATGTTATAGCATGAGGAGAGTGTAAAGGCGTGCTCCGACAATATTACACAATCCACTTGTTCTATTTTTCTGATGATATTGGAGGAAGGGGTCCCTCATCTCCCCGTGCATGCATGATAGGCATCGATCATTGATGCTGTTTCTTGGAAAATGGAAAGGAAGGTCCATTTCAGAAGTCTATCCTTCACTACTGGCTGGCCAGTGGCCAATTCTGATAAAAGAACCCTGCATGTATAAATCCAGCTTCCTGAATCCTGCAACATATCTATTTTTTAGCTGTAGCTTTTATTATTTTGTCACATGTTTCCATGGATGTTCCTTTTCAACTGTTTCCCCTATCATCTATTTCTAGTTGAAAGGGTATGCAGAATGAAGGCATGGGGGCACCTTGAGGTGCAAAATTGAAGATCTATTCCTGTCAAGCTCTTCTTGAAGTACCCAAACTCATGCCATAACTCCTAAACCAATCCACCTTTGTTTCCCTCTTGGCATTTACTAAGCTGTTTCTAAATCCAACAAGTCCACCAGAGGAACCGAACACAGTAAAAGCAAAGGATTTGGCTTCTTTGTGAGTGTTCGTTTATTTGTGGTCTACAAGTATCGCCGTATAAGGCCCTATATTTCATTGTCATCTTACTCCCTACACTCACCTTCAATAGCAGTGCATCAATGCCGAGGAATAGCATTTTTGCAGCAAGAACCTACCATATAGAGATCAACATATTGCTGGTTGAACATTCTATGGTGCTTAGGCAGGTACCCAAAGTACATTGCAGTAAATCCTGATCAGGAACACCGAGACCCCAAAAGACAAGTTGTTTTAGATTCCTCCTGAATGCTTACAGAGGAGGCCTGCTAGGATTTCACAGATTTAATTTTTTACGTTTTTAATAAAATTTACCTGGTTAGAACCAGTCTTCTCGAAATGACTTTCGCTTTTGGCACTGAACAATGAAACATCACTAGCCTTGGAGTTTCTTTTTCCTGAATCACTTGTGGAAACTAGAGCTTGGAGAGGACGTCGCAAGGGAAACTTTTTCGAGGAGCAGAATGCACTAGAGATAATACTGGGATGTTTTCTGGATGCATGCTTTGCATGTGCAGGAGAAGCCACGGCTGAATTATGCTCAGAAGGTACCCGACTAGCACATTGTTCAAAAATACTCCTGTAGAGGGAGAGCACGTGTTGCTCGCGGTTTGCAACCTCTTCTTCCAGTAATTCAATCTCTGCAATTAACTCCTTTGTCTGACATTGGCCAATAATTTGCAGGTCACTTTAAAGTCACCGTTTCATAGCTCATATGGAATATGATGCAACAACAAAAGAAAATCTCGATATGCACAGCAGATTGAGTTTTGTCAAGCAGATGACAATTTATTTGCTACATCCACACCGTCCAGGCTGCCCAAAGCAACTCAGACTAATTATGTAAAATGTTCACATGCCGCATTCATATGATAGCAGTGGAGACCTTATGGGAGACCCAGGGAAATGATCTGCCATCATTTGTATTCTATTATTCAACAACAAACACGGTTTTTATTGATCTAAAAAACATATGATAGAGTTCCTAAACAAGTGTTATGATGGCTAATGTATACGAAGAGGATTTTCACATTATTTAGTAAACTGACCAGAAACTTACATGAAGGATTTGTCGTCGCTATAGGAAGGAAATGAGGGTATTTGTAACTGAAGCAAAATACCATTTCAAGTGGTATAACCTGGAAGTCTACTCATAAATTACACACAATGCAAATTGTTTGGCTCAATTAAGCTGGAGCAACTCCAGGTCCAACAATTGAGCCACCAATATGGGTTATAAGGAAAAAGATTTCAGGAGGAAAGATAAGGTTTCACGGGGAGTTGCTTACAGGATAACAAATAATGCACTAAAAAAGTTACTCCAGACAGAATTCCGTGTACGCACTGATTCAAAATCAAAACTACCTGATTAGCAAAATGCCTATGTCCAGGGGACAAAGTACTTGAAATTCGGCCCATTGCTGTTTCGAGCATCATGCGCATAGACTTCTCTTGCTGTAAGCGCAACTGCAGCTGCTCAATCTGCAAGTTAATTTGTGGATAAAATCAAATTCAATCTTGCATTTAATGCATAAGAAACAAGCATATAATTCCAGTTCTTACATCCTTTTCCAAGCAGGCCCGATTGCTTGATGAAGCATTTTTGTTGATACAATTAGGGTAGCCGTGGGAAGGGCCTTGCCTCTCCAAAGCCCTTGATGACAGAGGGGGCATCTGTTCAGTTCAGAGGAAAATAACGGGTGGCCTTCAATATCGTTCTAAAGTACATTCTTTGTAAATAATGATGAAAAAAAATGTTAAACACGAAGGTCAATACAGATGGACATTGATGAAAACTTGCAGTCTCACATTTGTTTCGCTCTTGCCACTCTTCGAAGAATGCAAAACCCCACCCCTTGAAACATCCAAAGTCCTTTCAGATGCACTGCAATGAGAAGCCAAGGGTAGAACAAGACTCGGATGAATCTGGTTATTAAGATAAGCTCAATCCCTTAGGCAAAATGCAGATTATTATGACTTCTTGTGTACCCATATTGAAGCACAGACTATTACAACCACATAGAAATCTTGCGTTACCACAACAACAAAACTCGGGGTCGGCAACATAAATCTTTTGTTGTCAGGCTACACAAATATGAAGCTTTTGTAAAAACTTCCATCCCATAAGATTCCATAATTTTTATTCTTAATGGACAGTATATGCCATTACTCCTTTAATATAGGATAAATAAAAAAAAATAAAATTACAAGGATGTTAAGGACAAATGACAGTGCAAGAATTAGCATGATTATGCCGGAAGATACCCCAATGAAAAATGGAAAAAAAAAAAGCAAAAAAAGAATCGCAAATGACGGTGAACATTGTTACCAAGAAAGGCCTTTAAAACAGATTCAACCCATTATACCTTTTAGAACGCCTGTGCTGGGAATGAACGTGTGGACGTGATCCAGACTTTCTATAGTCTCTCTTCTGAGTAGCATCCTTACCGTCATCTATGTTAGAACCATCCATTTCTCCGTATCTCCAAAAATCTTAACTTCTCTAACTATGAGATGAACCAAAACCCATCACATTAGTAAAAAGCGGTAAAAAAGATCAAGTTTTCAATAGGGACGCATAGAGCTTATACAACAAACCAATATTTTCCCTCAGTGGTAAAGATAAACAAGGAATGGAAATGTTATGATTGTAAGAAGAGAGATTCCACTGGCACATTTATTTTGGAAATGGTAGTGCTTTGTAAAGGGCAATATATATATAGTAGTGCTAAATTCCCTACACTTACCTCTCAGAATTTGGACCATGTTTGCTGCTGCTGCTGCTGCTAGAGAATTCATAATGGTCACCTTGTAGTTGTTGGCTGCATTCAATGCTATTATTTATTTCTCCTGATCAACCCCTCTGCCTCTGGCTCTCTCTTTCTCTCACACACAATTACACGCACCCTTTTCTTTCTCTAAGCCAACATATATATATATATATCTTTCTCTCTAAGAGAGAGGAGAAACTGAAAAGTAGATATCTTGAAATGACCCTTGCTGGCAGTTGTTGCAATCACAAATAATTTGTCCACAATTTGTTTGATAGAATAATTTTGTACATTATTAGAAAGACAAGACTTGGTGTAAAATTACTCTATTACGATGTGAAAGATATATATTTGAGTTACAAGAGAAGCTTTTTTGTTTTGATTTTTTAGGTAATTAAAAAAAAAACAAATTTGCATACTTCTGATTCTTGTCCAGATTGAAAATACTCATTTTTAATAATTTCTCAAACTGCTGTTTGCCAAAATTGATTTTCCCAATTAAGGTTATTTCACATCAATGACTCCACCAACTATTGCAGGATGTTCTGCTTGTGGGAAAAGCAACTGAGAAAGGATCCAGGATATGACGTTCATGACTTGCATTTTTAAGACTCTCCTCGGAGTCTTACTCTCCGCTCCTTCAATACCTGCCTAATACTTCCCGCAAATTTAATCTCAAATTGCATCTCTGAAAGCATGTCTTGTCATATTCATGAGTTTCATTTCCATCAACAAACGTACACATAACATGTTGAAACTTGAATGCCATGCTTCAGTCCTTTATTGCAATTAGATGAGCTCGTTTGTTGGTTCTCCATTTTGAATTCAAAACTCGTCCCAACAGTCAATCTGAGCTTAGTCAAAGTTTGGTCGGATCAAAATGAAATTGTACCTTCTAGAGGTTGCGGCTCAAATTCAAAAATCAAACAAAGCAATGAGTGCTGGTTAGGGAAATTATTTCGTAGTTGTTTCATGTTAAAGCTAAATTCCCAATTTTGGATCTCCCACCTTTGACTTTTTTTTTTTTTTTGGTCAGAACCAAGCTTCAAATCGAACCCGGCTGATAGTGGCTGTGGTATGGGTTACTAAGAGATACAAACCTTTTGGTTTCAATTTTCAATGTAATTATAGACATTAAAGCTTGCATAATAAATTGTCCATCTACCTCTTTAAATAACATATACTCCAAATACATTTCACTTCGCTCCGCAGTGATGTGAATACAAGAAGTCAATGCCCGATATCACAGGGCATTGCCTTCTTTTCTATTCTTCCTCTCTAAACATTTACACAATTATATCCATCCATTCCTGTAACTTTTGCCTCCATGCATAGTCTTGTATGATAAGTTGGGAAGGAAACAAATCATACTTGGTGATATTAAAAAGAAAATAAATACCCATAGCAGAAAAACAAAACAAAACAAAAAGAAAACAACATTTTTTCGGAAGAGCAATCGTCAATTGTTAATGGCTAGGGAAGCAAAAGTGATACGGATTAAGTAAGAGCTACCCATCATCCCTACCTAGTTTATCAATGTGCTCTGGACGGCCTCCGCCCTGCAGGCTGCATGCCAAGCCGTGTCTGCTAATGTTAACTGTAGCCTTGGACGCAGTCAAGCTTAAACAGTTAAATATTTTAAAAGTGAGAACAACGTAATAGAAGATGGTCAGGGCTGTGTTGCCCGAATGCCTTGCGTTCCACCATTAATGCCTTGCAAAAAGTTGGTAGCTTACAGCAACCATCGCCCACATGTGGCTTACAAGGAGGAATTTAAATGAAACAATGCACACAAATGCTACAGTTTATATATCCAGTAATTCAATAAACTAAATGCATGCGAGCTTCTTCTTCCTCTTTTTTCTTTTCCCGCAAGCTTCACTTACAAGGCACGCTGTATGTATAGGTCTCTAGGTCGGGTAGTTGCCAAAGCCATCTGCCATTTATGGCGTAAAAAAGAAGTGTATTCCATAGGTCTGCATAGCTTCACGTGGCAAATAAATGCACAAACAATAATTGTCCTTCTTCGTGGTTATAATGGACAAGTCAATAGAGAATTTACTTTCCAATGAACTAAAAAAAAAAAAAATCAATAGAGGATTTTTTTTTCTTCCTTTCCGTTATAGCAGCTACAAAATTCATTGGACCATGAGTGATGAAACTAAAATAAATATTTTTCGTATCATTAATAGATTTGTTGTTAGCTGTTGATTACCACGTATGAATGCTAAGCAATGTTTTGGGTGTCATAATTCAAGAAATTCTAAAACCTTTTCTTTACAAATTGTTCATTAAATCTGATTCGGAAAATTGAGTTAATTCCATTTATTTTACCACACGATTTATTTAATTATTTCAATTGAGAATGTGTATATAAGATATTATATCCCTCAGAATTGGGGCAAAATACAAATAAAACAAGTGACAATAATCCTGATTGATCATTAATTCATACACTACCACGAAAATGTTATTAATTGATTAATTTTCAATTTTTATGTAAAGCCCATCCCCTAATTTCTATTAAGAACGTGAAATCCAAACTTGTAGTTTATCTTATGTGGCTTTTATGAGATTGGGAAATGAAGTAAATACTGTTGTGTAAAATAAGAGCAATTAGCATTTTTTTTTTTAAACTCTGCTTAATTGTTATTGTCCCAAACACTTTATTTGTAAAATCTTTCAATTCATGGGGCTGGCGGGCTGCCAAATCACCTTTGGAATAAACCAAGAAAATATTGTTAACCCACCATCCTGCTCATCAACGCTGAATGCGAGCACATCACAATAAGCATGAGAAAAACACAACAGGGATGTCTGCTTTCAAGAAGGGGAAAACTATGAAGTGAGTGGTGTGTTTAAGGTCAGTTTAGTTTAGCCGATAATTACCAGGTAATCTTAGACTAATAACTTAAAACACGGTTTCATTTTTCTATTAAATATATTATATGTTTGGATAATTAGAATGTGCATTTTCCCTTTGCAGTAATAGAGGATATCCGAATGCATAAAACATATCAAACTTTTGCATTTGGGGGCTTAAAACAAAAATAAATGTGTGCAGTTTTATTTTTACTTTTACAAAAAAAAAATAAAAATCGAAGGACTACAATATTAAAATTAATTTAAATTCATTATATATTAGAAATTAATATTTAAAAATAAATTAAATAATTAAATTTGTAGGATTTCAAATTGTTAATAAATTAATATTTGAGTCAAAATTAGATTAATTAAATCCTATTTAAGTAAAATTAAATATTTTTTATTATACAAGGAGTTGAGTGTCTCAATTTATTATGTAATTGCTGAATAAAATTTTACATCTATATTATATATAAATATATATATATATATATATATATACACTTTTAACTTATTAAATAATATATTAGTAAATTAATAAAATACGAAATACACTGTATAATTCTCTAACACTTGCTTTGATGTGCGCAGGCAAGCTCACAATGGATGCAGGCCTTGTTGCGGTGGCTGTGGCCTCTGCACTCTTTGTTGGGGTATCTGCGGCTGCCAAATATTTCGGGTGGCCATTTGAATCCAGCCGTCACCTTTGGATTGGCCATTGGAGGAAACGTAACCATCCTAATTGCCCGTTTCCTTGGCTCCATTGTAACCTGCATCCTCTTCCACTTCGTCACCGGTGGCAAGGTAAGAAACAACACTTTTATTATTGCTTGCATTAAGAACAAAGACTTGATACTTTAAAACGTGATTTGTTTGCATTCATAATTTTTAGCATCGAACCTTTGACTTGTGCCTGTAAGTCCATATCTTATTCTCTTCGTCGAGCCAGCCAACCGCATCGAACTTCATAATCATACCATAAAAATCGGCTAGTCTCGTCTCATTATTGTTTGTATAATTGGGATGCAATGAGATCATATTTGCATATCTTACGTAAACTTCTGTCAGTGATGAGACGCCAAATGCTATTCTGATCAGTTCAGGAGCTTGTACCTGTTTAATACATGAGACACGACATAATAATAGTAGAAAATCGGCTTGTATCATCTCATTGTTGTATATATAATTGAGATAACACAGATATCAGATTAGCATATCTTAAGTAATCTTGTCCGCAATGAGACGGCAAATGCATCTTGCTGTGTTGCCTCTGCAAATGAATTCCCACATCTATTTTATTTAGATCTGGGAAGAATAAGCTTTCATTCAACTCTCTCGGGCTAATTGCACCACAAAGGATTAAAGATGAGTTTATCAAACATATCGACTCAAAAGATGGTCCGATAATCTCAATGCCAAATGGTGGAATTCTGATTGACAAATTTAAAGGAGTGCCTGAATATACAGTGAGCGTGTAGCCGCCACCTTCAAAAGCTGGGTATCCGTAATTTTATCCAACATTGATCAAAATACTACAGTTCTGTTATCCTCGTAAAGAAAAACACGCAATTCGCAGTATGACTTCACAGCCTTTGAAAGGCATTGTTTCTCAAGGTTCTCCGATTTATGTATAAAACTCCGCAAGTTATCTCTATGGGACACTCTTTCTACCTGTAAAACATACACGAGCAAATTAAATTTTGTCAGTTGAAGGCTGTCAGTGACGAGCAATCTGCCAAATTCAGAAGATAAATTACAGCCTAGGCACCAGAAACAATTCTGACAAATTGATTTGCAGCGAAGTTCTAAAGTATAAGATGATGATTAAATCTCGGAACAGAACATGAGGTCATAACACTAGAGGTACAAGACAATTGCTTCAAAATCACAATTACTCCATCTTTTCATCAACTCAGCTCAAAAATCTAATAAACTGGTCCAATGCATGTACGCTAACCAAGTCACAGTTCCACGTTGGAGTTAATCAACCCAGTATTTTGTCAAAGTTATGATCAATCATGAAAATCATATCTACATCATCAGTTGCACGTTGGCACTGCATTCTGAAGAGGAGGTTTTTCAAGTTATCAACTCAAGAAACTGCACGCCTAACCTAAGCAATGTGTCTTTACTTTTCAGCTTGAAGCTGTGATCATCAAAATCATAGGTGCAATGTGCAACTAGCACTGGCCACAGCACATTCATCACAGTTGAGTTTAAGCAAACATGCTGAAATAAAAATTAGAATGTTAACAAGATAGCTAGAATGGTTACCATCTGTTCAATAATAGGCCCTGCATCAAGTTCCTCAGACACGAAGTGACTTGTTGCACCAATTAGTTTAACACCTGCTTCAAAAGCCTGCCAATGTTGTCAGCTAATGACATAATGCATGGAAGTTGGGGGTAAATGGGTGAGGTGGCTGAAAAGATAATAAGACAGTAAATTCTATGTAACATAAATAAGCTGGAAAAATAAACCTGCTTTGCTGGACGCCCACCCTTAAATGATGGCAAAAGGCCGTGGTGAATGTTTATTATATCTTTCCCATACTTCTGCAAAAAGCTACCGGATAATATCTGCATTTTAGAGCCAGAAATAGCAAGTTGTAAGTGCTGATATCTTTCCCATGGAAAACAAACTTGTGCCCTGTCACAGCTATTGTAATGGTAGCCATTGACTAGCAGGGATAAAGAAACATGCGAAGCCAGTTTCTTTCGTCAACAAACCATATAATATACCATCAACTCTGTTTTTATTTAATAATCAAAAGAAATAAATTGCCAGGAACTTTTACCTCACCCTCAGAATTACCTGCATGTACCTGGCAAGTACTAAAAAATCAGTGTGCTGAACCAAGTTCAATATCTCTTCTTCTCTTTTATTCTCTTTGGTTGTGAGCAAACAATGATAAGGAATACCAGTCCTTTCAAGAAAGCGAATCACATGAGTGTTTGGCCCTCTATCTTGATTACTGTAATGAAATGCAGAAAGAACCATAATAAGCACTTGTAAAGCCAATTAAATTCTATCAAGTGTTATCCTCAAAAGTCAACCTTATCACACAAGTTATATCAACTGGAAGTCTGCCATCTTGCCATCCATGTAACAAATCAATCAGGCAATGTTCCTATGGCAAGACAAAACCAGCAATAAATATAATAGACAACATCCAAAACACCTGATGTGAAAAATGAAAAATGCACCTGCTTTGAAGCCAGAATAGCAATCTTGAATTTGGAGTCTAGAACAGGCACCCTGACAGCAGACTTAGCTGCATTGCACATATTTGAGAGCCTGAGAAAGTCCTCATCAATTTGTGCTCGTGACCATTTTGCAGGATCAAAAGTAAACTCACTGCTCCATTGCACACAAATCGAACACCATAAGTTTGCTCTAAATTCTCAAACTGAGTCAGATATCAGAAACACTGTTTATGGAATCCGGAACCCATTAAAACTCTTGAATTATACAAAGATGATAGCAAATTTTTAGACAATAAATGGTTGGTTCCTAGAAAGTGTCAAAACCAAATAAATTCTGCTACAAATTTCATCCTCAAGAATCCAGCTCTATTATTAAATTACAGAGTAACATCAGTAAAAGGCACAGTCTGGCCATGGTCTCAAAAAACTAAGAAACCAGATATCCACCCGCCCACAAACGGAGAAAGAGGAAAAGACCAAAAAAAAAAAGTATATGCAATGCATGTATGCATTAATCCAGATTCATTAATTACAACAGACAGCAAGCCAATAGTCTAGTAGGCTAGTTGAGTTTTATACTATTAAGGACTTGAGGATCTCACTTAATTGTGCATCTAGTGAGTGTGGTTTTCAACATGTGGCTTTCAGTTGAATATTTTTATTACTATTAAGATTCGTCAATTATTTGCTAATAATATGAAAAAAAAAAAAAGGAATTATATTATATATTATAAGAAAGCGGTGTCTATACGTTCTTGAATAGAAGACATTCTTGTTTTCAGGCACAAAGATATCAGCCCCAAGAATGTTGCCACCTCTGGAAGCAATGCAATCTGACAGCTTTGCAACAATACCAACAGCATCCTAATCACACACCCAAAAAAAAAAAAATAGTGTTTCTTTAACCACTCATTTCTATTTTCTTGACCCATCTTCTGTAATATAAATCTCAATAAAAAGAAAGAAAGAAAGAAAAAAAAAACTTACTGGGCACTGAAAAACATGGATGCCATGCGCGAGAAACGGAGAAGAAGAACAATCGAGGGGCTCCTCGGGAATTTTGAAGGATGTGAAGGACCTGTTCGTAAATCCAATGACTTGAGGGAGGCCTGAAGACAATCTCCTCTGTACCAGATTCATGTCTCGCTTTCTCTCTCCTCACACTTTCTATCGCCTCTGTCTTTGTGTGGGCAAGCTGGAGGCTCACTTCCACCAGTAATAGTTACCACATGGATGCAGATCCACATGTTCACCTAAACGGAGACGTTTAGAATGCACGACAATCAATACGACGACGTTTAGAGCTGCGCGGACAGATTGCCACTCATCCGTGCTTTTTGCGCGATCGGATTATGCGGACAACAAAAAATACTAATGACCAGGAATTCCGGGGCCCATCATAGCCGTTGAAAGTGGAGGGAAAGTCATCCATCCACCAACGCTGTCAGAGCGTCATTGATAAGGAAAGTGCCATTGCGGATCGGTTCAAAATTTCAGCCCAGTGATGCAGATCCAAATAAGATCATCGCTCATTCTAAGGTATCAGAAAATGTCAAAATTTCCTCACTCACAACAGCTGTGAGCTCCTCCGCCCCGTCAGATTCCACTGTCAGAAAAAGGAAAACAGAAGATGCCTGTAAGTCTATCTAATTGTTAGATTCAGATCTCTATCCCATTATGCAATCCACTTCTTCTGGATTACTAAGCATATCTTTTGGTGGTGGGGTTGTGATCGGGTGCGGTGGGTGTGCAGTACCGGAGAATCGTGGAAGTGGAGCCACCGAGTCCGTTGAGATACATAATCGGAGCAGCGATAATGATGATCGGAGTTGTCTTACCCGTCGGTTACATGATGTTTCGTAACAAGCGTGTCCCTTCTTCTTTTTCTTCCTCGTACTCCAAACAGACGTAGGTGTGCCTTTTCCTGTTCCCCTTTTTCAAGTTTTTTTTTTCTCCCTAATACAGTAGAATTAGAACTATGTTGTCAAAATGCTTTAATGGAAAATGTTAGATAGATGCGAGTTTTTGACACGGGCGCAGATTCACAAAAAGTGCAATTATGCTGTTGCACATTTGTGGTCTCCTGTTTTATATAACTCGTGTGAATTCGCATCATTGGTTCTGCAAAAACCCCTGTTCATGTAATAAAGTTCCTTTGACACCATTCGAGCGAAGCTTAATGGGGATGGGAACGTTTTGTTCTCTCATTGTAACTGTTTTTGTTGCTGCTTTTGTTGAAATCTTCAGGAACAAGGTTTTAATATAGAGAGATTGCAGCTGGAGACTTTTAGACATAAGTTGTGGATGGTTGATTCAAGAATGCCTTGATAGATTTGCAAATACAGATGTAAATCCATTGAATCCCAGATTATCTTATCTTTGTTTCGAGGCAGCACTCCCATTCAAACCAGTCTATGCAAAAGGCGGGGGCGCGATTTTCATTGAAAGTTATCATCTAGTTGAATGAAGCAGTTTGATGTTTTGTCAATGTGGTTATTCTGATACTTATTATAGACTCTCCTTAAGTTGTGCATCAAAGCTTTGCATTCCATTGCTTCTACTGGGATTTCGATTTTGATTCTTTCTGTATTAGAATTGATTTTTACCCTGTTATCTTTCTTAAAGTTATTATACTTTTTGTGTGGTTTGCTAAGCATCCGTGGACGCTTTCCTTGGGAATCAGGGCTTCGTGGACACTTCTATTAGTGCTGCCTGAAAAATTCATTGGCAAGTCGCTACAAGAATGATCTTGGCTGTTTGTTGCCAAAGGTTCTCTAGCCTACGATGCAACAATGATAAGGAACCTTTTATTAGTGCTGCCTTCAGGCATCTAATTGCCTACAATTTTGCTCGCTTGTCTGTATTAAAAACTAGAAGCCAGGTGTTATTTGGAATCACAATTACTCTTCCCTCAACAGAGAGAGAGAGAGAGAGAGAGAGAGAGATGTGGCTGAAAACTCAATGAACAATATCCATATTATATTAGAAAAGTTAACTCAAAGCTAAAGTTAAAAATCTACGTCGCTATTGGAAAGTACATGTTTTGTTGCCTTGGATGGTATAAGCCTTTAGCTGATAAATTTAATTAACTGTATCAGCTTTTAGCACATACATGTCTCTCAAGGTTGCTTACCATTCACAACACCCTTGTTCCTATGAACCATCCCACCTCCCCAATGCCTCTCCAACACGTATTCTATCCCCACGTCTAATACTGAACTTGAACTCAGAAGATAATTCCCCACTTTTGTCTGGCTTCAATGTGGGAGCTTGGAAGACAAGCACAACCGTTGATCCCATGTTGAAAGCACCCAGCTGAGATGATTATAATGTGAAAAAATCAGTCATGCCAAAAGCATCACAAATTGGGAAAATTCCAAGAATAAGGTAACCTCTAGGTTCACCTGATCTTTTTTTAGATCGCATATCCACAGGAAGTTAAAAGAAGATCAGGAAGGCAGACAAAATGTGTTCAAAGCAATTATTGACATGTTGAAAATACAAGTGCAAAATTGTGCTTCTGATTGAAATATATGTCAACGGTTGAAGTAAATGCCAAAACATAATTGCATGTAAGGCTGTATTTCTGATCTCTTTATATGACATTGCTGACACAAATCAGACAGATTTATGAAGGCAACAATCTATATGCATCACTAACCTCATCCCCCTTCTTGAGCATTTTGCCAACACCTTCAGGTTCATAAACACGTTCTTGTGAAGGCTCCGCATTCAAGAGCTTTTTCCTCGGCCGGTTTGTCTTAAGTTCTGGTTCAATGAAAAGCTGCCACATCAATGTCCAGCCTTAAGTCAACACAAAGACACGGCAACAGGGAGAGAGTAGACTTCAACTAAGTTAATTCAGCTTTCTATAGTCATCATGCATCGCTGGTCTTCTTATCTATGGGGACTATTTCTGTCAACAAAGAGCCTTAGTTGTTACTGTGGGTTTTAAAAGCATAGTTGCACAACAGTTTTATACAACCCACAAATTAACACAGCAAAGAGAGTGAACACCCGTGTGCACATGCAGGTGTTTTATCCTTTATTCTTTTTTTGTATCAATCAAGAAAGTTTGTGCGCACGGAGGTTCTTTTGTTTTTCTTTCTTTATTGTGGATGAGAGGTCATTAATTTCAGAAGAAACACGACAAATGGACCCGAAGAAAAACAACCTCAATTGACCCAATATTTGTTGCACCAATGGCAGCAATGGCCATAAACCCTTCTTGCCAAAGTCCTTCAAGCACAACCTAGCAACAAAAGAAATGGAAATAAAGTCTTCAAAACTCAGTTACATCCCCAAAGATGAAGTAACAGTAAAAAAAAAAAAGAGGACGTTTGCAAATCAAGATATCAAATTATCAGCTTTTAAGACTAAAACAGTACTTAGAATACTCCAAATCATCAATTGATATTTTTTTCTTTTCATTCAGAAAGCCACACTATTATTATATATGGAGGTGGAGCAAATATATGATTATTCAATCAAGTGAACATACAAAGCCAACATAACTGAGAGGAAAAAGTCTGCAAGCAGTGAAAAACTAAACTAATTGCAATGAACAACCAATGACATGGATTGCCACATTTTAAAGCAACAAAAAAATGCAACCAGAATGCCTATAAAATGCATCATTATATTATTTTTTTATCTAGCCAGTTGTCAAGTAAAGTTTAATCTGCTTTTGATTATACCGAGTCAAAAAATGCAATAAGCTTATAAATTGCATGATGAAAAGAGAAATTCATTAACGGCAATTAGCTTGCTCCTTCCCCCCCTCCTCATTTTCTTCTTTCAAATTTTCCTCCAGTTAGTTGAAGGAAGTTTCCAGCCACAATAACAACAACAAAAAACCAATGAGAAAGAAAAAAAAAGGAAAAAAGAAAAGGAAACTGCTACATTGTCAGCATATCATTTAAATTCAAAAACAAATAGTATGAAAATCAGAATTACCCTTTCATTCTCAACATAAAGGTTTGGGATTGTTCGTGTAGCACGTTCATTCACAGGAAACAGGCTCCCTAGATAAACAATATGAAATTAGAACACAATAAAATCATAAACATGCTTCTCAAATCTGAAGACATGAAATATTGTCAACTATCACTCAATGTGTTCAAAGTCTTGAGTTCTCCCAGCAGATACAGGGAAAACCAACCTACCTGAAAAATGCCGGCGGACAAGAAGATTCCAATCAACAGGTGAATGTATGCGATGATAGTCTCCAAGTCTCAAGTAGATTACACAGTAGTAAAGGCCTTTCATAGGACTGCAATTAAGATCATTAAGCACATCTTTGAGTGGTATGGGGTGGGTGTAGTAAGCCTAAGTACCTAAGTAAAGCACAGCATATACAAGTAAGCCTAATAGCAGAAACACTTGGTGACTTGTGAGAACACCTGAGGCACCAAAATATTTAAAACTAGGTTGTAATGATTTTATCAACTTCCATACTCCATTGAACCTCTTGAATCCACCAAGAAACATTCTACCCAAAATAAATTGGATAAAAAAAAAACAATTATTGCAAAATAGGCAAAACCCTGGAATACAAAGTCATGAGATGTCTTTAACATCAAGTGGTTACAAGCAAATATTCATATTCGACATTAATGATTTGATCCACTTGAACATTGAGACAATTATGCAGATGAAGGTTACCATGCTGACACAGTATCCCTGACTTTAGGAGAAGCCAGTGAAATTCTCCACCAGGACTTCTTAGCTTTGTCATTAAGATTGATTTGCTGTTCACTACTTTCTTCATTCTTGTTTTCTTCATTGATCATGGGAAGAAAGGAGCCAGCACCAAGAAGTGAAGTAACAGAATAGGAAAGCCCTTTAACCTGCTCAATCCTAGCCCCTGACCCTCCCAGCTGTCCACATCTTAAAACAGTACCATCCACAGGACTCACCTAAAGTAAAACAACACAGCATTAAAGCGATTAGCAATACCTCCACTTAAATGGCGTTGATAAATAAGATGCATAAGAAGCTTGTTACCAGTTACCAGACAGCGAGGATCAGGGTCAACAGGCCTGGAGCCTTCTTTCAAGCTTCGGGCAAAGAATTCCCGTAAAGAAGCATACTCTTCGAGAGGCAGATTGGCCTCCTCTAAATCTGAAATGAAGATAGTTTTGAGTTCTTATAACAAAAGGTCAATTGGCAACAACATGGAAGACTAAATAAATCAATAATATACTTATAGTTCCAGTAAAAATGACCATACTTGAATGAAATGCCCGAGCCCATGCTCTATAAACATGTGGACGCAGCCATACAGGAAGTTCCTGATAACATTTCCTCTAGTAAGTTGTCACAATAAACAAATATGTAAAGAGTGGGATTCAAACCCCTGTGCTGGAGCCACATTCAAGGAACTATTAAGCATCTTGCATGACTTGCAGGAAGCATACTTACCACACTTGTCAAGGAACCCCAAAACCTAGAAATTGTGCGTAAAGGTAGCATCCTCAGAAATTTAGCCTTTTGGAAAGATGACAGAAAAAAGCAACAGACAAGTAGCTGAAATAGGTTAGTCATTATTTATAAAAAGAAGGGTTGGGGTTTAGTTAATGCTTGAAAAGATAACATCTGAGATATTAGTACAGGTGCATTACTTTCACATCAGGTTGGAACTCAAGTTCAATTCCCCTCTCCCGTGCTTCTTCTAGCTGCCTCAGATAAGAATAACAACTACAAGAAGTTAGTGACCATATTTAATCAGAGCAAACCACTGGGCAGCCAGATAACAAGTGCACTACCAATCCCAGAAAGGGCATCCAGATACATGAGGCTCCGACACTTTGGGTTATAGGGAAGAATAAAATGTGCAATGCAGGACATAAAATGCAAACATTAAATATAGTGGTAAACAAGCATGTGCTGCTAAGAAACATTCTGAATGCATCAAATCAAAAAACCAGAAGAGGCCTTGATCAGTAATGCGACACGGAAATAGTGGACTTATTAAAGGCATTTACCTATAAACAACAAAATGAAGCTATACCTTCTTGTCATTGTAAAGCCGACGAGCATGTAGAACGGCAAGCATAAGTAAGGTAGCCGCCGTTGCACCGGGCACCAGAAAAATATTACCTGCACAGCAACCAACTTTCCATGATCTTCAAGAAGAAAAGATACGAAAACTTCTTTTTTCACTGCAAATTTCAATTATAGACTAAATTTCCTATGACTTTTCATTGGTAAAATCACCCACTTCTCCGGAGCAAAATTTCTCAAGAATTGATAACTGCCGTCATTTTGGTGATTACACAAGTCAATTAAATGGCTAATGTGCTCCCTGCTAGCTGAAGCGTTTTACGCTCGTAAGCAAACACGGCCTCAACGCCAAACAGAAAGAAAACATAAGTTTCTAAAATTTTCAAAAATGCTCTTTCCCTCACTTTCTACTCAATTTCACAGCAACCGAACAGAAAGCTCAGGAACCTAGAATTCCCAAGGAGCGAAGTTCCGAATTTCAGTAACTGACCTTCCGAGTTGCTGCCGTTGCCATTGAAAGAAGCGCGTGCTGGCGACGGTGTCTGTAGCTTTGTCAGAAACGAAGCGAAGCACCGGTGGTGTTGCTGGTGATGGCTGGCGCGTAAATACGGATAAAAAACGTGGACCCTTTGGGAAAATCGGAATTTCATAATTTCTTTGTGCCTTTTGGTTAGGTACCCACAAACTGACTATTTTTTTGGTTAGGGCTTTCTGCGAGGGTTTCAACTTGGTAAGGCTGGGAAGGGGAGGAGCACAACATCGTACGACGCCGTTTTGACTCGCGAGACGAAACAATGTATTAATAACAGTAATATACGTACTATATAAAATATTTTATTTATAATATACAAATTATTTTGTGTCAACTTAAATTTATTAACTGTTTTTCCAACCAAAAATTTCCTTTCCGTTTTAAGTTTCAAAATATAATAATAATAATATTATTATTATTTCAAAAAGAGCAACAATAATAAAAATATAAATAAAAGATGATGAGATGTGAAAAAAACCTAAGGATAATATTATATAAAGTGTCAAACTGTTGATCAACTCCCACCTCTCCAAAGGAGGGTGTTTTGGCAATTTCGATTGAGTTAAAGATTATTCAAATTAAAGTAATTTTAATTTATTTAAAATATGTGAATTAAATTAAAAAATTTTAACCGGCCATTTCAGTAAGAAAAATAATCTACTCAAGACGAAGCATTTTTTTTTTTATTTGTATTTTTTTTCTATCGTTTGAAAAAAAAATGTTGGCAACCATTATTTCTTTTTTATACAAATATCAGATTCTGTTATATTTTTATTTATTCATTTATTTAATTTAACGACGTCTCGGATGTTTGTAGATCGGACTCCTTGCGTCTGGCAGCGGACATGGAAACTTAGATTAGGTAGGGTTCTGTCACAATGTCATTGTTACACTCACAAAATTCAAGATCCCTTCTTTCCTATTCGCGGTCCGATTTGGTCTGATAACTTTGGAGTGCCGTGGCAGTACATGCAGTTGCGTGGTGTTACGGATACTTATCACATTTTTTTTATTCAATTCATTAATATTCTTATCGTGGATCAAAATTCTTTACTTACTTTAAAATTTAAATTATTTAATAATAAATATTTAATTCAGATTAAACAATTATAATATAATTTATTATAAAATATATTATTTTTTTAATAAAAAAATAATTTATTAAGGTGTGACTTGATCAAGGCCCCTCAACTTCACGAGGGAATCCGGCACATTAGGTTCGTGGAATTCCAAAACCTAGTAGATGACGCGTCAGACCAGTCTCAGAGGATGATGACAACCGAAGACTCATCGGATTATGGAGATCACTTTCGTCCACCCACCAAGTTAAGTGTGACATCTCGGGCAACCTCGGAGAGACGGGGTGACGGGGAACTCAATCAACGGATAGAGAAGATTGACTCTACATGAAGAAAAATCTCGTGTCCATATATTTCAATAAAATAATTTTAATTTTGATTGCCGTTATTTTAAGATTGCTTATAACTTTCATTATCCTAACTGCAAGCAATGTTAGAAAATATATTAAGTCGAAGAGAATGTTGTTAATTATTATTATTATTATTATATTTATTTTGAGGCATATTAATAATGGAAGATAGGTAGGTAGGTATTCTCGTATTTAAACGTTGTGTCCAATTGAATCTTCAAGTAATGTCATGTAATTCGATGATTGGTTCTAATATACTTTACTAAATAAGATAATTTTCTATGGAACAATATTCATTATTACGCAAAATTTTAGGTAGATGAGATCTTTTTTTTTTTTTTTAATGTCAACGGCGGCAGCAGTATCTTTGATTTAAATTGATTTTATTTTTTATTTTATTTTTGGTACCATGTCTAAAAACTTGCGTTATTAACTGAATTGAATATAAATATGGGTTGTCAATATTCTGCATCGTATACTTTTGTTTCGATTAATTTAAGTCTCAAATCTTTAAAATTCGTTCAATTGAAATAATATATTTTGATTTTAGTCAAATTCAGTCATAAATTCTTAAAAATCGTTCAATTTAGGTTAATTTGTAAATGGATCCTGAATCTTGGATATTATTTAATTTCATTTTTTTATTATTTTTTAGGAGGAGAGAGAGAATACGCGTGTGTATATATATATATATAGAGGTAAACTGGATGGAAAAACTAAGATATTATTCTACAATTTTAGCAGCAAAAATCACACAACATCAGAGGCGATTCTGTGAGCGTACACATAGAATATTGTGTAACAACATTTTTATGCATAATTTGTGTGATAGCATATCATAAGCAATCGTTTATATGGATATTCCACGCATTTCGCAACCTGGCGAGGCGGAAGCTATATAAGAAAGAAAGAACCCTAGACGAACCTGATCCAAGCTTCCTGCCTAATCCAACCAATCAAGTCCCTTTCACCATGATCTCCCAGATGAATATCCGATCTTGGGGTGACAGTAGATGTGATGGTGTGAATAAAGACCTGAGAAAAAGGCATTGCCTTTAGCCGCCAGTGTCATCATGAATGGACTTGTACGTGATCTTCAGAAATGAACCTGGACGCGAAAATGAGCAAAACAACCATGAACTAAATATGGAATAAAAAAAAAAAAAAAGTGGAAAGGGTAGTGGATGTAAGTGAGAGATTCGTCAGAAAATATGCATTTTTTATAATTGTTAACGTACAATGGATTGTTAAAATAAGGTAACCGTAAACTAAGTATACCATGTATTTGATGCTTAACAAAAAAAAAAATATATTAGCCTGTCAGAATTTTATATAACGGGTAGGTGGGGAAAGAAGACAAAGAGGACAGAGCAGGAAAACAATGGCACCGAATCCGACGGCGAACTATGGAA
Source organism: Ceriops zippeliana (assembly GCA_037897445.1). NCBI lineage: Eukaryota > Viridiplantae > Streptophyta > Magnoliopsida > Malpighiales > Rhizophoraceae > Ceriops > Ceriops zippeliana. Next base: position 3,335,470 of record JBAPLH010000055.1, on the reverse strand, counting down.
TCATCGGTGTCGGAATGATGGGAAGAGAACATCTCGTCAATCTCTACCACCTTTGCAGCGAAAACGTCGCGGTTGTTTGCGTAGCGGATCCTCACGTCCCATCTCAACAACTTGCCCTTGAATTGGCACAGTCCTTCGGTCGGTCTCTTAAAGTATGCCAGGAGTTTTTTCCCCTACTTTTCATATATATATTTTTTAAAATATTTTTGTTTTGTTTATCTTTCCTACTTGTTTTGATCTCTCATCGATGAAACTTGATCAAACTCTGACTCTGCGTTACTGCCTTCATTCATGAAGCTGTTTTCATTATTTTTTTTTCTTTTTGGTTTTCTTCTTTCGTTTTTCATTTGGTCGTTGAAGGTTTTATAAGTCTTTTTTTTTTTTTTTTTGGGACCGAGACTTTTGATCTTTTAGAGTTTTTAAAGTTTAACAGCAGCGGCTTCGACGCAAAAATTATTATCATTATTTTTTTCCCCATAAAGGGTTGAGAGGCGAGAATTAGTATTATAATGGGAAGATTATTCGATTGTTACGTAGAGATTATTCTATCAGAAACATCTTATTTATAAAATACAGGGTAAGATTGCGAGCATTTGACGGTCTCTCTCCCGTGTATCATGGTGGCAGATGCTCTTATACTTGTCATGTTAATATATTGAATTTGGTTACTAGAGTTCTCGTCTTGTAATACCTGGAATTATTGGATTTTGACATTTTAGCATCTTTAAAGGTTTTCTCGGGCCACAGGGAGCTATTAGACAGTGGGCTCTGTGATGTAATTGTCGTGTCAAGTCCAAACATGACTCACTATCAAATCCTTATGGACATTATTAGCCATCCCAAACCCCATCATGTACTTGTGGAGAAGCCTCTCTGCACAACAGTTGCTGATTGCAAGAAGGTATGCCCCTGATAATTGTTGTGATTTATTCCCACTTGTCATTCGCATTCAGTGTTGATAATTGGTTGAGCGCAAGTTGATCCGGATAATTTGGTGATCCTGATTTGCTCAGGTTGTAAATGCTGCCAGAAGGAGATCAGATATGATTGTCCAAGTTGGGTTGGAATATAGGTATATTCCACCAGTTGCTAAACTGATTAAAATTGTTAAAGGTGCATCTCTTGGAAAAGTGAAAATGGTTGCAATAAGAGAGCATCGCTTTCCTTTCCTGGTTAAGGTAAATCATGCAATTCTGTTTATTCTGTCTTCAAAGTTACTCATGTGCCAACCAATGTTTTGTTTTATCTTCCTACTACTTGTGATAGGTCAACAATTGGAACCGGTTTAATGCTAACACGGGGGGATCTCTGGTCGAGAAGTGCTGCCATTTCTTTGATCTGATGAGGTTGTTTGCAGGTGCAAATCCCATCCGAGTTATGGCTTCTGGAGCTATGGATGTTAATCATAAAGATGAAATCTATGATGGAAAGGCAAGCTCTTTTTAGCTGCTGTCGGACAATAAACTGTTTCATACATTGAAGATCATAGGAATTATATGCACAATGTCCATTCGCGGAGAATTAGGATTATGCGTTTCAACTAGCAGTTTCAGCATTGTATAATTGTTGGGGAGACTCTCAGACTGAGATTTAGGGAAGAGTTAGACCTGCAGTTGGAACACCTGATAGTTGTAGCATTGCTAATGGGAAAGCATATATCTTTTTTTGTTTTTACCTTTGTCTCCCACGTATTGGCATCGTGCCTATCATTCCTATGATCTTCAATATACGAAACAGTTTCCTGTCCAATGCTATTTCTGCCGATTAGTGTTACATTAGTACCATGAATTCTTTCATTTTTACCTGACCTTCTTACTCATGTTTTTCTTTCATTCTTAGGTACCGGATATTATTGACAACGCATATGTTATAGTTGAGTTCGATAATGGTTCACGAGGGATGCTTGATCTTTGCATGTTTGCCGAAGGGAGTAAAAATGAGCAAGAAATATCAGTTGTTGGTGAATTTGCTAAGGTAAATGTTTATACTCTACCATGAAGATGCTGTAACATTTTGTTTTGTGGCTTTACGCGTTTAGCTCACAGCCATCAGTTTCCCTGCTCTTTCCACTTTCTTTTACTTAAGCTATGTGATCTTAAAACAGGGTGAGGCCCATGTTCCAGAGAGCATTGTGCGATTTGGTTTTCGATCAGAAGGAAGAGATGGTGTTGTGACGTTGAAAGCTGAGGATGACAGAATAAAGTGTGTTACTCTTATTCCTTTTCACTGGGGAAGCACCACACATCTGGTCTTTTAACGTCATTTCCGAACGTTTTCCTTTCTTTTTCTTCTCCCCTTTGTTTGCAGATATGAAGGACTTCATCATGGATCTAGTTATTTGGAACATCTTACCTTCTTGTCTGCAATTCGTGATGATGATGAAAAATCTCCTGCAGTGGATTTGCAAGATGGGTTGATCTCAGTTGCTGTTGGAGTAGCAGCACAGCTGTCCATTGAAAAGGGTCGATTTGTGACCATTGATGAAGTTATGGAGGATACTGAGTTAAAAAGCATTTAAGCAAATCTCAGAAGGGAATTTAAATTGGGGGTTTGCTTTCCAATGTTTGCCACAAATAATCCGTGACTTGGTAGTCACAACTTTTTCCTAGCAAAACTGCCTTTTCAGCAATTTTCAACATTCGCTAATAACAGTGATCGACACATCATTTGCCAACACACTCGCTGTCTATCATTAGCACACAACAAATCCCCAAAAAGGAGCGAGGAAGGATAGACCCATTTAAGTTTCACATAAAATTTCGATTGAGAAATACGAGTTGTGATAACATTTACATCATTATAAGCTACAACTGTTAAAAGTTTTATAAAAATATTTTTCAAAAATATCATATTACATTGTAACAATATACACTATCTAACTTTCATATTGTAAAAAAAGTAAAGATTTAGACTTATATAAATATAAGTACTACACAATAAATATACACTATCTAACTTTCATAATGTAAAAAAAGTAAAAATTTTGACTCATATAAATATAAGAACTACACAACAAATTATCTTTTGACTTTTGAAAAGAAATAATAAATATCACAAAATCCCACGTCAGATAGATAAAAAGGATCCATGAACACACCCTAACAAGTTAACTTTTTGAGAAGAGGATAATAGTCTTGTGACAAATGGTATCATAACTGATCCATTCCGAATCCGATATCCGCCACCGAGCCCTCTAAGCCCAAAAATAGAGGGAGTAGGCATGGGGACTCCGGTCCACGACGAGAACGTCAATAAATTCGGTAGAGAAAAATGTCACGAAATCCCACATCAAATAGGTAAAAGAAATCCATGGATCTTATAAACGTGGATGCTGCACACCCACTAGGTTAACTTTTTGGGAAGAGAATAATAGACAACCTAACTCTTTCATCATAAAAAAGTAAAAAATTTTAATTATATAAATGTGAACGCTACACGCCTAACAAATTACCTTTTAAAAAAATACACCCTGACAACACACAACACGCTCACTTCACACCACAAGAGGACTACCGTATCAAAACACTCAAGGCGCACACTTTTGTTCCAGAACTACCTTAAAAGATTAGAAACAATTGCAATTCAAACGATTGATGCAATCAACCAGCCACAATCCCTCTAAAACAAAATTTGTCTCGAGCTGCGGATGAGGCTGAAAGTTGTGAAACAAAGCTCTAGTTTTCGTCATTTTGCTTATCACGTGGTGTTACACCACAGCTAGAGAAACAATCCAGTGAAGAACACCGAACAAAACACTGTTAAATCAGATGGTTATACCAAGCAATAACCACCAAAATTCAAACCAATGCAAAGTAGGGCATGTTCTAAGAAACCTTTGGTCAAATAACAAGGAGAGGTATTTTGATGGGGAAAAACATTGCCCTGGTATAAACATGACAATCAAGAACTCAAAATCCTGAATTGGCATGCCTAACATATTGACACAAAATAATCCAAACTGAAACACCAGGTTTAGCTTGGTAAACATTTTGAAGGAGACAGCATAGGACATGTATCTCAATATCCAAAATATCGAAGTCCAAATAGCAACTGTCTTTAAAATAAAATTCAGTAACTGATAGAGACAAATCAACTGCATCACTGAACTCAGCGGTATCGGCGAAGGGACAGAGTATTGTTTCTCTTCCAGGTTGCCCTGCGAGAAGGCCGATTCTTGTGGAATAAGTGTCCCTTTCCACGAAGACCTCTGTATTTCTTCCCTGCAGAAGTGAGGCCACGAAGTTCCCTGTGCTTGTGGACAGGATTGCAGAGCCAGTTGATTCTTGGGTCATTCCGGATGGCATTATGAGCTACGTCAACCAAGATAACCTCAAAGTACTTGTAGGTTGAGTCCTTTGACAGACAAATTCCACAACAAAATTAGGGGCCATAGTATGATACCAACAAGTAACAGAAACAGCAAGCAAAACCAGAAAAAATTTAAAAAAAGGGCAAAATGAGTATGTGAAATTCACCAACCTCATTAATCCAGTATGAATTGAGAACCCTCAGACCTCCCAGCTTTCGACCGGCTCGCTCCTCCGCAACAGACCTCTTGCTCCGCTGAAACTTCAGTTGAGTAACACCCTGGTTTGTGGGCTTACCATACACAATGCCTTTGGGAACAGGCCTCTTCCTGCCACCGCGCCTAACACGGATACGATAAATCACATAACCCTGCACAAATTCAACTAGTCAAGTTAAGTACAAATATGCTCAGCATAGCTACATTACAAACAAAGTGTTACATTAAGTAAGCATTTACTAATGACTATGCATTGTCCCCACTCATACAACAATAAAAGATGAGCAACCCGTAGGGGCAGGTGCATTAACAAATGTGACTCAAATAGAATCATGATATTAATAATGAGGATCAAATCATAAATGAAATTCAGTTGGGAATGTAATGAAGCACAAATTTTGAACATAAATCCCTAGCATCTTGGAAATTCAATAAAATTGACAATAGTACAGCTGTTAAAATAAAAAAAAAAAAACCCTCAAGCACAGGTTGATAGTGGAATCAAGACAAAAATTTAAAAGAGAGAAAAAGACGGTCATGAAATGCATCGGATTGAGACAAAAGTGGGTCTATTAAAAAAATACCCACTTGGTCAGATGACCAACTGTTTGGTTTTATCTAGCTGGTCTCAGGAAGCATTCAATCACTGTACATAAGCTTGTTCCAGAGTAAAAGATGAATACGCATCACAACACCACTTGAGCAGCTAGAATTACACACAAAAAGGAACCTCATAACCCAACAATGTGTTGAAATGTTATGACAGACACCCAACATGTTGAATATCATTTGACAAACAGATGACTCCATTTAAATTTTCTCATTTGATCTCCAAATACCCATTCACTTGATGATGTGTTTTGATTCTTCCAATCAAATCATAGAAACTTTAGGCTCATAGAAACAAAATTCAACACCAATGTAAGCGGTCCTCTTTGGCTAGTGCAACTTTAGGCTCAGGCATATTTCCCTAGAAGGCCCCTTCCCCAAACCCCATAACAACTTAACCTGGTAAATGTATAATCAACATAATGTGGACAATAAACGTAATGTCAAATACGCCTTGCATCTCGACATGCACAAAATTATCCAAAAAAATTAATAGAAAAAATGCCAATTATCCTTTGGCGTTGAGACTTTTCCACAATAAATGAATTATATAAACCACCAAATAGGCTAAATTTCCTTACAAGAAGCCTTAGCCTCACCTGCTTAGCCTTGTAACCAAGGCAGCGAGCCTTGTCAGGACGCGTAGGACGGGTCACACGAACAATAGAAGGGTGCTGGCGGTACTCCCAACACCTAACCCTCTGCAAGAACCTCATCACATCGGATTGCTTCTTCCTCCATAGCTCAGAAATGTACTTGTAAGCCCCTGTTTTCAGTTAAAACCCCATTAAGGCAAAACCGCTGAACTACCCATCAAATGAATTTAAACATCATTAAAACACAACCAAAGACAAAAATCAAATACACACATTTTCTGGAAAGAATGAAATAAAAGAGGCCAACCCATTTCCTTAAATCATTTTCAAAACGCATTGAGTACATCTCTGTTTTACCAAAATCCCAAAAATAATATACAAGTCAAGATTGAAAATAGACAGTGTTTCATAGCAAAACAGAAACAAAAAATATTAACTCAAATGATAAAAAATTCTAAATAATCAATTTCAATGTGTGCGAGAGAGAGAGAGAGATTACCCATTGGTTCGTAGATGAGCTGCGCGGGCAGGGGTAAGAAGAAATGCACTTGTTATGTTACCACGCCCTTTGCTTTTATCAATGGAGAAACCCTAGTTGGATGGTGTTCCATTTTAAAACCCGGCACCCGAAATCTTGCCCGTCCATTTTTATTTTAAACTTAAACCTACCATCTTATTAAGTTGTACCAAATGACGCCGTTTCATTGAGTGAATGGGCTGGGCTGCGAGACTGAACTGTTAACTCTTTGGGTATGTCGGTGTCCGTCATTTTGGTTTATGCTTCTATTTTGCTAAAACAAAAAATTATGAGTCGGAGTAAACATAAATAAATAATTTATTTATTTATTTATACATTATTTTTTTATTTGATGTTACATAAATAATGGCCACGTGTGTAGGGGGAGGCCGACTATTTGTCTAATGTGCTAGTATATATACAATGTACACTCAAAATGTGAAATGCACTTTCTAATAGCTTTCTCATTGTCACTGTCTCTCCGTCGTCCTAACGTTTTTTTCTAACCAAATAGCATGTTGGCTTGCTAGCCTTGGGCATGCATGTCTTGCAGCACCCACCAGCTGGCTGAGGCATGACCTTTCTTGGAGCAGGACATATGGTGGAGGCACGGTGACCCTGTTCAATGTCGTTGAAGCCATGTTAGTCTCTACTCTCATAGGCGCCGGACCGGAGCCTTCCCTTTGGACAGAGAAAAAGGCCAAAGTGATGTGACGAAATCTTCGATTGCCGAGAGGGTATGAAGTCAACCTTTTATTTTAATTTTTTTTTAAGCTTCTAGTCGTTCACTTTTTACTTTTTTTTCTTCTTTTTTTTTTTCAGTTATCTTAAAAGAACGGAAAATAAAAGCTATGTGCATCCAAGCTTAAAACTTTGAAAATGGCGAAGGAAAATGAAATAAAATAGAAGATAAAATAAAAATAACTTTGAAAATGGCGAAGGAAATTGAAATAAAATAGAAGATAAAATAAAAATGTTTTATTTTACTAGTATAAATCTCCCAATATCCGGGAAAAGCACAATCACAATACCTTAGAAGGATAGGAAATATCCCCCTTCTCTTAAGAGGAGCAATTCCTTTCACTGCCAACAATTTTGCACTCAGGCATCTTTTCTAAGTAGCGCAGGCAAAGCAGATATGAGCTTCTGGCTTTCAACCAATGGCCAAGCCTCTACCGGTGCTTGCGGTTCCTGTCCCTCGACACTTTTGAATGCTTCACATCCTTTTTCCACTCTTGCGGTGGCGGAGGTGACCTCTTGTGCCTTGAAGGCTTTCTCTTGAAATGTCTGTCGTCGTCACTAGACGAGTCGTCCAATGCAGCACTGCTAGAACTCTTGAAATCTCTGCCACCTTTGCCACCCGCAGTCCCACACTCTACCGCAGCCTTCACAGAAAAGGGTTTGTTATGGTCTTCGTAAGAGCCGTTGGCAAACGAAGAGGACTTGTGATGAGTGGCGAACGAAAGAGGACCGCTGCCACAGGCAGTTGCTTCATATGAGGAAGCGGGCTTGCGTTTCCTTGTAGCAGGTTCGTCTTCTGCTGGGAAGTTAATGGGAGAGAACACACTTGCCTTAGGCTTGCCACGGTTGTGCTCGGATTTTCTTCTAGAAAGGGGGTGCGGAAGTGGTTGAAGATCATGGGAAGCGCGCTTAAGGGAGGGCCTCTCAGATTGCTGGCGATGGCCGTGGTGGTGGTAGTCGCCGCCGCGAGACTGTGATGGCGTTCCAGGCTTCTGCAACAAATTCGGACGAAAAAAGGATGTTAGAACTCGGGAAAAATCTTCAGTTTTGGTTGAACTTTCAACATAGCTCCTTTTTACCATTATACCCCCCAGAACACAAACAATCTACATTTCTTCGCCACGGCGTCCCAAAAATTGACACGTTGACCCTGGCAACCTTTACTATTTCTCCAACGCTTGTTTTTCATGAAAAAAATTTAGCTGAATTCATACAAATACAATTACTTTTTATAATATAATATAAAATTAATTATATTTATTCAAATTCACTAATTTTTGACCTACATAGCAAAACCCTGTGGTCTCGCTCCCTCTCTTAATTTTTTTCCTGTTAGGTTAGGCTACTTTTCTTTTTCCTCCCCAAGTTCAATTAAATTAATTTGCCTGGTACTTACTTTTCCCAGAAAGGAGCAAATTAAAGCAAATGTCAGCTGCTTTAGTCCTCGCATGTTTCTCTCACTCTTATTTTTTCTTTTTAATATTAGTATTAATAGTTTCACATTAGCAGTTCCCGATAATTAGGAAGAGCCACTGGAGGGTGCCTGTATAATCAAATTCTGAGCGGAAAATGTGACCCCAACTTCTCTTTCTCCATTTTCAGTCTTAAGAAAGGGAAAAAAGAGCTTGTTATATATTTTATAATAAAAATATATAAGGGTAAAAACGAAAACCACTGTTGTAAGTCCAACTATATATCAGGCGGCCCATTTCAGTCCATTCAATACTGCAACCAAACTCTGAAAAACTGCAACTTCGACTCAGGGAAAAGAAGAAGCCCAATCAGACAAGCCCTCTATAGACGTCAAAAGAGAGCATGAAAATGCGCTAACATCCATGGCAAAAGATGCGACACCTACCCCATTTTTTTCTACCATGTAACACTTCTGGGGCTGAAAATTGCAAAAAGATGCCGAAGCCGGTTGCTAGCAGGCGCTGGCCATGGCAGATCGAGAGAGTTATACATACATGCACCTTCATTTTACCATTAGTGGGATTGACTCAAATTTTATTCTTCTATTATAGATCGTCGTAGTGGACTGAGTTCTCAGCACTGCACCCATTAATGGGGACAAAGGCGGTGCAATCAGAACTCCAATCCCACGATAAAAGGAGTAGAAACATCAATTTCTGTTTCTAATACCCGTAAATGGCTCCACGTTTACATCTCGTGTAATTATATATACCTTAATTAGATAAATGAACAAGGAAAGATTTTTAGAAATGTGGCCAGATTAAAAGGTCTTTTAATTTATAAATAAATAGCTTGAATTTTACCTCTTACGAAATTATATACTGCTTAATTATATAAATAAATAAGGAAAATATTCAGAGATGTGCCCACATTAAAAATCTTTTAATAGATAAATAAATAGGTCCAAGTTTACTTCTCTTTTGAAATCATACAAACATTACTTATATAAATAAATATGGAAAGTCTTTTAGAAATGTGGCCAGATTAAAAAAGCATCCAAAAGTCTGGTGAAAGATTTTGGATTCTCACTATAACCATAGGAGGAAAAAAAAAATTATTTTGCATTCTTCTTCCGACAAGAAGATAAAGGGTGTTACCTTGCCAAATCGTTGCGTGACACCTTAAAAAGTTACTTGATGCACTACGCATGGAAATGGAAAATAATAAAGGGTAATTCAAATCATAAGAGAGACATACAGATTTCATCGGAGAAACATCTCCACTGCTTTTCACTTCTCTAGCAAAATCGTGATCCGTGGAGAACCCCCTGCTCAGGAGAAAGCAAATTATTCATTTGCAAGTCAACTAAGTTTTACAAAACTTAGTCTCTTGTGAAATTATATATACCTTAATTAGATAAATGATTAAGCAATCTATTTATTGATCAGAAAACTGTTAATGATGAAAAATAGATTATTAACCCCAATAAAATTAAGAAACCTAATTATAGATCCAACATGGATAAATTGTGACAACAGTTCCCTAAAATTGCAGTTGCAAGAAAAGCAGATATGTGTATCACCTTTCAGCCCGTCTCTCGTGTTCATGCCTCCATCTCACATTAGCTTTCCGTGCCTCAAATTCTTCCCTGCTCATTACAGGAGGTCCAGTGTGCATACCCATTCCTAATTCAGCAACAACCCTGGAAAAGGAAAGCAATCTATTTAGCTTTGCTAGTTCATGGAGCAAATGAATGGCAAGACTAGAGGTAACTGCTAAGGTTATTCCATTGTGACGTGGAGGTCATAGGTTCAAGTCAAAGAAGCAACCTCCTTGTTAAAACAAAGGTAAGACTGTACCCCTCCCACTACCCAGTGTAGGAGCTTTGTACACTACGATAACCTTTCAGTTTAGAGAGTAAAGCATGAAAAATTGCCCCAAAAAAAAAAACTGCTACCTCTGAGGTGGAACAACAGGCATCATTACACTTTGTGCACCAAAAGGGTCTGGGGGCATTATGCCTCCAAATGGAATATCCAAGGGCCTTCCTAGTCCATAACCCATAAAGGGCATGGAACTGGAATAAGGAGCCATAAATCCATCAATCCCAGGTTGCATGCCAGTCCAGTAAGCATCACAGATAGAGGGGCCCATAGGCATCATATAGCTCTCAGCAGCAAGATCCTGCGTGGCTCTCCATAAATCTGTCAAACATTGCAACAGTTAGTAATCCTACTGCCATAAAAAAGCAACCATGAAAACACACAAGCACACTGAACGAAAAAAAGGCACATTATAATAAATTTTGGGTAACTATGGTAACAGAACTATTGCAATTAGTGGAACAGCTGAGAATTTTAGCAAATTTCAAGAGACAACAGAGATAGAACATGAGCAAAAGCAATGGATGTACCATTTGGAGGCAGGCGGACTTTCTTCTTTTTCTTTTTCTTCCCTGTGAATGCATATATCAGATTAATTAGACCACTTTTGCACATTCCTACAGTAAGATAGTCTGCCCAAAAGAAACTATTAATAACAGACAACAATGAATTTGAGAGAGAAAGATCACTGCCAGCATCACCAGCAGCCAGCTTCCACTGCACTTCTTCCTCAGCCAATGGAGCAGCCCCTTGAGATGCAGGCTCCCTCACACCAATTGGTTCATGTGTAGCTTCCGATATATCGGCCACTTTAGTACTCCAAACTTTCTCAGGAACTTGCTGCGGAGCAATAACAGGCTTGTCATCATTTCCTACTTCCTTCATTTTTGCATTTGGACTTTCTTTATCAAGAGGATATGATTTCTGTTCTCCCTTAGATGCAGCAATCTGTGCAGGTGATGGAATCTTAGGCTGTGGTAAGCGAGCAGATTCCATATCTGTAATTCAAAACCAGGAGCAAAAGTAATTATACATCACATCATTCACATTTACATGAAAATTTCTGGTGATCTTAAAAAACAAACCTTGAACTTGAAAGGTGCTTGCTGCATTTTCAGCACTACCATTACCAGAATCTAAAATTCGATTAATCGTATCCCTAAGAGTCTTATTAGGAAGAAGATCATCTGCAAGAATATCAGTTGCCCCACATACACACTTTGATTTTGAGATGATGTGGGCCCTTATACCTATATTAAAAAGTCAAAAAGGTTACAAACTAATTGCTTAGACAAAGAGATCTTTTAAGATGCATTACAGGATGGAAGTTCATAATTTACACTCAGCAAATGAGGGAGGCAAAAAAATAATGATGCCCATCCCTAAAATTTTAAGATGATGAACAATTCTTTCATGGCAGTGCAGCAGACAAAATTTCTACAACAATGAAAAAATAATATTATAGTAAGGGAGCCCAAATTGCAAAAGTATATCAAGTTGGACTAAAGACAACTAGATTAAAGAGAGAGAGAGAGAGAGAGAAAACAAGAGGAATTGAAATTGTAAGAAGTTCAAATTGCAAATCAATGATTTGCACTAAACATACAAACGCAACCTTAACATAAAAAAAAAAAAAAAAAGAGAAACTCACACTTGTCACAGAAACTCTTGAAACAACATTTGCTAGTTAAAACAGCATTTTTCATAACTTCATTGCACAATGGGCAGTGAAGTTCTGGTGGAAGATCCCCAACAGATCGTGTCGATGGTAGGCCTTCAATTTCTTTCTCAAAAGCAGCCCTACATAGAAGTTTACAATTAGTCTTCAACCCAAGAACTGAGATATAGTATCAACATAAAGACGACATAGATAAGCTTACTCATTTGGCTTCAATACAGCAACTGCACCACTGGGCAATGTGTCTAAGCCATCTGGGGTGGCCATTAACATTGACTTTGGGATACCAATAGGAGGCTTTACTCTCTTAATATCATAGTCTGGATCACCATTTGTAGGACAGTGCTGGATAAAATGCCCTGAGTTTAAGAAGTGCATAAAGTGAGCACAGTTAGTAATATTTTATGCCTAGTAGAAGCATTTTTCTTCAAGTTTGTTGAGTGAGAAGTGTGTCATAGAACATAGCCATACCTGGCACCTTGCATCTATGACATACATAACCCTGTGGAGGTGTCTTCCGCTCCAGCCCTAATCAAACCCAACAAGAAAATCATTTTTTCAGCTTACCACCAAATAGAGGGAGTGCATCAATGCAATAGAGGTATGGTCAATGAAAACATATGTATGTGCACTTGACAGAGAAGGAATTCAAAATTACATGAATGCAATACGTGTTAATTGATGGAGAATGATAGCTAACTCTTATTAGGACTTTGTGTAATATATGGCCAAAATCCAATCACTCTCTATCATAATGTCAGGAAAAATTAGGAGAAAAAGAATAAGAGAATCACCAAAACCACGTCCACCCATTCTTCCTGTCATTCGCCCTCTGAAACCCCTACCAGGACCAAAGGCATCAGCATCCCGACTGCAAATCCCAGTGACAAATAACATGTAAAATGCAGACAAAAATATTTACAAAAAATATTTACAAATAACATGGATAATTTACAACAGCACAGAATGGCTGCTCACCACTGCCAGTTTACAGCTGGAGTATCTATTAAATCCTTAATCTTGCTGTCCTCATCAGCTTTATTTGTTGGGGGAGCATCAGCAAATGGTATGCTAGACTGAACTGGCAGTGTCTCAGGAATTGCATATAGATCACTTCCAAACTCATCCCATTCAGTGTCTTCAGTCTATAAAGTTAAATTATCCACAATACATCGATAAAAATAAAAATCTGGGTACTTTGATAGCAGCCAAAAATATAGTCCAATAAGACAAAAGCAATCAACATAGAAGCTTACATATTTCATTGCAGATGAATCAGGACCAGTAAAGTTACTCTTCTCTGGTATGGTGTTCACTGCCTTACCTTCTGCCTTTGGCCTACAAAATGCAACATGCCCAAACTCATCCAAGCACTCGGGATTCAAACACTAAGAGGCCGTAATAAACACAAGAACCACAGTTATCATCATGACCCAAAGGATTAAATCAATGAAAGACACTTATTCATAATATGTCGAGCGTGATCAATATACAAATAAACTAAACAACCCTTGAAAAATTTGATGGCACAGTTGAATGCAATCATAATATATCTTCCTAATTCTAAGCACGCACATGCTCCTAAGTCAAAGAAATTCAACAAAGTGATTGAGTACAGAAGTTTGAGATATACTCTTGCTTGGAAACAATCGGCATGCGAGGCCATCCTGGAACTCGGCGAATTAACACAGAAGTATTTTTTGGGATTAACATTGCTTCATCAAGATATTCTGAAACCAAAAAAAGACAAACAAAATCTATAAACATACTGCAAGGACAATAGTTTGGATACCAAACTTTATCAAAGTACATTCCCCACTGCAAAAACTATTATTTTCTGGAATGAGAAAGAAAGTCTGGCCAGGTAAGCCCACATAAACATGTCACAAGTCACAATCACTCGTTGATGAAACTAAGCCAATTTTCAGGAGTTCAACTTCAGTAAGCCATGACTGCTAACATCTGAAAACGCACCTCTCAATCATACAAGAATGATATAAGATTAAGCAGCAGCTGCACACACAGATTCAGCAGCAGCAAAATCCTTTTACGTCAATTGTTCATCAGGTGTGTTAGCATGTATAGCATTCTCCATTCTAATAATCCATTGCTCACAACACCATGGTGTCTCTCCCTCAAAAAGTTCCTCTATTGATCACGCTGACAATATGCTAGTCCTCTTGACAGAAAATCATCTTTCATTTACAGGTAGTGCAAGTGTGCTCAAGTCAGTCCCGAGTTTAGAGTCTTATACTGTTTTATGAACTGCTAAGAGAGAAAACTAAGAGCAAACGCCTGCACACGCATGACTAAGGTCAATTTAACCCCTCCCCAAATTAAGAACACTGATTTAAGGATCAATTAGGCGTACGAGTCAGAGAAAACAAAACCAACCTTCATTAGTTTGGGCATTAGCGACTACAAGGTCAAAGTCTGTACCCCTGCCCAAGTGCTTCGATTCAAAAATTTTTTCTTTCAAAGTGCCAACAGATATAAGAAGCCCGTCCATTGGGATTGAATCATAATCTCTTGCACTCTTAAACTTATAATACACAGCCATTGCCCTTTTTTTTAACAGAATGTAATGGAAATACAAAAAAAATGAGCAGCAAAAATAAAACCCCCGACAAGGGGTTATAGTAATCAATCAAAGGCCTCTTAAATAACCCCCCCCCCAAAAAAAAGGGCCTGATGTTCGAGACAAGAAAAGAACAAAACAACGATACAAAAATTGAACCCTCTTTTTTTTTTTTTGTCTTCTTCAAGAACTAAATAGAGATCAAACCAACAAACAATGAAACCCTCTTTTCCTTCCTCGCAGTTCCTCTACACAACCACAAGAAAAGCCCTCTCAATACTTCGATTCAAAGCCAAGAAAATCACACAATCAGATCAAACATCCAAGTCTTCACGACCCGACCCTGTATGCCGATGCCGCCAGGGAGAAGTCCTGAACCTCGATCGAAAAAAATCTCTGGATAGAGAGAGAAAACGCCAACTAGATGAACATCCGGCACAAAAATTACGCCTCAAAACCTTAGCGAGGAGATTTTCAAGTCCTTATAGAGATGGCTTCAGGACAGAAATGAACTAAAACAAGTAATAATCATTGCGAGAAGAAGACAGAATTAGGGTTTGAGCTCGAGAGTGCCATCGAGCAACGGCGGTGACCCGTTTTCTGGTTCTTCTTCCTTTCTTTTTTTTTTTAGGGTGATTAGTTCGGAGGAAAAGTTAAACGGGGCGCTACGTTTATAAAGGCACGTGTCCTGCCATTAGACTACAAACAAATTAATACATTAAAAATTTGATAATTTGACCCAATAAAATTTTATTTAAAATTTAATATCAAAATTTGTCTAATAAATACATTAAATTTAAACAATAACAAGTTAGATTCGTTTAAACTTGGTTGAAAATAGTTTAAAATTTATTTTTAAAATTATTAAAACACTTATTCAGTATCTCACTGTTATATATTTAGTATTTTTTAAATTGAAAAAGTAAATTTTTTGAAAATAAAGATAAAAAACTGTTTACATTACTATTCTCTAAATTCTACAATATAAAAATAATGTATAAAAGACAATTTTTTATATTTATAATTATGTTCTAAAATGTACATTTTATTTCTATTAATTTATTGATTGATTTTATTAAATATTTTTTATTAATATAATTCAATTTATAAAAAATAAGTATTTTTATAATTTTAATTATATATATTAAGATTATAAAAATTGGGTTTGATAAAATACAACTGAACTCGATGGTTAAATGTAACTAAAAATTTGAATATAATTGAAGTTGGCGGTGACGATAACTCGCTGTTGTTTTGGGGTTCCGGGATGATACCGCTCAGATGATGGGCTGTCACTTGCCGATCGAGCCCACTGCCCCTTTACGGCGCCCCTGCTCTGCTAGACTTTTTAACGGTTCACACTTACTAGCTCCCACGTCGTCCAAGAAAAAAGAAAAAAAAAAGAAACTTAGCCATTGATACCATACATTTCAATAAATTACTTAAAAAATAATAATAATAATTTTATAATAAATAATATCAAAACTTATCTTATTTTACTGTAAGACTCTCAACTTGGTAATAAGTAATTCTTAACAAATAATGTCGTCTTGAATGCAGATTATCCGGCACACCAAGTGTACAACAACAACAAAGATATCAATGAATTGAGAAATATATCCACATTATCCAACTTTCATATCATAAAAAATAAAAAATTTTTAGACCATGTAATCGTTATTAGTATATATCTCAATAAATTACTATTTGGTAAAAAGGTAACACTTCCTTCCTATACTTCTTTCTTATAGTGGATTCGTTGCAATAAAAGTAATTTTGTCATTTTGTTTCTAAATGTTACATGGGTTGGACTTTTTGACTCCTTAGAATGCTAAAACTTCAAGGCCGGGGTGAGGAGCAAGCAAATGCTAAAATTTTAGAATGCAAATTACTTCCATCAGGAACACGTAAGATATCAATCGGTAACATGCTTTGAAACTTGAGAAGGGAGAAATTCTTTTGACAAAATGGAAAAGAAAGAACAAAGGGTAAGCAAATTCAAGAAGACCAACACAAAACCCTTCCTTTCTTTTGATCAGAATCGACAGTAAACAAATTCTAATGACAGAGATCGAAGATGTGCTATAATGTACGGTCTATAAAAAGAGAAGAACGAAGGAAGCCTAAATAGGAGCAAATATCATACATCGGTTAAGATTAACGAAGATACAATCACAACATATGCCAGAAAAAAGAAAATGGCTATTTGGACAAAGAACTTTGGATTTTCTCTCATGTTTGGGGATGTTACAGCCCTGTAAAGGCAAAAAAAATAAAAAAAAGAAAAACCCACCAATTTGGGAGGAAGAGAGAAAGAGAGAGAGAGTGAGAGAAAACCATAGATGTAGGAAAAGAAAATACAAGACATAAGAGATGGACAAATACTGTAACGTTTACCTACCTTGCAATGCGCTGAGAAAGTCGTTGAAAAGGCAAACTCTGGATAAATACAATCCCAGGCCCCGTAACGGTAGCAGTCACTAAATTGTCACCCTACAATCCACAAACATAGTTAAGCATATTTAGGTTCTTCCGATCAGATGAGAGGCAAATACAGGTACCAAGTGTGTCCACCCAATAGCAAAACATGAGATGTTGAAAACATCAACAAGGACAACCCAACTAACAATGCTTCTTCCCCTTACATTCCTCTCTGCCCAACCAGCTTATATTATTTCAATATGCAACAATCTTTAAGCATTTACTATATATTAGAAACAAAAGCCAAAGCCAAACAATATGAAGGCAGAGAAACAAAAGTTCTGCATCCAAAAACAATTTTTCTTAAATTTTATTGAACAAAAAAATTAAAAGAAAACAAAGGATCGCCAGGGGAACGTTGAGGGAAAATTTGACTTACCCCAAAGACTGCCCTCCTCATAGGAACGTTGTATTTGATTTGGACATTAACTGTGGTGTTAAGTGCCACAATACAAGATACATCAACAGCTAGTACCTCTCCCACCTCTAGATTTTTCTGTACAACTGGAAGAAAAGAAAGCCACAGAATTCCAATAATTAGTGCAAAAAAGGAGAGGCCAAAGAAACAAAAACTAGTGTGTAGGGATAAACATATCCAGAACAAAGAATGCATTAGTCAGGAATCAAGCCTAGGCAACAAGGTGAAAAGCCATAAAAGGAGGTGAAGAACCAAACAATTATAATTAATAGTCCAATTAGGTAAGAACAAAAGCAGGGTGAGGGGAAAAGGACACAACAGCAAAAGGTCAAGTGCTGGACTCCATTCAGCCTTGACCCGAAGCCAATTGGGATTATCCATATGACTTTTTTTTCTCCATTTTTCACTGCTAAAGAATAAATAAGTGGGCCAAGTAAAATACCCAACATTACAGCACAGAATCTGCCAATTCAGACTAACCTCAATAGCCAAAAAGCCATCGGTCCCTATAAAGTCTCACATTGATAAAGTATATAAAGACCTGACCCAACTAATAGTATCTAAAGGTTGAATAGTGGCTTAAGCTTTTATGTAGCTATGAGATTCCATAACATTATTTTGCATGGAATTAAAGCTTGGTTCTCCTTCCATTGTCTACATCTAGTAATTCAGCCTCTACCAAATGTTCGTTTTAAATTGGTTCAACCCAATGTTAGTGGGGCCTAATACATAGGTTCAACTTCCAGTTTTTATCTGTTGCATGCTAGTTGGGCCTAGCACATTAGGAGTGTGTTAAGAGTATAAAAGTCCCTACATTGATAAAGACATGACCTAGCTTATAAGGTCTGAATTTCACAACCTGCTACGACGTTTCAGGGCATTATTTGATAGAATTATAAAGAGTTTATGTGAAAGATGTCAGAAGATGCATACCAGATCCACCAGCAAGAATAAATGCAAGCCCCTGTCCAGTAATCTTCTGTCTCAAAAATCCCTATAAAGGCATGAACACCCATCAGAAACATTGTCACACAAAAATTGAAGAATTTGATAAGAACTACTACTTGTGAAACCTTTCTTCTTAGAAGGCGAGGAAGGGGACACAGAATGGGAATCTTATAATCTGCACTATCTCACCTCTGCACTATTCATGACATTCCGTGCCCTTGGATCAACTGTATTACCGACCTTCACATTATTGACAGAGCAAAGAAAAGCATCTGGCTACAAAATATAAGCTGCATATAAAGAGCTTATATACTCAAGAATAAACTACATGTATACACTTCAAACAATAAAAAGTATGACAAATGGAATGCCCTCATTTATTGAACAGAAAATTCAGAAATAACTAAAAATGGCACAAAATTCTATTTCATTGAAGGAAAACAACCAAAGACTGCAAATTAGATGTACCTGGCACAAAATCTCTCCACCAAACATGGCCAGATCAATCTAGAAAACAATGAAAACCAGCCACATGACAAATAAAAAATTAGTTGCCTTAATAATAACCCTGGCATCCTGTGCTCAATTATAGTGTATAATTTACAGAATTTAGCACGTGTTGAAGAACAAACCGGGAGAATTCTACCAAGAGATGGTGCAGTGATTCCAACAAATCCATCAGTTGGACCTGAATTGCGAAGAACTATGCTGGTGACTGTCTTGCCAAAAAGCCAGTGCCACAGACCAACTTCATTTTCAGGGATGAAGGTGTTCTCCATTTCGACAGAACCAGACATGAAGCAAATGGAACCTACGGTTTATTTGCAAGTCAGTTCCATGCTTAACAGTGAAATAAAGGAAAATTTCCATAATTTAGTCCCATAAGCAAAGCATCATATCAATCAGCTGCTAAATGAACATGGGATTGGATAAGCATAATAAATACTAGTTTCGACCAAAGTACCTGGTCTTGCAATAACCTTTTCTTGTGGTTTCAACATTATCTGAACATGCCAAAAACCAATAAAAGGAAAGAAATTCAGAGCAGAAAAAAAAACACAGTGGTATAGCTTACTGTCAGATCAATTGCATGTACCTGAACAACCTGAGCTTCACCACCCAAAATCTGAAACGGTGTTATGGCATCTTCCTGACTCTACAGATAAATATAGCTTGTCAGATCATATTGCATGTACAATATTCTCAAATCTCTAGCAAGGGCTTGCAAATAATTGTGCAACTCATAAAGCAGTAGGCTTCAGCAATCCTTAACCAGACTCCTTTAATTGAAAATGTGACTACATTGGGACCACCAATTTCCAAGAAACAAGCAACACATATTCTGCATATGACTGTTATCTGAATCAATTTTGTGCTTCATCTGAACACATGGTCATACACAAAAGTTTCCAAATGCAAAAGTTGCTTGCAGTGCATTATCGTTGCTCAAAATACAACTTACATTTGTCAGATTTAGTCCTATGATCACATATCAATGACCAGTCATTTGTAAAGCAAGTAATAATCCGATGGTCACCATTTGATAAGTTTAATGATGTAGGACAAGACAAGACTATTTTTTATTATTCTACAATTTATCTAGTGATTTTGGTTATTCCATAGTTTATTTACTTATTTTAGGGTACTTCAGTGTAATTATGTGTTTTAGATTAGATATTATTAGGAAAGTGACTTTATTTCAAATATCTTGTCAATATATTTTCCTTATTAGTTGGTCTTTTTAGGTTTAGAAACTAGAACAAATAGGGCCTTAAACAGTATTGATGTATTCAATTTATTATCAATGAATTATCGATCAAACAAAGTTCTCTTCTCAGACTTTTTCTATCATCTCAGGTGAATTCCAAAAACTCTTAATCAAGTGTTGGCCTTGATGTTATTTTTTACACATTTTCCTCTTGCATTAGTTAAGTACCATAGTTATCTACCCAAGAGACACATTTCATATTATTTCCCTTTCTTACCTAATTTATTACCATTAGATAAAAGGAAATTATTTAAATAAATCCTCACAATTCAGCTCAATCAATGTCTAAGATGCACGCAAATTTTATTAATCCCCCTAAAATAACCCATGAAATTCATGTGCCAACTTTTCCTAACATTCATTTAGGAATATAATCAATTAATCCTAATCAAGCAAGATGATGTTGCTTAACAAGATAACAACAAATCAAGATTACAAGAGTAGAAAATATTTAACTTTGTTGTGGCACACATGCATGCAAAAGGCAAAAGGGGAATCCATGATTATTTACTACATATGGACAATAATGATCTCTGTGAAAAGATATTAAATGCATATGGAAATATGAGAATAAAGAGTAGGCCCTTGAAATGTCAAACAAACTTTTTTCTAACAATACATCCATCTAATATGCAGATACGGACCCAAAAGATAGTGCCACAACAATTTGTGCCTCTGCACTAAGGGGAAAGGATTATATAATCCGTACAAAATCCATCCAAATGGGTCCATCACAAGCTGGACACACACACATGTCCGAAGCTGGCTGAGCATACTGTTTTTCATCCATATGATATGACATGCCAATGGAACCACAGGATCCATCTTAGACTGCCAAAATCACGGGCTGCCGCAAGTGTGTGAGATAAAAGCATCCATTATCATTTGAAAGTAATGAAGAAACTACCAACACTACATGTGGCATCTGTTTTCTGCATGAAAAATAATTATGTTCAATTAGGATTCTGCTGATAAAACATGATTGCTCTACATGTTCACATGTATTCCAGTCCCAATCAAATTGCCAAAATTTCAGAGCTACTTTTGCTCTTTTCTTTAATTACACTGCTTCTACTTTTACTAAAAAGAGTACACCTTGTTACCATACTCTGCAACTGTTTTCTATATTTACACATATCTAAGCACAAATTGAATTTTCATTGCATCATGCAACGCCCTTTTTATTATTTATTTTTTAAGGTTCACTGAGCTTATTTACCACATGTAAATTTTTCACCCTTTTTCTTCCACACTTCCCATCATTCTAGATTCTCCCCGGATCCGCCATCACGATCTCACATAGCACAAAAAAATTTCCCGCATTCCATCAAAAAATGGATTCGTCAATTGACTACACATATACACACGCAGAATACACCCAATCCCTAAAGTCAGTGATAATTAGCATATGCCCTCTCCGCCAAAATTGAACCGTCGCCAAAAAACAAAAAAAAAAAAAAAGGAGAAAACAAACCAGCACAAGATCTCAACCAATGCACACAATAAAAGACGGATCAAGCACTTCAAACAGCACTGAAACCTTAAATTCTCATAAAGATAAAACAATTGAGAGCTGACAACAGGAAGGGCAGCACAACTCAATCATCTTTAATCTTTACTTCACTTAGATTTCCTCGGTAAGCAAACGAATTGGAGTAGCGAATACGGTCATATACATATGCGAGAAAAATACAACCACAGAGAGAGAGAGAGAGAGAGAAGAGAGAGAGAGAGCTTCACCTGATAAACGTACGGCTGAAACGGAGTGGAGAAAAACGGAGCCGCCATGGCTAAGCTAATAACGGAGAGTGACAATCGCCGTATATCAGAGCAGAGATCGAGAGAGATAGAGCGGAGGAGGGCTTTCAATTTCTGAGAATTTCATCCATATACCCGTGTTGGGGTTTTGTGGGACGGCTGACACGTTGAAGTATATGACGTGGAGCATATTTATTGGTTAGAACGTCTGCTTCCACGTGTACTTTTGTTTTTTTTTTTTTTTAAGATTTGGTTCAGCGTTCGCAAAGTCTTGATGTCCGCCTCGTTTCGCTTCTGTTGGGTTGGGTTACCCCTCTGTCGTCGCCGTCTTGCAATGTATTTAATATTATAATTATCTTTACTTATACAAAAAAAAAAAAACTACTTTGCTTAGTAAATATTTAAAATTAATTAATACTAAAGTTATTTATTCTTGTTTTTATTTAATATTTTTAACAAAATGCACTATTTAAATATTATTAAATTTAAATAATTCTAATATTATACCGTGTATTATTTCAATGTATGTGTTTCAATAAAAAATTTAGATTCAAAATATTTGAAATTAGTTAATACTAAAGTTATTTGTTTTTGTTTCTATTTAATATTTTTTATAAGAAAATGTACTATTTAAATATTATTGAACTTAAATAATTTAAATATTAATCAATTTAAAATGTAAGATGTGTATTTAACACAAATTTTCATTTTACATCTTAAAGTAAGCATAATAAAAGAATTTGAACCAAATCAATGCAAAAAGAAGCACATATGCATTTGAAATGAGGAATTAGCACGCATACAATACAAAGAGTGGGGAGTAACGTTACCAATAAATTAATCCATGCCCCCCCCCCCCCGGGTGTATTTGATTTGATGGAAGAATTTATTAATTATGTGAAAAAAGCGGATGAAACTAAAGTTGTATTTTATTTGTATGTCAACGTTTGATGGGAGTCTTGCATTAAGGGAATTAAAGCCATCGATTGTTAGACGGTTGCATTACCTAGGGAGGGACGAACAGATAAATATTTAGACACATCCAATTCTTCCTCGTACATGTTGCATTTCCATACATGGACATGTTCGATACCTTGGAACTTTGATTGTTCAGTTTTGTATCAAGCAATGACGAAGTCTTCAAGAATAACACTTATGAAAAAAAAATATATATATTGTTTTACCAAATGTTGAATAAAAACATCAACTTGTCTATAAAAAAAATTAAAAATTAAAAATTGTGATCACTAATTGAGAAGTCAAGCGGCAATATGTGAAAAACTCATCAACGCAACAACCAATGTACTTCAACACGTCAACAAAATTTTATCACAATCTTACATTGTGAACCAGGTTCACCTAAGAATTTCGGGACACTCTGCGACTAAAATTATCCAATGTGCTCATCTCTTCTCGTTTGGCCATGGCTCCTGATCATTATCAATTTCAAGGAATTCATTTACCCATTCCAATCCAAAGCATCCTTCTTGGGAGTGGGAGAAATCAAAGAATTCATTTATATCGAAGCTAAACTCCACGCTCTCAGATGTGTTAGTGCCCTCCTGCTCAGCTTGAGCAATGTCCTGGGTCTTCTGGGACTGGAGCTGCTGGGGAGTTGAAGACTCTGCCGTCTTCTCCTCCTGATCTATTCTCTTGCTCAAATGAGAATTCCAGTAGTTCTTGATTTCATTGTCTGTTCGCCCTGGCAGCCTCCCAGCAATTAATGACCACCTATCAATAACACGGTGCAACAGTTGAAAAGATTGCAAATAACTATAGCAACTCAGCATCACCTTTTCGTTTTGCTGTGTCAAGAAACCAATGGTTGATATGGCTCAGGAATGGTACGTGTATTAAAATTTAACATGCGTCCTCATGCAAAAGTCCTTTGGACGACATCATGAAATGGATCACATATATTAAACTCTAACACAGTGATTAGCAACTAAATTAACCAACCTGTTGCCTAAGAGTTTATGAAGGCGGAGAATCAAGTCCTCTTCGTCCCGTGATATGTTGCCCCTCTTGATGTTGGGTCTTAAATAATTCAACCATCTCAGCCTGCAGCTCTTGCCGCATCGATTCAGACCTGGAAAGAGCAATGCAAATCATGAAAAATTCAATGGGTTCTTGAAGTCTTGGCTCAAAAACTAGCAAGAATATGAAAGGAAACCTGCTTTCACGGCAATTGTTCTCCATTTCTTTGCACCATGGGCTCCAACGTACACAGCTAGTTTTCTATCTTCCTCTGCTGTCCACGCTTCCTTGTTGATACCCTTTTTGGTAGATGCATCAGTGTTCTTTGGAGCCATGAGAGGACAAGAGGGAGGGTGACAGAGAAAGCAAGCAGAGAGAAAACTCCACGACTTTTGAAGAACTCAATGGCAGGATGCTTGTTCAGTTCACTACTAAAGCTTGTTCAGCTACTAATAGGGAGGCTGTCGGAGAGAGAAAGTGAGGGTTGCGGGGGGGGGGGGGTGTGAGGATCTAAAAGGGGGAATAATATGCATGGAGCGCTAGGTGTATTGAAGTGGGGGCGAGGTGGGACCATCTAGCTAACCTTCAGGGGGAGGCATCAGGGAGAAACAAAAGCCAACTACCAGTTGGTAGGCTCTATGTTATGGAAACTGGAAACCGCCGGCGATGCACAATTTAGTCTTTGAAACTACTAGGCTGTTGATTTCTTTTTCTTTTTCCCAATAAATTGCCAGGCCAAGCGAGTGTCCGATATGGTGACTCTCTCTCTTGTTTAAATCCTCTTCCTTCCTTCTATGTTCGAACTTGAGATTTCTGCAGATTAATTAGTAGAAGGGTCTAAACTCTTAATTATAAATTTAAGATTCAAATTTTAATTTTTACATTAAAAAAAAAAAAACAAAGAACTTCTAGATGCTAGAAGGAGAAATTTTTGACTTGGAATTCTGCAATTAGAGTAAAACCTCCATATGCTGATCGCGATCCAATAATGTTGAATTAGTTTACACACAACAAGCTCAAGAATGATCAATGTTTTGGAACTCTACGTTGGCTTAAGTTTGAGCTTCTCTCGCCATTCTCTTCGGCATTTTGTCAATTAAGGACTTTTTTCATCTGGACGACGGAAACAATTAACTAATTCAATATGGCCAATCCAACTCCAGGCACCGGGCTCGCCGGTTGGGTTGGAAAGTTAGGTGACAATCTGGTGGCTATACTGACCAACAAGGTCGTTCTAACACACATGAACCAATGAAATACCCATTCGTTGGCCAAATTAGCAATCTTGCATGTTGTAGAGAATATTTGGACTAGAGCCAGCTGTGGGCATGTGTTCCATCTTATCGACAATGATGTAAGGAATATTCTTCAATGACAATAACTTACGTCTTGTTCTCAAAAACCCAATAATGATAATAATAAAACACAAAAACAAAAGCCCGTGCTCATTTACTCGTGGGTTCACCAAAAAAAGGGGGGGGGGGGGTTCATGTTTTATGGAAGATCCCCAGTTACGGACTGACCCGATCCATTAATTCAAGGAACGCAATGCTCTGTGCTCTATTACCAAATTGCTAAGAAAGTCAAGGCTCACTGTAACGATTCTTCTCATCTAGCATTAACCATTGTGGTAATCTTCGAGCGGGCAGGAAAAATAAAAATAAACCTAATATATTGCCTGTAAGTCGGTTTATAAGTTGTAATATTTGTCATCTTACTAAAGTATCATAAAACGAAAAATCGGGAGGTTGATCAAAGCATATTTTTACTGCCCAGTTCAGGCAGAAGAATTTGGCAGGTGAGGCAGAATCTCGATTAAATTTAAGGAAAATGTTAGGTTAACACCAATTTTTAATGCTGGAGCGTCACCAGCAGACAAAAATATGTAATTATAATTATTTGATTGTACGTTTGTAATTTATTTATTGTTTTGTTTTTTTTTTTGGTACAAGTTGTGACTTTTAGATCTTTTGGAAAAAAAAAAACAAAAAAAAAGCTGACAATTGATTAATTGAAACTTGTGGGGCCTTGAGTTCCCAGCATGTGTGGATGGCCCCAGAGGCCTATATTTCTGCCTGTCATGTCACGATGCACTGGGGGAGTAATACACAAATTTATGAGTTGGGTGTCTTTGTACCTCACTTCTGCTTGAACAGGAAATCCAGCAAGGTGCATCCTTACCGAAAGCAGGCTCCCCCTAGCTCTCATGATGTGTACTTATCATTTGGGCCCAAGTCCCATGGCAATACACCAATCAAGTTTTAGATAATTGATACGGTAGAGATCATAACTATGCATCAAATTGAAGATGTGCTGAAATGTCATTTAGCTTACACTAGGAGTTCAATTATTTTTGAACATCAACATAAATAATGCTGGCATGCATGCCATAGAAAATTATTAAATAAAAAATGATAGCAAATGAGACAAAAGATCTCGAATCAATTGAAACCTTCCGCCACTAAAGTATAATTTGGGTGGAAATGGAAATTGAATCAGCAACACCTGACACATGATTTACACCGCACCACCATCCAAATTAGTGTTGAGTATTACAACTTCTGTGATCTTTAACATCCTCCTTTCGTCGAGACACGTAAATTCGAGTCCACAAATGATTACCATTCACCACAAATTTCGCCTTTGATCCCCCGTTAAGTATCTTTGGTATCACCGTTGAATCACTGAACACAATCCGTCCAAACAAAGGGTCCTGTCCTGGTGGAGTACGTTCAATAAAAACGTTCTGTACTACCGCACCCCATTTCCTACAAAATTATCAACAATCAAATAAATGTATGTATTGAGAAGTGAAGAGAAACTATAAACAAAAATCGAAAGCAGTCATGTTTGCACACGAGGTAAAGAAATTAAGAATCTCATCGCGGGTTAGCGGATGTCCCATTGAGAAGGTCAGAAACATTGTCCTGGAGTCCTCAGGAGCAGGTCCAGGATTGTTTCCAATAGCTCCAGGATGCAGCACTAATTGCTGTCTTGATGTTTCATTGACTTGGTCATGTACCCCACCAGAACACCCTGGAACATGCAGTTCTCCAAGGGTTTTGACCGCTGGTCTTGAACCAGATTCGTCAATTTCTATGGCCCTTGTCTCACCAAATATTTTATCACAGACTGTTTCCATAATGTGGAGGAAGCGCCTGTGCATAAAATCTCGGTTATGGTAGAAGAACCTCTGGTTCATTGACTCTTCAAAGAGGCGTAGAAAGACTGGAGCATCATCAGAATCTGTTGGTTCATCGGCTTCTGGTTTGATGCAACTTACGCATTGCAATGCCTCGTATAACAAGGCTTCAATGGTGGTGTTATCAAATGAATTTATCGTCCGGATAAGATCATGATGGCCGATTTCCTCGAGCATTAGCCAGAGGGCTATTGCTTTCTTGACATCCTGGGGACTTTTTCCCATTGAGCCTACCATCCTATCGAAAAGCAGTCTCTCCAGCGTGTAGAAGAGCAACAGATCAACAAGACTACCAATTCCGGCCATGCTCCAAGTGTTTGGCTTACATACTGAATAGCTACTACTTAGAGTAGAGTTTTAAGGGAATTGGTATAAACTTATATTAGCAGATTGAGAATGCGTCGGGCCTCTTGGGGAAATGCTATGTGTTGGGAAGGGGATATGCACTTGTATGGGGAGTTGCACAGACCGTAATACGAACAAATTGGTCAACGACTATTTATGAGTGTGCTCATTTTCAATATGCATTTAAGCACTACAGTCGCAGTGGAAGATGCCTGAAAGTCTTTTTTTTTTTTTTTTTTCATACCTTCTTTCGTATTGGCATTGAAATGAGATTGACCTTCTTTAAAATTAAATATGATACGATTAATTGAGAACATAAACAAAAATCACTGAGTACAAGATGGATTATATAAGCAGGAGAACAAAAGATGAACTGGGAATGGGAAAAAAACACAAACATTTCACAGACAATTTCTTTTATTGGCCAATACATCAAAAAAAGAGATGCCATAAGTAGGAGTTGATGAAAGTAAATTTAATCAGATTTAGCAATTGGGGTACTACAATGGCATATGAAATAATTAAACTCAGCTTTTCATCTTATCGTTGGTCACCAATCCAGGTAACTTTATTAGTAAGTTCTTATTCATTCGAAACATTGTGCGCACAAAGCAGCAACAGCAGAGTCCTCTTACTCCCCCTCACAGTCTGGCATTACGCAGCTGTTGCTTCAACAAGGGGTGTACGTATTCTTGGTAGCCATCAGGCACAACAGAATCATTCAGAGGATCCTTCCAGGCTTCTTCGTAGAGTTTTGGATACACATTTCCATCATACCGGCCGAGAATTGACCCGAGGAAGTGATTGGTGTAATTAAAAGCATCTACAAGTGCGATGGCATTGGGACGCACCTGATTTATGAAAGAAAACCAATCAGTTGAGAGATCAAAGCAGCAAGAACATAAAGAGAACTAAACCGCTGGAAACTAACCTGGGAATACAAAGATCTTAGCTGATCGTTAGCAAGTGATGCTTGCTTGGCTGTAATGCAGCCCGTGGCCAGGAAGTCACCCTGATGTTTGTGCAAAAGGTGCAATGCATAAATGTTGCACAGTATCTGCAACTGTCGCTTCAACCCTTTACCTGGTACATCTTGTTGCAATTTCTCTATGAATCTGGAACAAAGGGTTGGATTAAGAATTTGTGTAACAAATATAGAAAACAGTAAGAATGAATCAAGTCTAACATCCAACTTGGGCTACAAGAATTGATTGCCGAATTTGAGATGAAAATTTCAGATTACAACCAGGTGGAAAAGGGAAAAGCTTACTTGGAAACAATAATCAATTGGCAATGAGCAACCGCAGCTTCAACTAGATCAGCTGAGAGTTCTAAAAATCCTGAACCAAAATAAAGAAGAGGAGTAAATGAGTAATCTATGACTATGAGATGAACATTAAAAAACCTTTTGACTGTAAAAGATCACAGGAAGCAAAATTTTGGCCTTGGCTGGGTGGAAAGCATATAGGCAATAAAATGCAGAAAGTGTCATGTTATTAGCAACTCAGTATAGCCAAATTGCAGACAAATGTGTCAACAAAGGATTATGACATCTACTTTCCCCTCCGATGGATTTGAATAATTTTACTGCTCTAACATCTTCAACTGCTTCTCATTATCATTGGTAATTTTGACAATACATAAGAGGGAAGAAACAGAAGTCTTAAATGTCTAGGAAGAGAAGACATACCCTCCTCAGGATTTGTAAACTTGTTAAGGTTTTGAGCACAGGCAACAGACATCCTAGCAGACCTGGCTTCAAATGCCTCCAGTATTACATTAGGATTTAACCAATCCTCCGCTGCATCAAACAGAACAAATATCATTGACTTCATGCACATGAAATGCATCATTGACAGATGCTTTTAGGTCACATCAAGGAAGTCCAGTTTCAGAAATCAATAAGGATAAAGTAAATTCTCATGTCTAAGCATTTGTACCCATGAATCCTGAAGTTCAATTTGTATCCATCTACTAACATTCAGTAAATAATTACTCAGACCCATACTACAGTAACTCAAAGCTGCAAATGGGAGAGGAGAGAGATTAACTTGAGAACTTTTACCCTTTTGAACATTACAACGACACTGCAGCAGATGCTCTACTCTTCCCAAATAAGCCGTTGTTCCTACAGGTTTCTTTCCAGAAGGCAGCTGAGAAACAGTCTTCACAAGAAACCTTGCAACCTAAAGGAAAATTTTAAAGAAGAAAGTTACAGTTTTAGAAAATCAACTTCCAAATAGGTCAAGTAACCCACTGCCATTGACATATGTAATGTGTAAAGAACAGGGCTGCAAATATGCATTTCCCAGTTTATTATAGTTGAAGCACATCCCAAGAATATTTTCACCAAATTACAGTATAAATTAGTGGAGTATTAGCTTCCAATTGACCCTTTAACCCTACAATCACATTCCAATACTGTTCATTAGCCCAGTAGCGCCAAGTGCATGCATTTTTATCATGATCAGAATGTTTAATTTCCATAAAATGGCCGACACTTGCCATGTTGAAACAAGTTCATACAAATCATTGTACAACCAAACCAATAAAGTTATAAAGCCAGGCCTCTTCATTTATGTAATAGATAGGCACATGTAGATCTGCAGAAGAGGATGACTATTGCAACCAAATTGAGTTCGATCTGTTTCACATACCTGTAAAAGGAGCACAACATTGTCTCCCTCATAGGTACAGGATGGGACATAAACGGCAAACAACTCAGGAAGCCCACTGGAACAGAGGTAACCATGGCCACCACACAGTTTTCTACATTCTTCAATGGCATCCTTAAGGCAAAGCAGTCTTTTCACAATTAGAAAAGGATAAGTAAAAAAATTTTCTAGTTTCATCACAATAGATTACAATCATCTAAATAGTCAATTCAGCGTGCTAACTGGATCAGTGGGCAATGTGCTAGATTCAGCTTAAACTTGCTCAAACTCACTATAGAATTTCAGCTTGTAAAATATCTCCCCGTGCCAAAATTGTGGCCACATGTGGAGAGAGGGGGCCGGGAGTGAGAGATTCACCAAGTTTGAAGCAAAAGAAACAAACATATTGGTAAAGTCACATACAGCAGTGACAGAAGTCGTCAAAGACTTCAAACCCGCAGTACATGCATGGGCTTCTGGCAACGTGGAGAAGTCCTTGGCTTGCAACCTCTGGACAACATCCGTA
Organism: Ceriops zippeliana; assembly: GCA_037897445.1. Classification (NCBI taxonomy): domain Eukaryota; kingdom Viridiplantae; phylum Streptophyta; class Magnoliopsida; order Malpighiales; family Rhizophoraceae; genus Ceriops; species Ceriops zippeliana. The sequence goes on along the minus strand of JBAPLH010000055.1, from coordinate 3,304,853 downwards.
TAAAGCCATTTCAACCATTCACCAACAAATCTGAAAGCATATGCAGATGCCAACAGGGGGAAGAGTCTACTTTGCTGAGTTTTGTAATCAATCACCTAAAACATAGCAGAAGCTTGGACCATTAGATACATTTCCTCAGAACTACTGATATGCTAATGTGCATTGACTGACCAGTTGCAAGACTAGTATAAAAATAAAATTCTCAAGATGTTTAAATAAACATGTAAAGGATGGCCAAATAAAATCATTTCAACTGTAGTTGTCAAGCAGTGAACACAGAAATTTTGCAGTGCTATCATACAAGTCCAACTCTGCAAAAGCTTTATCATAGAAATTTTGCTTCCATAGAATATAGAATTGTTCACGAACCATTATCGTCCAGATACTTTTATCACGCCAGACAACACAGTCAATATGGAATTCTTAAAAGCAATCAATTACCCTAAAATTTAGCAATAAGGCTGAGTGGTGCGATCCACAGCAAATGAAAATGCATTCATCGGAACTGAGCTAGCTATGAAATTATGAATATCACAACTAAAGAAAGTAGGATTCTGAAGGATACCTGGGTCTCTAAACCACCATTCTGTGAACCAAATTGTCTGCGGACAGCACTATACCTTGTAGCAATGCAAACTGCCCTAGACAAAGCACAAGATGCATCCGCTACGATTGTTTGCCGCACAAACACCATGGTGCCATAAACCAACTGCCTTGGAACATTGGATTGCACACATTTCCCTTTCCTTGTTACCTGTAAAACCCTGTAATATTTGAAAGAAGAAAAATGATGCCGATGATCAAGTGTATAGACTAAGCAACATGAAGAGCTAGCATTTGAATTAAATTTCCCAATTGCTTAATTGTCATTTCTGTATTACACTATGAATAGAATACTTAAACCAGCACTGGATCAACTGAAGATAACCAAATATGGCTACACCAAACATATAATTTTAAAAGAAAAAAGAACATTGTGAAGTCGAGAACCAACCGCTGCAACATTTGGTCCCTTGGGATTCGCACATGGTCAAGTCTTAATACACCATTGTCCATGCTGTTATATGCACCATTCCCAAACTTTGTTCCAATATCACCAATGGTTATGCCAGGAAGAGGCATGTGATCATCCAAGCTCCGAAGCTGGACAATAAAGCCTGAAATTGGATTTGAACAAAATGAATACTCCATAGATCAATTCAAATATATAACAGAATTTCAAACAATCGCTTTAATACTTACCATGTACTCCATGTTCTTTACCATCAGTTATAAGCCGAGCATAAACAACAGCATGTGTGGATATTTTACCCAGCCCACCTGGCCACCACTACAAAGTTGTGTAGAATGAAGAGTAATGCAAAAACAGGTTAGTATGACAATATAAATAGCTCTCTCATGTGATACAAAAGATGTGGAACATACACAATCAATGAATTAATTACTCACTTTCGATGAAGTTAATGTTGGACTGTGAATAACAAACTCGTCTGTCTCAGGATCAAATGTTGCAGTGGTTTCGAGCCCTTGAACGTTAGAGCCATGACCAAGTTCAGTCTGTGCATAGCAGCCAATTATCTGCATCTTATGGGCCAAAGGCAACCACTTCTGTTGCTGCTCGTCAGTGCCTTGCCCTTTAATAGCTGGTATAAACATTCCCTATCCAACCCACCATAAGAAAAACAGAAGAAAAAAGAGAGCTAATTAGTTGGTAGCAAATCAAGACATACAGAGTCCTTTTCGAGAATCTGTAGATATATATATATATATATATATATATATATATATATATATATATATAAAGGATAAAGGACATCTCAGCTCCTACGCTGAAGATCTAGAGAAGGGTCAAATTAACACAGGCTTACCCTTCTTCCATAGAGAGAGTATTTTTGCAACTCCAACTTATGACTTCACGGTCACAAGTATCCTTACAGTTACATCATCGCATGCCCTTCTAGTCTTGTCATACAGTGTTATCTAACAGTAATGCATAAGAAAATCTCTACAATGCAGAACAATAGATAGTAATTTACCCAATGAAGATCAGTAAATGCGGGTTCGTCCACATAAAACCTTAATCTGCCAGCCTCTTCCTCTGCAACAACAAAACAAAGAATCAAATGTATTTTAGCACTTGTTCGGTACCAAAAAAGAAAAAAAAAACTGTAATTACGAATCCAAGTCGAAAGACTTTACCCGTCAAGCGAAGCTCAATGATACGTTTCCAAGCGTAAGCTGCTTTCCTAAGGGTATTCTTAAACAATTCCTTCCTACTTACCATAGCTCTGTAGTCCTTTCTAAATGCCTGGAATCAAGACATTAACACCGAGCATCAAAAGCACAATCAACGTCAACAAAAATTACTCTAATCACTCTTCTCTCGAGCGATTTTCTCAGGAAACATACAGAAAAAATGCGAGGGTGCGAATTTACCGGATCGCTGGCGACGAGACGAGCCATGCGATCGTTGACCTCGAAGGCGTGGAGGGAGCCGGCCCACACGATCTTCATCTCTTCCACGTCGAACTCCGCCTTGTTCCGCTCATCCGCCAGGTAATCCACTCCTCCCTCCATATTCTCAATTCAGTCAAACCAAACCAAATCAAACAAAAACGGGGAAAAAAATATCGAGTTCCTCTCGTTTTTTTTTTCCCTTCTGTTTTAAATTTTCTCTTGCAGAGATTGAGGTTGTGTTTTTCTTTTCTTTTCTTTCCTTTTTCAAAGACCTCTTCCTGTAAGAAAAACGGACCAGAGAGCACCAATTCTCAAACAGCTTATCTCATGTTCCTGTTCATAACGAGATGATCAGGCCACCCAACATTTGTAGTAGTTATCATCTAAAAGTTGAGTTTTCAAAGATGGTAGGCTCTCAATTTATGTTTTTATAATATAGATATTTTTTTAATTTTAATTTTAATAGACATATTAAAAATGTGAAACATCAAAGATGGAGCCTGTAACAGGTGACACCCACCGCCCATATGTTAGATGCGGAGGAGACTGCATAAAATACTAAAAACTGCATCAGAGCGCACATATTGGGCGGTTGATTTTCTTTAATTTTTATGTTTCGAAAAGAAAAGGAAAATATTAAAAATTGTGATGGTAATTTTTATATATTAACTTTTTTTGTTAAATGGTAACGGTGATTTGAATGGATTTGGTTCGCTGCAGGGGGTATAGACTTAATTATTTAATAACTTTTCATTTACAACAAAAGGACTTTTTCCTTTTCTTGGGTTTCCTTATAAGGAAATCAGAAAGGAGTTAGCTAGCATATTTGATTTAGTAGAGAATTTGGCTACGTTGATGCATGGACACTCATTTATGGATTAGTGATAATTGGACCATCAAATAAAATCATGATTATCCCTTTTCTCCTTTTTTTTTTTTCTGAAAAAATAAAGTAGCATCATTAATCTGTTAAAAAGATAGCATGCGTGGAAATATTGTTTTGCCTCGGTGTACTTTGACCTATAATGAGAAAGCGAATAAACATAAATTAAATGAGCTTAATCTTTTGGTTCCAAATCAGCTAAGGATATGTTTACTAAAATGTTGTAATTGACTATATACTGAAACGTAATCGGTTGTCTTACATTCCACTATGTACATTTGCCTTTTCATAAAAAAATAGAGAATGGATAGATTGAATTGTAACTCCAAAAAATGAAGATGTTTTTAACTCCAATTGAAGACAAATTAAACAAGTGAAATTTGCATTGGTTTGGACATACACAACATACATCTAAAAATGTTTAAATTCTGGTGAACAGTAAAAAAGGAGAGCAAAGCTTACAATAGAAATGAATCAAGTAAAAAGATTTATAATGCTAATAGGTTCAATTTGAGAGTAAGACTTCATTGTTGTTATTGATTTGTAATCGTATCAACGTAGAAAGATATCCAGTCAAAATATTTATAAGTACCTCCTTTTTTCTTTCTCCCGATTGACTCACTCTTGTTTCTTTTGAGCAATGCAAAACCATTTACGCTTATCTGCAACCTGTGCCCAGTGCGGTTGTGCAGCATGGGACAATGGATCCGTCCTGAAATTGGATGTTGCTTCTTCATTAACATTAGGGCCCCAATCTAGAATGCAAGTTGGATCAATGACAGTCATAGGATATCACAAAACACCATCAGCCAACCATGCTCTGGGTAAAGCCTTAGGAGTTGATAGCTCCAAAACATCAAGCTTTCATGGGGAGATAAAATGCAACCCATTTCAGGTATATCCCACGCTTCAACATGTGACTACCACCTCTAGGTTACACCGGTGTAACTTTACCTCTATACTAAGGCTATACACTCGATGCTTGTATAACAAAATTTCATCTTTCATTTTGTAAAGGACCTGAACATACAACGAATTTCCTCATAAGCTCTATACTTGCGGCAATGGTAGACCCAGCAGTCCCTACGAAGCCAAGTGAAGCGCAACTGCAAATACTTTCTTCTATGTATAAAAGTACATCAGGCAATCTCTCATGGGAACACTGCACCTTCTTGTGAACTTCATTAAGACTTCCTGGAACAGATCCAAACTTTAGGCCATGCCCTGCAGCAACAAGTTTGTTTCCTGTTTGTATCACCAAGTCATCTTCCTCACTCAGAAAGTACAACCTAAAATGGTCTGAATCACGAGCCAAGTCCCCCAAGTAGTTTCCAGTCCAATTACCTTGAGGAAGATCAGTCATTAAATATATGTGAACAGGTAGAGAACCCTCCTTTGCTAATGATTCTAATTTTTGTTTCAAGCCAAGAAAGGTAGCCTTCCAATGGTTCTTAAACTGCCCATCTAACAATCTGAGCTGAGCGCAAAGGAAAGGAGCCTTTATGGTCTGCAATGCAAACTTCTTTCCTGCACTTGTAATTTCAGGGACAAAGGGAAGAAATTCACTCTTCTCAATCAAGGATTGTATCCTTTGATCACGTTGTGCTGTGTGTATATCAATATAAAGTTCAGAACCTTTATATGGGGCAGTAAAAAGGGTTCCAAATGCCAGAACAGTGGCCAATTCAGCTTCAGAACCAGGCCCAAGGGCCTTATAGACATCTCGTCGTCTCCTAACATAAGAAATTTTCTTTTTCTTTTTTAGTTGTTCATCAGGTTGGAATGCATCTAGTACTCCATCCTCTTCACCATTCTTGTAAGTCCAAACTGTTCTTCTACAATCTTCATTTACAGCATATAAGCATGCATCTAAATTAACGTCAAAACCAGATAGTATCAATCCACACTGTCTAAGATCTTCAAACAAAGAGGTCTGCGAATGCAAATCATTTCCACAAGAAAAATCCATATTCATACCACACCATAGGGACATAAAAACCCTGAAATCTATCGCCCGAATGGAAGCAGGAACCACTGATGAAATATCAACAATGTCAGCTATTGACACATACCTGAAATAAAAAGCAAAAAAAAAAAACTTAAACATTATCCAATCTGAAAAGGCACACTGGCATTGATTTTCACAAAACTCAATCACCCCCTTCTCTGAAAACAATAAACAAAGGAACATAAAACGTAAAACAAAGCTCAAACTCACGAAAATTAGCAACCATTCTCATGGACATCAGTAAATATACTTGCCTGGCATTCGAGGAACAATAAAAAAATTTAAAAAAAAAATCTAATGATGAATGAGCCAAAGGAGATCCATGTGAATTCAAAATCCAATCAAAGTTCCCAACTCTTATGCACACACAGAGACACCCAATAACACCCAGAGACTCGTTGGGGAGACCATAAATTAATAAATAAATTTCCTCAGAAATCAACTTAATAACTAAGATGCTTTAAGCACATTTCCAGCACGACTGCTAGAGAAAAGAAAAAAAAAACAAAAATTGAAAACCTACTGACCTCCCAGTCTTAATAAGCTCAATAACGTGATCCCAAACAGCAAGTCTAATCTCATTAGGCTTCGAGACCCTGAATTTTGGACAACTGCCAAGCGCAACAGCATGGTGGTCGAGCACCGGAGGGACGATCAGCGTTCGGTTCAGAATTCCAGCCATTAGTATCCCGTTCTTGAACTCTGCCAGCTGGTTGCTAAACCCACTGTGCGGCGCGTACCACAGAAACTTCTCTCCCGGGGATAGGCTCCGAGATCTGCTGCATTGCGAGATTTGGGGTTTTGATGATTTGGGTAGGAGAGATTTTGTGGTTTTAGTGAAGGAAATGTAGAGGAGAAGGAAAGAGAAAATGGTAAAGAGAGAGATTAGAGTAAAGGAGAGTAGTGAAGATCTATGGGGAGATGATGCCTTCTGGTTTCTCTTGGACCATGATGATTTGGTCGTGTTTTTGGAGAGATTGAGGATGTTGTTCATGGTTGTTCTTCGTCGTTCCTTGGTTTCGGCTCAAGTGCGGAACAAAGTAGCCTTTGTTTCCCTCTCTTTTTTTTTTTTTTTAATCTAATTGGAATTGGGCCCTTGGACCTTGGGCCTGACCTTTCTAACAAAAAAAAAGAGTCGTGTTTTTACCAATTTTAGTTCCTAATAAGTTACATGAATTAGAGACACTTTTACGTATTAAATTATTACAAGCGTTGCTCGTTTTTATTATCATTTTTTATGTTTAATCCAAGATAACAAAATTCATCACAAAAGTGCATCAAACAAATCTTAAGGGATAAGCAAAACAAATGGTTTGCTTCCAACTCGACAAACAACGACTCAATTTGTTAAAATGCATGAACCAAGCATCGAGTCATTCAATCCTATTGTCACCAACAATGGCAAAAAAAATCTTAAATCTCCCAATTTAATTGAAATTGACTACATATATCTTAATCTAAGTTAATTGAAGTTGATAATTTGGAAGACTTAATGACTCTACTGACCATAAAAAGGGAGCGTTTGACTCACCAGCACTCAAAAATTGAGCTAGAAGCAACAAAGTAATGACTTATGAGCAATTTTAATTACACGTCAAAGATTCAAACAATTTTCGACGAGTAGCATCCGCGAAGCTAAGAGCAAAACAAAACAGAGGTCAAAAACAAGCTTATTATATTGATCGTTCCAACAAACGAATATGTAATTGAACCCAAACCCGACTGCGCCCTTCTAGACTTAAATAGAGTATAGAAGCTAACCTGCAAACTACTAAAGCTCATTGGCTCATTGGCAATGCGCTAACCTAATATCTCAATATCCTCAATGACTGAAAAAGTGCACTTAAACTGCCCGGATGGGGCTGCCGCTTGAATTCATGCTTGAAGTGTTGGAAGCAGGGTTGGCATGGAAAGCAGACTGTCTAGATGAGCCCTCACGCAACTTTAGCGTAAGGGAAGAAGGGCCAGCACGCCCGATAGATTCACTTAAGCTCAGTCTTGATATTCCAACCACCTCATCAACATTGACTGGACTTTTTAAGTGTACAGCTGTCGGCTTAAGAATCTCATGCACCTCGTTCTTAGTTGTGTCTATATTAAATCCTGACCAAAATGGAAATGAATATGGTAAGAGTGGTGAGAAATAAGCCGGGTATAATACTGGATAACAAGGCTGGGAGCTATCTGGCTGTGAAGGGACAGGTTCTCCTTCATTAGAGTTGGTTGAATCCATTGATTCACATTCTTCATCCAGGGGAGGCGGAGGAACAGCAGGAGGCATTGGATTATCACAAAGATTTTCCGCTTGGGGAATGTCGACGGATAATAAATCCTCTGACACCAATGCGGCATCAGCTGGCTGCAAATTCACAATTGTCAGTTAAAGAAACCATTTGTCACACAATTACGTAACTGAAATGAAGAAAATCAGTAAGTGAATAAGACATAGTTGTAAAGTAAGAAACAGTCCATTCTCCCCTTTTCCTCAGCATGATTGAGAAATATGTCTTCTTTTGTTTTTTTTTTTTTTTTGCTTCCATCCACAACCCCGATTAAATTTGGGATTAAGACTTTTTGAGTTATAAAAGAAGATGCAAATATCAACAAAATATTACTTTAGCAAACAACCGAGAAGACAAGTATGACTACCTGATGCATGCCCATATTTCAATACAATGCATAATTAAGTTTTACATAGTGTGAACTGTGAGTACATTTGCATGAGCGTGGATGTATGATCAGTCAAATATGAGTGGAATAATGAAGGCACAATGCTCACTTCATCAGCTACCATATCAAACAGGCTAGAACGTCTTTTCCTCCTAGACACATTGCTTTGCCGGATGAAATATTTCTGAGCATGACTAGCCACCTGAGTAGGTGTCCTTGATATAACATAATTGCGTGCAATTCCACGCCAATCACCTTTACCAAGCTTATGTAAACCAAGTAGAAACATCCTATGCTCCTCTTCGGTCCATGGAACACCTTGCACAACACATTACATGAATACTGTCATTTGGGTGACAAAAACCAATATTGCATGATAGCAATGCTTCATTGAAAGAGAATGCCTTAAAACTCCTAGCGCAAATTCTGATGGGCGGGTGTAACTATAAAACAAACAACTTTCCACTTGAAAATAAAATTTCATTCCGTACCATCCCAAACAGGTGCATTCATCTCCAAATAAATCATCTATAGTGAACTAATACCATCCAAATCAAGTCCCAATTAGCAAATTATCAACTTTTCTTCGGATAAAGGATTAACATCTCAACTTATATCAAAAGATCATATGCCTACTTGTTTCACCCTAAATTTCTCGCTAGTCTACTTCTTCTCTAAACCCAAGTTAGCGCAAACAACAACCATCAATCCAAAGTCCCAGTTCAATCACGCAGATGCATAATTAAAAATTCATACCTTTCAACATTTCAAATTAAAAATTGTAAAAAACAGAGAACATCAAATAAGGCAACAGAGAATTTCTTTTCCTTTTTCTTTTTTGAATGTCAAGTTGTATAAATACAATCGAAAATCCATACAATTGCCAAGGCCACAGAGGATTGAGAGGGAACCAAAAACGAAAAATAATAATCATAATAATGACTACAAACAAAATAAAAACTTTAACAAGCCAAAAAATTTTCTAACCTTTCTTTCTCTCGCGGCTGGAAGAGGATCCAGGAACGAAATCCTCAGAAGCATAGCCATCGGCGGCGGCGGCGGCGGCGGCGGAAGCGGCGTTGGCGGCTAAGGCTCCTTGATCCGGGGATCCAAAGGACGAAACGTTGGACCCACTCAAGTTGCCCATGCTGGCGCTCTTCCTGATCGACCCGTCGGTTAATCGGACCCCGAAGATCTTTACCCCACGGCTCGGGCAGGTCCGAGAATTGTGCCCGTTGTGGCTGCAATGCGAGCACCGCCTGGTCATGGCTGGTCCCGGTTCGGATCAGACGGATGACGAATATCAGAGTATGGTTTTATCCCGATCTGAGAAGGTCCGAACTACATGACCCGACAAACAAGTTGCCGTACTTTTTATCTCTTTGGCTCTCTTTTGTCTCGTCTGGGCAAAAGACAGAGAGACAGAGTGAGGGGGGGGGGGTGCCTGCGCCTGTCGTCCAAACTTGTCACATATAAATAAATTTGTAATTGAGGATAATGTTAGGGATTGTAATCTTAGTAATAATAACAAAGTGTTACGAACACATTATTAAATTAAATAATTTATATGTTAATTTAATATTTTTTTCATTAAATTTGACTATATTATTAATGTAAGCCTAACTCCTTATTTTCATAATATTGTCACCAAGTTTTTTTTTTCTTTCATTAAATAGATGTTAGGTAATGCTATTAAAACTCCTAAACGCCTCTTGTCTAGTTTGCAATTAATAAATTCAAGCTTAGTTAAGATGAGATAGTATTGTCCAATCCTTTTCATTTGGTTGTTTCCCAGCAAAGATCATTGACCAATGAACCAAAATTTGGAGGACCAACATGTTATATGGACATGGCATGTTTCTTGTTTTTAAAATAATTTATCATTGATCATTTTATTTTTTCCTAAAAAACATAAATTTTGATTTTAAAAATTTTTCCTTTTTTATTATAAAAAAATTATACCATTTAAATTTTCTTAAATAAAGAAAAATTGCTTACAACTTCAAAACACAATAATTTTATCTCTTTAAGAATAAGACCTTATTTAATTTTTATTTAATAATATAAAGTAATAAATTTGTTACTTATAAATTAAAAAAATAAAAATTTATTTAATTTATCTTTTTATTATTGTCTATTTATAGTTATTATTATAAGATAACTAAAGCATAACAAAAAAATATTTAAATAAAAATTCTTTTATAAAAATTTTTTTATATATCAAAATTATTTACAAATTCTTTTCCTTAAAAATTACCTTAAAATATATTTAAATTATTTAAATCTATCTCGTTATAGTCACAATATAGTAAAAAAGAGCATCATAGTGCTCTTTAATTTCATTTGTCAAAATGTAACATTTTTTTTTTCTAAATTTTAATATTCGACAAGTGACAATTTTAATAAAATACAAGAAGACTTTCAAAATGTGAGTGTCTATTCTTTCTCCACTTTTATTATTATTATTTTTTGCATTCAATATAAAAAATTATAGTATTTATTTTTTCTTTTGATTTATTTCTTAGAAAACATAAAAAGTATTCATTATTACCTTTTATAAAATTATGTTAATAAGATAGTACCTTTTTATTTATATTAACTATATCATATTATTCAACAGTTATTAATAAATAGAGTTTATCTTAATATCTAATATAACTCATATTAGTATTTTTTTTTTAAAATTGATATCTTATATATTTTTTCTCTCCTTATTTTCTTAATAAAAGAGCATACCACCCCAAATTCCTTATATATTCTCTCCAAAGAAAAAACTCCTTAATTTTTATTTTTGTTTTCTTAAGCAAATCTACTAAATTTATCTGTTTTCTTTTAATGAAAAATACACCAAATTCTCTTTTTTAAATTTTAAAGAAATACTTATAATTTAATTTTTTAATTATATATTTTAAATAAGACATAATTAAAAATACAGTCTTAATCATTATTATAACCCACGCATCTCTTAAGTTCGACACTGGTAGGTAGGTATTTACACTACTATATTTAAATATATATATATATATATATATATTACAATTGAAATAGATTGGGAAATTTTTGGGAAAATATGAAGAAATAATTAACAAATCAAAAAAATAAGATAAGGCATTTTTCGTGAGCGTCATCGTCCGAAGATTTTGAAAGTTCAAGATTGTACACGTGTACAATTGGGGAGCATTTTCTGGAACGTAACGCTAGTGTAAACTACATCATAAACGTTATAGCGACAAATAATACAATGTTCAAAATTAAAATATATAGCAAAGATACCCGGAATACCACACCAAAATGACAAAAGTACACTCTGAAAATATCATTACATTACCCCCCGATGTACCATAATTTTAAGCATCCTAGCCAAAGACTAAAGCAGCAACGAAGGAATGCAAAACAAAGTAGCATGCATTATTATATATTACAACTGAAACCATGGCTCCATGTTCTGGTAGGAAACCATCGTGAACTTGGCTGACAAATTTTCACACCCTCTTGCAACTCAAATTCCGAACCTCTTCTTCATCTCCAGAATAAGTCATACACCTTCTCTTTGTCAGCGAGAGACTTGGACACAGACTCTTTCTGCAAGCACCTGTGAGCCCATTCCATCAGCTTCGGGCACTCCGCCTCCAAGCTGAAATAGCCCAACTTCTGATACGCATAAAACCAGGAGTAGAACGACACGAGTGCAACATCCACATAGCCAAAGGTCTCACCTCCAAAGTAAGGCTTGTCTCCGAGCTCCTTTTCCAGTAACTTAAGGCACTCTATGTGTTCCTTCTTCCCTGCTTCCTGCACTTCCCCTTTTGCTTGCCATGTCTTCCTTCCATGATCGTATACCTACAATATTGTTTCCCCCACCGCATAAAAAGTTAAATCAATCCAGCACATCAAGCATTTCTGCAACATAAAATCAAAATTTAACCCTTCTTTTCCCTTTGCAAAAGAGTGGGAAAAGGCAAGAATAATGAAAGTGGAAAATGGGGCAAGTCGTGTCAGATCGAGGCCAGGTTGTTTTGGGTTGTTTTAAATTTCATCAAATTTTAAATTTATCGAATTTTAAGCACATGTGGGAAATTTCTCAAATCTCATCTCGGCTTCATTTTCAGTTCTGCTTATTCGTGTTCTGGGTCGTTAACTCGAAAGGTTTCAACAATGTTTTTCAGTCAATATAGGTTAGCCGGCGTATCAAGTTGCAAACCATTTACCTCAGGCTTCAGCCACTCAATACAGCCAAAGCGCTCGCGGAGGCTTTTTCTCACACACAACCCCCCCCCCCAACACACACACACACACACTGACGCACAAACACAAAACAACAAACGAACCTACAAAGCCAGAGTGAGAAAATGAACTAATGAAGGGAGAACACAGGCAACAAGACAGCACTGACAAAAATCAAGAGACAAAAGCTTCAGTAAAAATAAAGGCACCAACTCTTATAATAACAACACAGAAAATGGAAATTTACCTTCTTGTCGACAAAATCAGCCCAGAACCTGGCCTGTGCGCGCAGATAGGGATCAGAGGGCAACAGAGGAGCCTTGTCCTTCCAAACCTCATCAACGTACTGAACAATGATAAGCGACTCGCAAACCGGCTTTCCATTGTGGATGAGAACCGGGATCTTCTTGTGAACCGGGTTCATCTGCAAAAGCAGAGGGCTCTTGTCCCTCAGGTCCTCTTCTTTGTACTCATACTTTACGCCTTTCTCCTCCAGAGCTATTCTCGCCCTCATCCCAAATGGGCTTGCCCAGAAATCCAACAGAATCACCTCGTCCGCCATGGCTTCTTCAGATCCCAGAGAGTTTGCCGACAACAATTATTGTGGGGTCCATCCGAAGTGAAAGTGGCGTTTTAAGAAAAAGAAAATTATAAAAATAAGGGGAAAGGAATTGACGAGAAAGTTGTCTAAAAAAGAAAATTATAAAAATAAAGGGAAAGGAATTGACGAGAAAGTTGTCTAAAAAAGTGATTGATGGTTATGAGAAAATCAGGGCTTACAATCATCGTTTCTAGATATTTAACTTATAAATAATTAAAAAAATTAATAATTTTTATTATTTAAAATTATAAGTTATAAATTCTATGAATATGAAATTAATTTTATTATATAAATTAAAGAATATTATTTCATAATTTTAAAAAAATTATTAATTAAATTAAAAATCACATTATATAAGTTAAGAAATCATATTATTTTCTTAATTTTCAAAGTAACCTTATATTTAACTAATAAAATCTAAAAATTACTTCATCAAAAAGTGATATAGCTTTTAAGTTGATTCCTCGTTAAAAAAAGTAAACCATTGAATAAGAATTTGAGTGACAGCTTGGTTTCCACTCAATCTAAGATGACATGTAGTTGAACCTTAACCTATAATGTCAGGTACATCCTTCCCAGGTACATGCTTCCCTATCTTCCTTTTTAAATAAAAGATATGAAAGATAAGATGTATTTTGAAGTATGGTGTTAAGTTTAAATGATAAGCAATAAGACCAATATGTTGAAGGACTTTAAATGGTCAGCAAATGCTTTCATTGATGAGCAAATAGTAATAGATAACAATATAGTTAAAGTTTGAGATAGACTCAATCTCTTATGGCAAACTCACGTTTAACCATAAATAACTTTAAATAGGGACATTCTAGTTAAAAAATGATAAGTAGTATTGTACCACCACTCTGTCCAAGGAAGTCATTTCACTTAATTCTTTGGCTTGTCACTCATAAAATAACAAAGATAATTCACCAAACACTTATTAATGACTTTAATATGCCATGCGTTTATGAGTGATAAGCAATGCTTATATTTAACTGTGATCATTGCAAACGAAATATCTCCTTTAAAAAATTACTAATGAAGATTTTATTTCAATCACTAACAATAGATTTAAGAATATTGTATAGTTTTACAATATTTCAGTAAAAACTTGAGCAACAGTAACAATAGTATAAAGATGACTAATGGCACAAAAATAAGTGTATTTAGTCAATTGATTCATGACAATAAAAATAGTTACTTTACCTTAAAACAGTGAAAATCCTTCAATAAAGTTTATAAAGATATTAGTTTAAACTTCTTTAAGAATAGGTAAGGTTGAAAAAGACCAAGATACCTCATAAATTCACTTTTGTGACGTTGACAAATGTCACATCAGTTACAACCCTTTTAATTTCATTCTTTATAACCTTTCAATAAAACTTATGACAAAGGTGTTTAGAGGTACGAAGAAATCTTGAATGTTTAGCAGCTAGGAAAGCATGAAACTCTTGTAAGAGTGTGTCCTTATAAGTAGAATAAGCAATAAGTACTATCCTGGCGTAAGTTTGTAAAATCTCATGAGTAACGAGCGATTGAACCAAGATCTTTTTGTAACTTTTCAATAATTTCCTGAGTTTTGAGACTATTCCACCACTTCTTTCAAATTTGTGTAAAAATATTACAAGTAAAAATAGAGATTGCTACCAACTCTACATTCTTTGGAATACAAGATAATGAGTAAACAACAAGATTCTTACATCCCTTATTATAAATAATCTTATAGTCATATCTTAGCAGCTTGAAGATCTATTTCTATTGCTTCATAAAAGAGATCTGTTGCTCCAATAAATATTTTAAACTTTTGTGATTAGTTCAAATTTGAAAACGTCACCCAATTAACTAAAGACACCACTTTGTAATTGCATGGACTATAGCTAATACTCCTTATCATAAATAAACATATTAAGATATTTTAGTGATAGAGTCTTACTAGTAAAGACTATAAGATGATCTTCCTACATTAATACTACACTAATTCTAACTATATAAGTATTAGATTTAAGGCAAGAATTAGTGTAGTAGTCATAACCTATTTGAGGCACGTAAATGATTCCTTTGCTTCAACACTTCATTTAAATAAATCCATCTTCAAAAGAGCTATTAAGTTGGCATTGATATTGCTATAATCGTGTACAAATTTGTGATAATAACCAGTCAATCCTAAGAAGCCATGAAATGTTTTAATAGTTTTTGGAATTGGCCAATTTAGCATTGTTTGCAATTTAGAAGAATCAATAGTCACACCTTTTTTAGAAATGATATGGCTAAGATAATTCATTGTTTAACTAACAAAACTATACTTTGACTTTTTAACAAACAATAAATGCTCTCGAAGAGTAGTGAACACAATGTGTAAATGTGATAGATGAGCATCTAGAGATGGATTATACACCAAAATATCATTAAAAAATTAAGACGAATTTATGCAAATATGGCTAAAATATACCATTTATTAAACTCTAAAATGTGGATGGAGTATTGGTAAATCGAAAAGGTATAACCAAGAACTTGTAATAACTATTATGTATTCTAAAAGTTGTCTCTGAATATCTTTTTCATAGACTCAAATTTGAAAATAACCAGATCTTATATCAAGTTTAATAAATAGTTAAGTATCCCTGAATTTATCTAATAGCTCATCAACAACTAACATAGGATATTTATCCTTCACAGTAATGCGATTAAGAGTTAGATAGTCTATGTACATCTTTTAGGAAAATAGGGAAGGAGTAAGGACTACTACTAAGTCTAATGATACCTGTTTTCAACATCTCCTTCACAATCCTCTCAATCTCTCCCTTCTGCAATATGGGCAGCATTATGGTCTGATATTAGTGATGAGGACCAATTTACGTTTTACATTGAGAGCAAGGTGAATTGGTGCGAGATATCCTTTTTTAACAAATCGATTCGAATTTAACCTCTGTGACTTGTTAAAACCGATGATCCAATTTTTAATTTTTTTCTTTATGTGAGCGCAATAGTACAAATAAAAAACAATGTGCAAGCACTTCAGAGGACACAACAATTTTTACGTGGTTCACTTACAATGTGTGAGCTACATCTATAGTGTGATAAGATCACTCTTAAATCACACGATCCACTTTTATTATATACTAATATTGTGGAAGGATCACTTATTTACTACATATGGAAGAACTACTCCTTAATCACTTATAATGATTTCTTAATCACACCAAAGGTATCTTACCCTATTTTTCAACAAATATATTAAGAGTTTATGGAAAAACCTTTTTCGAAGAACAATCACTCAATGTGTAAATCTATTAAAGTAGAATATAGATCTTTTTCTTCCTTCGCTACCGGTGTTACCTTACTCGCTGCTGGTGCTGCCCACGCACTATTGCTCTTGTTTGTATGCACTATCGCTGTTGTCAATACGCACTGTTAATGTTGTCTGTATATGTTGCCACATCTATCCGTTGCTATTTGTATGCACTGTTAATGCCGTCTATACACGTTATTAATGTTGTTTGCTACTGTTCGTGTGTGCTATTAATGTTGTTTATATGCGCTATTGCTGCTGTTTACGCGCTTTATTCCTATTGTTCACACAAACTATGCCCACCGTCCATATGCTCTGCACTTGTTATTTGTGTGCATTGTGCCCACCGTCCACGTACTCTACGCTTGCTATTTGCGCATGTTGTATGCTCACTATTTGGGCTCTTTGCACCGACTATCTGCGAGCATTATGGATGCTATCTGTGCATGCTGTGGTTGGTGTTTGCACCTGTTATTTTATCTATTTGTGCATGCTGTGTTTGCTATCCTCATGTGTTGTTGCTGCTATCCGCGCACACTACTGCTTTCCACACATGCTGCAATAGTTTTCTCGTGCCACAACTGCTCACCCTATGTGCTAGAACAGATTTTCTAAGCTGCTACTACTCTCCCCGTTTGTTGCAGCAGTTTTCTTATGCCGCTGTTGCTCTCCTTGCACACTATAGTGAATTTCTTGTGCCGTTTCTACTCTCCCCATGCGCTGTAACAAATTTTGCTCACCACTGCTGCTCTCCCCTTATGCTGTAACAGTTTTCTCACGTTACTCCTGCTCTCTGCAAGGGCTGCAGCTGTTTTCTCATGTCGTTGCTACTCTCCCTACTGGTTGCAACTATTTTCTTACGCCATTATTGCTATCGTCGAATGTTGGTTGCTAGTGCAGGACCCTTCTGCTACTGCTCCACCACCTACTAGCTGCTCCTCCGCTTCCTGCTGGTAGTTGCTCCTTCTTTCTTTCTCTTCTTGGTTGACTACCTTGTTAGCTCTCCTTAGTGGTTGTTGCACTTTCCTTGGCTAATTGTCTTGCCTTATTTCCTTGGTGGTTATTGCTCTCATCTTGGTCAACTGCCTTGCCTTCTTTCCTTGGTGGCTTCTACTATCTCCTTGGTTGGCTACCTTGCCTTCTTTCCTTGGTGGTTGCTACTATCTCCTTGGCTAGCTACCTTGCCTTTTTTCCTAAGTGGCTGCTACTCTCACCTTGGTCGGCTGCCTTACCTTCTTTCCTTGGTGATTGCTACTCTTTTCTTGGTCGGTTGCCTTGCATTCCTTCCTTGGTGGCTGCTGCTCTCTCCTTGGTTGGCTGTCTTACTTGGTGGCTGCCTCCTTTTTGCCGTTCACCTCTTTCTTTTCCTAGGTTTGCCATTCACCTCTTTTTTTCGTCCACTCAATTTTCTACAACACTTTTTTTTTTCTTTTTGCAAAACACCTAAGGGTATTTATAGAGCCTTAAGATTAGGGTTATACAATCATCAACAGTCATAGGTAATTCATACATGTTGCCCTAAAATCAATGACTGAATTTGATTCCTAAAATTTATAGTTAATGATCAATAGTCAACGGTCAATTTTAACTCCTAAAATTTAAAGTCAATAGTCAATATTGACTCTTCATTGTTATGATTAACCTGTTATCACCGTTTTCTCCCAATAACCTCATTACATCTCAATGGCATTCATAACATCAAATTAATACATATAATTGTATGAGATGGTGTTGACAACAAATCCAACACTAGTCATTAAAGTTAGACTCAATAATTAGTTGGCGTACTTCCAAGTAATAAAGGAATGCGATAATCATTTGCCATCCGTAAGGGTAAATTCATAAGTCTCGCAAATTAATTAGAAAACTCAATCAATAATATATTAACGTCTTTTTTATTTGTTAAATAAAATTTTATTACTTCTACATTGTATAGTTGCATAAAGAATTCTTATCTCGCCTTATGAAGAACCTTCTCCATCCAATTGTACTTTTGTCGCCTTGCTTTTCCCATAATTTTACAGTGTACCTATTTAACAGAAATTTTATTACCAACTTGAAAAAATTTTAAGTAATATCTCTCAAAGTTCTCAACTAGTCAATGTCAAGAATAATCCCATAATCTTTTAAAAATAACAAAAAGAGGTAAACGTAAATATTTTGACTTTATAACAGGAGTTTTAGCTTTGTGTACTTGTCTTGACATGTGAAATTCCTACCATTAACAACCTTTACAACAAACTTGTTGTAGTCTTCAATTAAAAAAGCAAGTTTTTGGTAATTTTTTCATCTATAAAATTTTTGGTACTTTCTGAATCAACTAATACCAATGTTTGTCATCTTTTAAGAAGTTGATAAATTTTCATAGTTTGTGAATTAAAATACTCTACTAAAGTATGAACTATAGGCTTATTGAGGTATTTAACATGAATGTCATCACACTTGGAATAAGTGTGATCATCATTAGCCTCGTTCATGTCCTTAGCTAGCTCAAATATTAAAAGTCTTCTTTATTTACATTAGTCTTTCTTATACCACTTTTCATTGAAGTGCTAATATAATTCCTTTACCATTCATTTTTTCAATTGCACTTGAATCAAGTTTCTAGAATTAATGGGACAATTTGAAAATGATGACATATTATTTCCATTTATCAATTTGCTAACAACTTTTTTAGCAATGACGATTTTTAACGTCCTATTTCTCCTCCTTTAGGTGAGTAAAAGAGAGTCGTTAACATTGCTTAAAGTTGACGAACTTTAACTATTCGTGGATATTAAGAATAAGCTTTTCGAAAAAAGTGTCCATCAACTATTTTTTTAATTAATTATTTTTTTAATTGACAAGTAACTCAAAATAAATTTAATACTCTAAAATAATTAATATTTAATAAATTTTTTATAAATTCTCTATTAATATTGTGATATTTTAAAAATTCAAAATATACAAGAAAGCTATTGGTGAAGCAACTACAGTACACGTTTTAAACTAACCATTAAATAGCATTATCTTCTATTTACACTTTAGATTATGGAAACAAAAATGTTTTTCAATCTTAGAAATCAAATCAGGATTACTTTGATGTGTAAATTCCACAGAAATTTTTCTGATTGTTTTTGTTTATTGAAAGAGCCAGACATTTTGATTCTTGATTAATTGTTTGTTAACTCTTGTATTAGAAATATTAATTTTTTAAAATAAAGTATTTTAACGTAAAAATTTGTTAAATTGTGTGAAATGAATGCATAGGACTGCAAAGCGCTAATTCGGAGCGGGGCGTACGGCATAATTCTCGCTTTATTCCCCTTTTTATTCTTTTGACTCCCCCATCGCAACTTCCAGTTTCTGTCCGTGCCTCGTCTGGCACATTTGTATTGCCCGATTTGTCCCCACTCTTTGGTTAAGAAAAGAAACAGAAATTCGAATCTTGTTTTTTAAAAAAAAAACATTTTTCAAACAAGACAAATAAAAGAACAATTGATTGGGTTTATCCCCTTAAAATTTTCGACAATTTAAATAGGAGTGAATTCAGTCCGGAATTCACTAAGGCTTTTTTTATTTTTAATGGCAAGTAAAGTTAATTCCTTGCCACGTATATAATTGCGTCGGTAGCCCCCAAGTACACAGGACCTGACGTACATCCGCGTGCTCCAATGAAATAACAACCGTTCCTGAGCATTGCAAGAGCGCAACCCACAGTCAATCCCCCATCACATCCAATATGCTTTTCCTGTTACGACCCATACGTAAGCCTCAAACGCCCTTTCAGGTAGTCCCGCTGCGTGTGGGAGGAAATCTGGCAGACATAGGCCACAAAAAGCAAAACATGAGGACCGCGCATACATGGAATCCAATCACCTCCTCCACGAAATAAGGCAATTTCCTTGGAAAAAACACACCAAGTTTGGACGGTAGGCAAATCCCAGTAACCACAGAGTAAACCAAATCCAAGCAAGCAAGCAAGCCGTGGACGAAAAGACAAATCCAAGTAACTGATATGACAAAAAGGAAATCAGAGGGTAAAGTAATTTAAACAGGCTTGGGGGACATGATTCACCGCAACAGCTTTCCAAACATCGCACATTGCAGTCAGAATTAGGATCTAGGAAGAATGCCATCTGCAATATTATGAGTGACAAATCTATCAATAATACGGTATTCGTAAAGAGAGTGGATTTAGAAGCTAAAACCACTTAAAAATAGGCATTCGTCTTCATAATATAACAGATCATGTAGTATGATAATGTCTTAACACAGATATTCTACCCAAGATACATTGACTAAAACTAAAAACAGACACTATTGCACAGTACTTTTTCTGCTTACAAGCTGTAGTACCCAGGAGGATACTTTGGTCGCTGATACACGAATCAAACAAAATAGTTCAACAGTTAAAGTAGCTGAACCAAATGGAGAAAAGAAGATCAAATAGTTAACAGATAAGTAGCTAGATTATTACCGAGTAACGTTCTTGTCCCGCTGGCATCACTCGCTGAAGTGTGGACCTGCAAATGAACCGAACAACTCAAAAGGGTACAAATAGAAAGGAAACACACCCAGACGAAATTCTGATGTGTGCCTATGTAGGGGAACATAAGCATTTTGAGGGGCAGAGTGGGGTGGGGCGAAGTATGGATCATCCTTCCAGTTAGTAGTCGAGTGAAGTTACCTGAACAAACCATTAGTCCACCTCTCCATCATGTCTCCAATGTTAACCATGAAGGCCCTGGAGAGGGAGATAAGCGGATGATAAAGCAACATCATTCTCAAGAAATAATTTAGATTGGATTTTGCCATTAGGAATAAAGAGTAAAAACTTATATGTCTAACAATTGCAGATCAAATGAACAATTTATAACATGCAGTACGTCAGAATGCATCACCCACAATATAATTCATTATAGCAAATGCCAAATGTTAGAATTTTCAATTTTGTTGGATAAACCATTATTACTGAATGGCCACCATCATATGAAACTCATCTTCTCCTGTATGACTGTAAAGAAGAATTCAAGTGCACAATTATATTGTTATTCAGATTAGTTTTAAACTTTCGAGACACTGAAAAGGAATTTCTTCTCCTTACACCAGTCTTTTTCCATATTATATTCAAGATTGCAATCAAGGACTCACCCTTTCATGTGCAACACACCTTCCCAAGACTCTGGTTGCTTGAACTTTTCTCCGCAGAATAACATGGTGAAGGATTAAACATTGTAAGCTGATGATTTTTACTCTTTGTTTTGATTTATTTTTTAGAAAACATAAAAAGTAGTTATTATTAACTTTTATAAAATTGTGTTAATAAGATAGAACTTTTTTATTTATATTAACTATATCATATTATTTAACATTTATTAATAAATAGAGTTTATCTTAATATCTAATATAACTCATATTAGTATTTTTTTAAAAAATTTAATCTCTTATATATTTTTTCTCTTTATTTTGTTAGTAAAAAAGCATACCACCCCAAATTCCTTATATATTCTCTCAAAAGAAAAAACTCTTTAATTTTTATGTTTGTTTTCTTTAAAAAATCTACTAAATTTATCGGTTTTATTTTTTAAAAAATTGTAAATATATTACTTTTTATTAGATAAACATAACAAATAATCTGATCCAAATTTGTAGGGATTGATAAGAAAGGGTTGCTCAGAACTCAGCTTCAAATTAAAAGACTTATTATTAAACTGTATTTTTATACCAGCAAATTTAGCAATTTCAATTAGAAGACTCATTATAAATTTTATATTTTTTTACAAAAATTAAAATTCAAAATTGTAAAAATAAAAATTTTAAATTTTAATTATCTCGAATAACTTTTTAACCTTTTCTTTTCTTTCTCTCTGGGCTCAGCTTGACTCTTGGTTTTTGTGATCCTAAAGTGCTCTCGCTGTGTTTAACGAGTCTTTCTCGGAGTGGCGGTGGAAGCTGACACGCGGATCAATATTCCTGGAAGATGAAAATGGGGAAAATCTAGCCTATGCAAAGTAGAGATAACCAGCAAAGCTTCGGGGTCAATTTGCAGGGGCCACAGGCTACGACTAACAGCACCAACGCCCCCTGTAGAGATATTCAACGTCTGGAGAAAATATCCATATTGGACCCACCTACGAATTGAATTTCACTGGAATACGATTGCAGGGTCATCAGCTCCGGCACAGTCCAAGCAATAGGGCTATCGGTGGCGCAACGGACTCATTTACTTGAACGACAGGGCAAGCCTGCGTCCTTTTCAAATGGCGACGGACGAACGTTTCACAAATCTGAGTATATTTGTCTCTAATTTTGTTACAAAATTAAAATGCATCCTGCTTCTCACTGTTCTCCGCAAGGCCGTTTTCATTTTATGGACTGAAATATTCAGAGATCGAAATAACATCGAGAAAATTATTAGATAGATTGCATCTATATTTATTAGCTTATAAATTACGTCATAATGGCAAATAACACAATGTTCAAAATTAACATATATAGCAACGATACCCGGAATACCACACCAAAAAGACAAAAGTACACTCTGAAAATAACATTACATTACCAGCGCCCCCCCCCCCCCCCCCCAATGTACCATAATTTTAAGCATGCTAGCCCAAAGAGTAAAGCAGCAACGAAGGAATGCAAAACAAAGTGGCATGCGTTATTATGTATTACAACTGAAACCATGACTCCATGTTCTGGTAGGAAACCGTAGTGAACTTGGCTGACAAATTTTCACACCCTTTTGCACTTACTCAAATTCCCAACCTCTTCTTCATCTCCAGAATAAAGTCATACACCTTCTCTTGGTCAACTAGAGACTTGGACACCGACTCTTTCTGCAAGCACCTGTGAGCCCATTCCATCAGCTTCGGGCACTCCACCTCCAAGCTGAAGTTGCCCAACT
Organism: Ceriops zippeliana; assembly: GCA_037897445.1. Lineage (NCBI taxonomy): Eukaryota > Viridiplantae > Streptophyta > Magnoliopsida > Malpighiales > Rhizophoraceae > Ceriops > Ceriops zippeliana. The sequence goes on along the minus strand of JBAPLH010000055.1, from coordinate 3,281,835 downwards.
TCTCATACGCATAAAACCAGGAGTAGAACGGCACAAGTGTAACATCCACATAGCCAAAGGTCTCGCCTCCGAAGTAAGGCTTGTCTCCGAGCTCTTTTTCCAGTAACTTAAGGCACTCTATGAGTTCCTTCTTCCCTGCTTCCTGCTCTTCCCCTTTTGCTTGCCATGTCTTCCTTCCAAGATCGTATACCTACAGTATTGTTTCCCCCACCACATAAAAAGTTAAATCAATCGAGCACATCAAGCATTTCTGCAACATAAAATCAAAATTTAACCCTCCTTTTCCCTTTGCAAAAGAGTGGAAAAGGCAAGAATAATGAAAGTGGAAAATGGGGCAAGTCGTGTCAGATTGAGGCCACCTTGTTTTGGGTTGTTTTTAATTTCATCAAATTTTAAATTTATCGAATTTTGAGCACATGTCGGAAATTTATCAAATCTCATCTCGGCTTCATTTTCAGTTCTGTTTATTCGTGTTCTGGGTCATTAACTCGAAAAATTTCAACAATGTTTTTCAGTCAATATAGGTTCGCCGGAGTATCAAGTTGCACACCATTTACCTCAGGCTTCGGCCACTCAATACAGCCAAAGCGCTCGCGGAGGCTTTTTCTCACACACAACCCCCCCCCCCCCCCCAACACACACTTACGCAAAAACACAAAACAACAAACGAAGCTACAAAGCCAGAGTGAGAAAACGAACTAATGAAGGGAGAACACAGGCAACAAGACAGCACTGACAAAACAGACAAAAACTTCAGTAAAAATAAAGGCACCAACTCTTATAATAACCAACACAGAAAACGGAAATTTACCTTCTTGTCGACAAAATCAGCCCAGAACCTGGCCTGTGCGCGCAGATACGGATCAGAGGGCAACAGAGGAGCCTTGTCCCTCCAAGCCTCATCAATATACTGAACAATGATGAGCGACTCGCAAACCGGCTTTCCATTGTGGATGAGAACCGGGATCTTCTTGTGAACCGGGTTCATCTGCAGAAGCAGAGGACTCTTGTCCCTCAAGTCCTGTTCTTTGTACTCATACTTTACGCCTTTCTCCTCCAGAGCTATTCTCGCCCTCATCCCAAATGGGCTTGCCCAGAAATCCAACAGAATCACCTCGTCCGCCATGGCTTCTTCAGATCCCACAGAGTTTGCCGACAAATAATTTTGCAAAGGGAAACGTATACTTTAGACTGGGAGAAAACCCATCATATATTTTATAGCACCATCTGTCGTCGGTGACACGCTTAACTCAAATTTAAAATAAAATTAAAAACAAAAATGCAGCAGATAAGACCTAAGCATAGCCGGTAAAATAATAATAATAAAAAAAAACAAAACGTAAGACATGACGTTGCCCCGTCTCAGCAGGGGTACGGCATAATTCTCTTTTTATTCTTTTGACTCCCCCATCGCAATCTTCCGGTTTCTTCCAGTGCCTCGTCCGGCCCATTTGTACTGCGCGATTTGTCCCCACTCTTTGGTTAAGATAAGGAACAGAAATTTCTTTTTTTTTTTTTTGAACTTTTACAAACAAGACAAAGAAATGAACAATTGATTGGGTTCATCCCTTAAAATTTTCGACAATTTAAATAGGTGTGAATTCAATCCGGAATCCACTAAGGCTTTTTTTTTTTTTGGGTTTAATGGCAAGTAAAGCTAAGTCCTTGTCACGCATATAATTGCATCGGAAGCCCCCAAGTCCGTCATCAAAGGCGGTGGCAGAAAAGGACACAAAAGTTTTCAATCACAGGACCTGACGTACATCCGCCTGCTACAATGACATAACAACCGTTCCTGAGCATTGCAAAAGAGCCCAACCCACAATGAATCCATTCCCCGTCACATCCAAAAGGTTACGAGCTATACGTAAGCCTCAAACGCTCTTTCAGGTAGTCCCCGCTGCGTATGGAAGGAAATCTGGCAGACATTGGCCACAAAAAGCAAAACATGAGCACCGCGCATATATGGAATCCAATCACCTCCTCCACGAAATGAGGCAATTCCCTTAAAAAAACAAAAAGACAAATAAAAAATTGCACCAAGTTGTGGGACATGATGACAAAAAGGAAATCCAAGTTGTAGGCAAATCCAAGTAATGACAAAAAGGAAATGAGAGGGTGAAGCAATATCACAGGCCTTGGGGGACATGATTCACTGCAACAGCTTTCCAAACATCGCACAATGCAGTCAGGATTAGGATCTAGGAAGAATGCCACCTGCAATATTATGAGTGACAAATCTATCAATAACACCGTATTCGTAAACGGAGTGAATTTTGAAGCTAAAACCACCTAAAAATAGGCATTCGTCTTCACAATATAATAGATACGAATAACAGATCCTCTAGTATGACAATGTCTTAACATAGATATTCTACTCAGAATACAATCACTAAAGACCGACACTATTGCACGGTACTTTTCTGCGTACAAGCTGTAGTACCCAGAGGGTCCTCTAGTTGCTGATACACGGATCAAACAAAATAGTTCAAGAGTTAAAGCAGCTGAACCAAATGGAGAAAAGAAGATCAAATAGATAACAGATAAGTAGTTAGATTACTACCGAGTAACGTTCTTGTCCCGCTGGCATTACTCGGTGAAGTGTGGACCTGCCAATGAACCGAACAACTCAAAAGGGTACAAATAGAAAGGAAACACACCCAGACGAAATTCTGATGTATGCCTATCTAGGGAGACATAAGCATTTTGAGGGGCAGAACAGGGTGGGCCAAAGTATGGATCATCCTTCCAGTTAGTAGTCGAGTAAAGTTACCTGAACAAACCATTAGTCCACCTCTCCATCATGTCTCCAATGTTAACTATTAAGGCCCTGGAGAGGGAGATAAGCAGGTGATAAAGCAACATCATTCTCATGAAATAATTTAGGTTGGATTTTGCCATTAGGAATAAAGAGTAAAAACTTACATGTCTAACAATTGCAGATCAAATGAACAATTTATAACATGCAGTACGTCAGAATGCATCACCCACAATATAAGTCATTATAGCAAATGCCAAATGTTAGAATTTTCAATTTTGTTGGATAAACCATTATTACTGAATGGCCACCATCATATGAAACTCATCTTCTCCTGTATGACTGTAAAGAAGAATTCAAGTGCACAATTATATTGTTATTCAGATTAGTTTTAAACTTTCAAGACACTGAAAAGGAATTCCTTCTCCTTGCACCAGTCTTCTTCTTCCATACTCATGCTCAAGATTGCAATCGAGGACTCACCCTTTCATGTGCAACACACCTTCCCAGGAGTGTGGTTGCTTGAACTTTTCTCTGCAGACCTGTTTATGGTTGGGACCAGAATAACATGGTGAAGGATTAAACACTGTAAGCTCAAAAGTGTGCAACTAGCATTCATACATCATGATAATCACTGAAACTTCATTGATGGGGAATTAAAAAAGTTAAAATACTGCTGAAATATCCCAAGAGAAGAGGGATACATTTTAATAAATGAATACCTGAAGTCCTGGAACACCATCAGTTGCCAAAAGAGTAATCATTCCATAATCTGAATGTGCAGAGGCACCATATACTTCATCACTCGAACACCTGAGGTCACCTGAGATAGAAATAGGGGCCTATTGTAAACAATATATGTGAGTATTTCCTCAATCACTAAATGTCTCCGACTCTGTAATCTTTAAAGAAACTGGATATATCTGTTTGTATGTGTGTGCATATATATATAACATCCTTGACTCTCTAATCTTTTTTTTTTTTGAAAGACATTGCTCTCTAATTTTTGAAGAAACTGGATATATGTGTGCGTGTATGTATGGGATTTGCTAAGGTTGTTAGCATTGTGCGTAGTTGTTAAGTGGAAAAAAAATTGCCCAAACCATTCTATTAAATATAAACTAAGGGAGAAAACATAAATTTTATATTTCTTTATATCTTTGCTGACATTGACTGCTATGGCTGCCAGTAAAGGAAGAGACTATATCTTTGGAAGGAAGCACAAGTAGAAAAATTGGAAAACAGTTAGGCTGTAGGCATGCCCCTTACAATTTGCCAACATTCACTCATCTGTTTTATCAACAAATTCACTGGGAAGCCAAGGGAAAGTTTTGGATGCCATCTTTTTGACCTGAAAATTCCATTCATCATTGAGATACATCACCATGATGAATGGCTTGTCCACCCTCCATCTAATTCTTTATGTAACAGGCAAGTCACAACAGATTGCTGGCTCATTGCCACTGATTGCTGGTTCCAGAAAAGAAGTTTTTATAATATTATAGATCATATTAAATGGCTTTTTCTACCAATATTGACTTTAAAAAAAGTTATTTGACTAAGTAAAATGCTAACCCTATATATATATATATATTGGCCGTCATACCGAAAAAGGTCTGGTTCAGATCAGGATCCTGAAATTTTAACTGGAAGGATGAAAAATATTGTGAATCTTGGAATCCAAACAGATTGTTATAATTCCAGTACTTTAGCAGGATTAAATGGAGAATCAATTGCTTTGATTGTAAGTCATCATTGTAATGAAAACATATGGAGACAACCCATTTAATAACAGTAGGGTTGGGAATATTTTCTTTTTTCTCAATCACATCATGCATTTAATTTTCCCATACTAAGACTCAGACCACACAGAAAATTATATTGTTGCATAATCTGTAAAGCCAAATCAAGTCATAGTACCTGGATAATGTAAGAGTCGAAGAAAGCCTTCTGGTTTATCCAAGGCTCCTACTTTGCTAAAGTAATCTTTTTCAACTTCCAAAGCCAAAGCAATTAAAGATATCAATCTTTTCCCAGCAGATCTGAGGCAGTAAATAACCATGTCTAAGAAACTCAAATGTAAAGGCACTCTGTATATAACTGAAATTGTCAAGGGACAAATGAGCATGGACGAAGATTTCCAATAAACTATATTCCATACAGGCCTAGTTGTGAATGGAGAAGCAGAGAGCCACTTTGTATAGGTTTCCTCAGGAAAATGAGGAAAAAGCATAAGTTTCTAAATTGAACTTCAAAAACAAAGACCACATTTCATTGATAAAGAGGAAATGCCATCAGTAGTGTTTGCATCTTCCTTGGTACTAACAATTTCAACTTATGGTGCATTAATTAGGGAAGAAAGAAAGAAAAAAGAATCCCAAAATTTAAGTGGTTTGGCAATGCGCCTATGTCCACGAGTCAACCAACTGCATATTATTTCACTGTGATAAAAGCTGGCAGAACTACAAGCGTTATATTTAAGTGTTCTTGACATTATATGCCTAGGATAAAGTAAACCCAGAAAACCTCAATATACCACTCACAATAAAACTTACACTCATAACTGTACTGTACCACAACCTCCTCCTTTTCAATAGCGTCAGTTCATAACTCAACAAGTAGGAAAAGCACCACTTAAGTGAATAGAAATATGCTTTCACAATGGCATTAATTCAGCTTACAAAACCTAGAGTTAGCATGGAATTTCTCTGAACCTACTATCATCATCATAAGCAATAGCTTTTGGAGTCAATTCTACATGTAGAACTAGAATCAATATCTAAGTTAACAGCATGAGGGACTGGAACTTACAATACTTGATCATAGTAAGTTTCCATTGTGTCTCTCCATGATGGAAGAAAGTCTGAAATCTCCTAGCCAAAAGAAAATTAAAGCACAATGAATTCTGCATCTCATTGTACATATAACATATTGAAATTGAAGTGCAACAATGATAGAAAGAAACAGTACCTTGTGCGGGCCATTGGTTCAGGTTACTTTTACTTGAATCCAACGGACCAATATAGAAGCTTTCCTTTGAATCACCTGATTCCACATTTAATGAAAACAATAGTGTGGGAATCGGAATATAAACCAGAATCACAAACTAATTCTCCAACAAAATGACAAATTCAACTCTCTTTCCATTGTCCAGAAATGCATTACATAATGACAGCTAAAACAAGAAGCCCTTTTTGCATTTTGCAAAATTGCAGTATCAAAACTCATCATCCCAAATCCCATTCAATAAAAACCAAAAGAGGGAATTAAAGAAAGATGAACAATTAGAAAGTGGGAGAGCCAAATATAAGCAAACAAACCTTTAGAAGTTAAAGAAGGATCAAGCTTCTCAGCATACAACGGAGAGTAACCTCTGTGCTCCCTGCGACTCAATTTCAATTTCTCATCCCAGAGGGAGGGAGAAAAATTTCCTGCTCTCCTCAAAAATTTTCCCAAACAACTCTTCATCAACCCCATGATTCACAAGGTAAAAGAATCCGTATTCCACACAAGCCTTAAAAATGCAAAATCCAATTATCAAAAAAAAAAAAAGCACATACCCAACAAATTTAAAAAAAAAAAAAAAGAAAATCGGCCTAAAAAGGCTTAAAGCTCCCTTAACCCCTCTAATTAGCATAAGCAGAGATCAGAGGTTTAGAATTAGAACCTGACGGATTAAGTTGGCCGCTGAGAGGCGATCGGGTGACGACAGGTCCACAATCGGAAACCTTGCAGCTTTTGCCATCCTGCGTCTTGACCCTACTTTTTTATTTTTTATTTTGTAATTTCAGTCTTACTTGAACCGTTTTTTGGCTTGGACACAACAGAGCTAATGCAGAAAACGTCGAAATATCTGTCACTAAAGGGTCATATTACTTAATTTCGACAACATAGTGAGTAGATGTGTCGTCGGAATAAATTGGTTAAAATCGGGAGAATTCTTGTAGTGTAGTCAAGTTCCCTAGGTGCTTTTCCCAACTCTTTGAAGCTCTTTAGTGGCACAATGCCTCTGAAATGCTCGCATTTCGTCCCAGTATACATTGTTCCGCGATTGTGGTTTGGTTGATTAGGGGAGATGATAGCGTAGGATCTATAATGCTACCACTTTTGCCATCCTGTCTGGTTTTGAATGTGTTTAATGAATCTTGCTCGTATTGAAGTTACGCTAATGTCCAATAGGTTCAAGTTATAAAAATCGCTTTGAGGAGGGGTTGCGAATTTTATTGGCAAGATATCGTCCGAAGGGTAACGAGCATCGCAAAAAATTAAATGGTAAAAATAATAGGGCTTTAGAAGAGAATTTTCTATACAATTATTGCTATGTAATTTTGATGAAACATGGGATAGATTATGCTCATTCGTCTTTGAACGAGTAAATGAAAAGCACAGGATCTCCTTAACAAGAGAGTTATATGTGATGAAATTTTATATTAGAAAGATAAAGAGGTACTTAAACCTTGTAAATGTGACATTGCATATTCCATGTTAATTTTTTGAGAAAAGATAATAACTCTGTAACAAGTGGTATCAGAATTGGTTTGATCGAATCCAATATCCATCATCAAGTATTTTAAATTAGAAAGTATGCAAGGATCCTAGTACACGACGAAAATATCGATAAATTTAATATGTAAAAATGTGAGAGAATAAAAAGTCAAAAGGAATTTTTAAATTTTATAAACATAAGGATTGCATATTTTAACATATTAATTTTTTAAAAAGAAGGTAATCAATGACATATAAGTCTCAATTTTTACATTAAATTAAAATAATAATAATAATAACAAAGAGTAAAATAATTTTTATTTATGATTAAATAATTAAAATTAAATAATATAAATTAGTGTTATTAATATTTATTTATTTTTATCTTTATAATAAAATTAGAAAACAAAAAACCAATGTGGGTTTTTGGTGAGGATTGTTGTAGTTGCATGTGGGTGTATTTTAGAACACTTAAATCTTATATGGAAAAGAGCTTAGTCATATTTTTGTTTATATAGTTCACCATTTTTACAATGCATTATACTTAAAATAATAATAAAAAATAAAAAAATAAAAAAAAAGAAGTTCGCCGTCGGCCCTCGAGTCAAGTGCGGAGAAGAATTTGAAAGCTGGACTTAAAGCTACGGGTGAAAAATTTACATGCCAATGGCAACGAAATAAATTTATGCAGAAGAGAAAGAGCCCCAAGCCCACCCCGCCAAATTTGTCACCAGGAAGAAGAAAGAGGGGAACACATGTTTTTAGTATTAAAAAAAAAAAAGAGGAAAATAGAAATGATATTCCATAATTTTATCCGAAAAGAAAAAAGAAATTACGTTGATTACACTGTAGAATTTTATACGATGACGTCAAATTGATAGAGTTCAGGAGTTCATTGGGTTTTTCACTCTTGACCCGACGGGCTTCCCATCCTTCGACTGGCTTGAGCTCATGTTTGAAAGCTTCGGTAGGTCGCCATAATGGGAGACGACGAGGAGCTTGGGAGGCCCAATTCTACGTTGAAATATAAGCAAATTGGAAAGCCACAAACATGTTTCGCATAAAAGTACTCCAATACCAATTCTAGAAGAAACGTTAGGCAAGGGGGAATGGAATTTGCAAAATTCAACGTCATCGAGTTTTATTTCTCAAATTTGGTGGGGTTTGTTGACATCACCTCAAATTTCATGACCTGAAGATGAAGAATTCGAGTTGAATAATTAATATTTGATAACAAACTACATGATATAATAGTTCAAATATTTATATTAGTATTAAATAGATAATTCTTCTTCATTAAATAAAATAAATCAAGTAAAAAAATAAATTACAAAAAAATTACGTAAAACTTAAAAGTTTAAAACCAATTAAATTCTGAGTGTTACAATTTCAGGCTATTTAGATTTTAATTTGTTCTCGATGCAATTATTTTAGATTTAAATTATTAAAATTTTGATTATTTTGGCTTCATACATTTCAAGTTATAACTTTTTAATCATTATAAATTACATCAAATCATATGAAATTTCCAACTAATTAGATTGTTTGGGTTGGCTCAATTTTTCACATTAAAATTTAATTTTTTTACTTGTTTGTTGAATCAAAAATAAACAAAAGCAATATTTTAAACTAAAATAATGTAAAATATTATAAAAAATTATTAGTTTATCATAAAATAGTATTTTTATTGACAGTAATGATTTTCTTGTTATTTTATTGTACAATTTTATTAGTAAAATATTATTAATTATATGATTTTTATAATAAATTAAAAATGCTTTTCATAATGCTTAATATCACTTTTAAAATTGTAATCATAACTATCCTATTTAAGGCATAAATTATAAATTTAATATCACTAAATATTTAAATATATACTTAAACTCACAAATTTGTATGGATGGAGATATTAATTACTAGACCACAACGATTGGCGCTGCTTGACCCCGATTATGTACTTAAAATGACAGTAAAGACCACGCGCCCGCATTCCCTCGTTCGTCTTCTGTTTGCTTTCGATCTACTGCCGCACGGGACAGGCTCTCTTCTGCTCTTCTTCCTCGTCCTCCAAACTTCAGCTTTCTTTGTCTGTTTCATAAAAAATTATTCAAAAAAGAAGAAGAAGAAGAAGAAGAAAAAAGACAGAACTTTGAACACATCTGTCCCACACAAACTCGCACAAACACATGTACACGTATCCATAACAGGCTGTGTCCGTACGTGGGTCTGTGTGATTATCATCGAAATCAACATGGCCACGGCACCGGTGAAGCCGCAGCCGCAGCCACTTCACAACTTCCCTCTTTCCCTCAAATGGGGCCAAACGACCCCTCTCGCCGCCGCCCCAAATCGAAGCAGTAGCAGCCGCTCCCCTATACCTGACTCCGAGACCGAATCCGAGACTGAACCATTGACCCGAGCAGCTGTTCCCACTCCACCTCGTGTTGGATCCCGGTCTGCCCGGGTCCATCGTATGTCGTTTGCTTCCTGTTCCACTATTCTTCCTAAAGCGGGGAAAGCGTCGCCGGAGAAGCAGGCGTCGGTGGTTCTGGTGGAGAGCAACGGGAAGTCGTGGCAGAGACAAGTGGCGGTTTTGGACGGAAAGAACGATGGAGCTCATTCTGAGGCCGAGGAAGAGAAGCGTAGGAAAGAAGAGGAAGAAAGGAATTCTCGGCCGTGGAAACTGAGGCCCAGGAGGGGAATTTTAAAGGAAGCTGCGGCGTCGGCGGCGGAAGGGAATGAGCATACAGAGAAGGAGAACAATGGGTGCCAGGTTCAACCGAAATCGACGAGGCTGAGAGGATCGGCGGAGAACAACAGGGGCAGCGGTGTAGGCGGAGGAGAAGCTGCCGAGAAGAAGGAGAAGAGGAAGTTTTGGATAGCACTGTCGAGGGAGGAGATTGAGGAGGATATTTTTGTCATGACCGGGTCAAGACCAGCCCGGCGGCCCAAGAAACGACCCAGGAACGTACAGAAAGTCCTTGATGTAAGAAGATGCTATCTTTTTAGTTGCTGAGGTTTCAATTTTTGGCTATGATTTTTATGATGTGTTGTTTGTGTGTTTTTTTTTTCCCCTTTTTGTAGAATGTTTTTCCGGGGATGTGGTTGGTAGGGACTACAGCTGATTATTATAGACTTGCCGATAATCCAGTTAAGGTACGGTGGGCCTTCTTATTCTCCTTTATTGTACATGTGCTATTGTCTGATGTGTATACGTTTATGTATTAGCAGCGGAATTTTACGTTTTTTTTTTATTATTTTGGATATTTTCTTGATGTTTTCACGGTGGGTAACTGAGATGATGTTCTTGTTGGTTGCAGATATGAATGGTCTTAGAGCTGCCTGCTTACGTATTTCCTTATACAAAGGTCTCTGTCTTACTCTCTCGCTGTGTGGATGTTTGTTGTGTGTTGATGTTATTCTGGAATTCTTAAAGTTTGTAATGATTTTTGGTGTAGAAGAGGATATGGGTCATGATATATTTGTGGTCTTTCTGCAAAGCTTACAGGACTTGGAGATTACCTTGCAATAATGAGGCCGCGGTTTAGGTGATCTGTAGGATTTGTAAAATTGGGATTGAATTTGTCCAAAAAGAAGGAAAGGTGAAAATTTGATCTGTAGTCTCTTCAAGGTCTCATTTTTCCTTGCTTTCTGGTTGTTGCAGGGGTATAGTGTAGTCAATTTTAATTCTTCTGGTAGTTTTAACTGTAAAACAGCAGCAGAATAGTGGTTGAACATCTTTTTGTTTTTTTTTTTTTCACTGCAAAGTCATCTGTTTATATGCATTTGCAAGATGTGATGCAATTGTCTGAGAAGGATCTGATTTCTTATTCGATCTTGCACTATGTTTGATTGGCTTCCCAACTCCTCTGGGGGCCAGAGTAGCAAACTGTTTAGTTTGTTTATGACCTTAATTCCATATATGATTTCACACTAGGCACCAAATGCTTCCTTCTTCCGGAAGATCTATTCTCAGTTCAGTTCAACTTCATCTAGACACCTGATGTAGTTTATTGTCAATTTGGGATCCCTTTTTAGCTTTATGTTAGACTAGGGAGGGATAAAAAGAAATTTAGTTCCTATGAGACCACAGATTAGACACTAGATTGGGCTAGACTAGTTTCTGTTGTCCTTGTGCAGATTCTTGTTTAGGCACGTAGTCTAGATTCTTTGCATTATAGTGATGCCATTTAAGATGCTTTCTAAATTGGCATTTCACCCCGGCTCTTCTCCCTTTTTAGCTTTTGTTTATGGTTCACCAGGGAGTTGCAGGGTGCTGAGATAGTAAAGGAGCCCAATATGTTGGATGAAGGTGCATCCCAGCAAGGTAGGGAAGTTGTTCGTTACTGTACCTGAACCAGGAATTAGTTTACTGTTAGAAGAAACTTTCAGGTGATAATCAAATCAATAAAACTTCTTTCAAATCCTTGTCACTATTGGCTTTCTTCAATATTTTTAGATTTTTATCAAACCAGGGGTGTGTACCAAAGTAGCTTATGGAATCTGGAGAAACATGAATTCTTAGAGTTTAAACAGGCAAGTGCTAGACGCTGTTAGGGAAATTTCTTTGAAATTCTAAACAAGGTTTATGTCCTTTGTTTAACATTAACTCCACAGCAAACACCTCTGTGGCATTGTAGTTTTCTCATATCCAGTGTTATGGTATCATTATTCAATTTTATTTAAATCAACTGGGTTGCTTGTTGGATGGATAAGAATTATGAGGCGTACAAACTAATGTGTCTCAGCCATTTAAAGATAGTAATGCTTTGTGGTCATAAACATACGGTAATATCACTAATCTCCATTTGTTATTATTTCGCTGACACTTGATCTTGAAGCATTCACATCTAACATATTTCCCAGGATAAGGATAGATGCTTGTTGCTGAATTAGATGAGATATTCTCCCAACTGTTGTCCACTGCAACATTTGGAGATGCATTCAAACCAGACTCATGTACATGAGTTCAAATGTGATAGTTTTTTGCCATGATTAGTGAATATTTCATTGACATGACATAGGCAAAATGGAGACAAATGGTACAAAAACTACTTGGTGATTAAACTATTCATTTTCCTGTGTCCATCTGTAGTGATTTGGTCAAGCTCAATGCCAGCCTTCTTGGCCCAATCGCATGACAAGGTGTTTGAGAGCCTTCAGGACTCGCCTAGGGATTTTGTTGTATTACCTTTCTGATCTCTTTCCATAAACTATATATTTCTGAAAATTGAATAATCCTGTTTCTTTTTATGGCTATCTACTGAATGTTTGAATAGTGGATGACACTTTGCTGCGGATGAAATTGGATCTGTGTGATTGCAATACAGAGCGTCTTATTAGTGTTTACCATTTAGAATTTATGAATGGTGTTGCGGATGGTTCTTGCAGTCTTTGAAACAACCATGGCTTTTACTACATTTGTGCATGCTTGCTTTCTATCTGTACTGGATTAAATGGTAGTCTTCTGCAGAATAAGGGCCACTTTTGATTGCTACAATAACTCCATCCAAAGCCACTTTGTACTCTTCATTCAATGTTAATTTTAGTTTGTGTGCACGAAATGTTAGGTTTAGTATTTCTGCTGACACTGTCCTTCCTTGTGCCGAGGAGGTAAGGATCTCCTAACTTCCGGGTCACTAGCAATGCTCCTGCATTTTAGGCTGTGTGCAAGAAGCAAGTCTTGGTTTTACTTTTTGTTAGGTGTCCATGTCACAACATCATTCATCTGCATTCAGTGATACTGCATTATCCTTCACCGCTTTTTCTGCTGATCCTCGGGGTTGTTTTTGAAAATCCTTTTTCGTGGACTGCAGTAGATGGGTTAAGGGCAGACTTTGGCTGCAAGCTTAAATGGGAAGCGCATTAAATTTGCAATTTACTGTCAAAATGTTGATTTCTGGTCAAGCAAAGGTACTACTTTTAATGTTTACAAGTGTGCTGGTAATTGGAATGGTGCATGTTACGTTTATTCCATGATGTTCGTTGCTCGCCATAGTCCAATATCACGCATCCAGGGTCTTTTGCTTTGATGTAAACAGGGACCCGTATCAATCAATCTACTATGGTATGGGTTCTGCTGGTGCTTTGCATTGGCTGACAATTTTTTTTTCCTCACTATTTAGCTTAGACAGTGTCACGCATGTGAAAATTTATCAAAACAAAGGGGATAAAAAAAGAAAAGAAAAAAAGGAAGGCAAGCGAAGTTTTTGTGTGTTTTTTAAAGGCCTCTTACCGTATATCATTTTTTCACCTAATCAACGCAAAGTTCCTATGTTTTCCTTTCATCTTCCCAGAAGAGAGGACCATTCGAGCACTGTTAACTTTTCTTAAGCCAGCCACAAATTCCATTGTTGTCGCAGAGATTGTCAATGTACATTTTCTGTACAAAGAGCACTAAAACAAGCAAGAAAACCCTAAATAATGTCTTTTTTTTAATAAATAATGTCCTTATATATAGATATATTTCAAGGGAGTGTTACGGTCCTTTTTTTAACTTTATGGTTATGGTAATATGAATAAGTTTAAAGAGATAAATATTAAAATAGTATTTAATAAAATGATTAATTACATTAATCTATAATATATATTCAATAATTTTGTATTACTTAGGAGATTTTGTCGTGAGAAAAAACGCAACTCTTTAAAATAATGTGGAGGGGTGAGAGCACTTTCCCTTGATCACCACCAATCATGGTTTGGTAAATTCCACTTTCAGCAAAAACTGTATATATTGAAATGCGTCTGAAAAGAAGGGGTTGTTGCTGCCGTTTGTTGATGGATCTGTACTTCACTGATCACAGAAGTATTCCTTGTTATGATAACCCCTCTCTGAGTTTATTTTATGTTCATATATACTGATATTATGTCCCTTTGGATCAAAAGAAAAAAAAAAGAGTAAAAATTAGGAAATTTTATGTGAAGCTTATTTATTTATTTTCTCGGAAAAAAATAGAGGAAAGTCAATGTATTTTCGTGAGAGCGCCAGAAGTAAGTTTCTTCAGTTTTCCAGTAACAATTATTGGTCGTATTTTACAAACTTGCGAGGCCATCGATGGTGAAAGCAGTCCCTACGTGGCATAGGATGGAAAAAGGCCAGTTTGAACAAGAAACTATTATATCTGCAAACGAGTTCTGGGTTTCTGTTCAAATGACAAATTCAAGTCTTACGTCATGTTTTGTGTTGAGGTCCCTTGAAAGTAGAGCTGAGCTGTAAAGGAGTCGAGTTGAGCTTCGTTAGGCTCCAACTTCGCTCATTTCATAAAATGAGCTAAAAAAGAGCTTTAACACGAGATTCGGTGTTTAGGTGTTGTTTAGTAACGAGCCAAGGTCAAACTAAATTCATTATTATTAAATCTAGTCTGCGATCTTTTAATGAATGATTTAATTTATTTTATATTATTAATATAATAATTAAAAAATAAAAAATGTTAATATTATTCATGGAATTTAACTGACAATAAATATTATTTATAAAATTAAATTGATAACAATAAATATATATAAGATAGTTATTAATGGCATGGATTTGAGGGTTTTTATTAGCTAAAATTTATAAATTAGAATAAGTCATTGGTACTCATTATTCTTATGATACAGGCTATTCTGTTTATAATTTTTTTTTTTGTCAAACACATGAGATTTTATTTTTTATTTTTGCTTATAATCTAATTTTTTAAACAAATTCTTAGCCAAGAATTTGTACTCATTTTGTCAGCCAAGATTATTAGCATAAAACCGCCAGAACTTGTTGCCCCCACCACATGACCTCTCCCCATGTTTGTTTGAATGTACATCGTACATAGGTTGAACAGTCGAGATGGCCACCCACCTCGGTGTTGGAAAATAGGTATTTTTCAAAAAGTTTATATTTTACGTTAAATTTAAAAATAAAAATGAAATGTTTTGTTTTATTTATTTATAAAATTATATTTATTATGTCCTCAATCATAAGAAATTTTTTTTAAAAAATTTGTATATAAGAAAATGACTCAAAATTCATCATATGTATTAATCATTATCTTTCAATATTAATATTTATATTTATTAAATATTATTGTCTTCATTTAGATTTATATTCTGTATATTTTATTATAGTAAGAGGATAAGGAAAAAAGTTCTGTCCCACCTAAAAAAATTTGCAAAGTGTGATGTTTGGGGGCTTATTTTTTTAAGTACTTTGCACCTATTATTTCTTTAAATTTTCTCTCTCTTATTAGAAATATAAAGAAAAAATATAAAATATAGATACAAATAAAATTAAATTAAATAAAAAATTATAATATATGCACTGTGTTTGTCATTATTTTCAATATAATTTTTACTCTCATGGATGCAAGCTTCAAATGATGAAATAATCTAGTAACTAAAAAAAAAAAAGAGAAAATGAGAAGAAATGTTTATTTAATTGTTTTTAGAAGAACAAGAAAAAAATATTTGTATATTACTATTAATTTAATATATTATAAATATAAATATTAAAAATAAGATTATGATTCTTCGTAGTGGTAATTTTATTGATATAATGGCCAGTTTTTTTAACAACAAAAAATAACTAATAAAAATGATCAATTTGATTAACGTAATTTAAAATATCTCAAAAAAATTTAGACTAGTTAAAAATAATAGTTTTATTGTTGTCGTTTTGATATGAATCTAACCATGTCTTGAGTTTTAACTCTTGATAAAACAATTTAGCAGTTGAAAAATAAGTTCTTAAACTTTTATTAGAGATGTCTTAACTCAAATTATTATCAATTATGCAACCTGCTGTTCAATGGGAGATTTAACCCCACAACCCTCATAAAAATTGCAAAAGACCTTACCCCTCTCTCTCTCTCTCTCTATATATATATATATATATATATATACATTATCTTATGTAACTACCATGCAATGTTAAAAGTAAATTCGGGGTCTTTCAGAAATAATTTTCGTGATGAAAATTTTATTGTGGTTTAGGGTTCATATGTAAAGAGTGTCTTTTGATAATTAGAGGGTTTTTTTTTGGGGGGGGGGGGGGGTAACACCAGAATAGGAACCAGTTATGTTCCTATGATTATGAACGAGGCTCCAAATCTGTTTTGCTTATGCCAACCTTGCATTTTCTTTTTGATGACGAGAAACATGAGATCGAAAAGCTAAACCATAGATTATGGAGCACAATAATTCTTTCATCCTCTGTGTGACCCAAAGCGCGTTCCATATCCACGGGGATATGTATGAATCATGACTCTCAAAATAATGATTCGTTAATTACTCCAACGAATGGATGCGGTGACTCATTTAGACGCACGTAATGTTATACTAATCAAACCAAATGAACACATCAAAAATAGATTTTCACCTAAGTTGTGGTGAAATATCTCATCGGTACGAACAAGGACAGATTATTCGCGTTGAAATCAGCTGATTCATAAGAACTTACCTCATTGCAGTCCATTTCTCTAAGATCCCACTTTTAGGCAGACAAAATGGAAAGCATGTACTCATTTATCAACCATGCCAACGGGCTTGATCCAAAGTATTATTTCTTTCTCCAAGTTTCCTATATAGACAGAGAGAGAGAGAGAAAGAGAGAGAGAGAGAGAGAGAGAGAGAGAGATGTTTCTTTTTTGTTAAACAACTCGCCAAAAGTGTATACCATGATTCTTCTGTCTATCGATAAATGTCAAGAAGTAAACCATTATTTAAATTATTACACACAGAGATACACACAAGTAGGCCATGTTCAGGGCCAAATGAAGTTTCATTGTTCCAAGGCTATGGGTTACCAGAAAACCAGCAAAGTTTTGTTATGCTCAAATGATCATTAATGGCCTCAAAATTAAAATATTTGTATAATCGTAGGCTGTCGGGATTCTTATAGATTCGCGATCTGAAGTATCTTCAAGTGGGCTTCGATGCACTAAAAATATATATATATATATGGTCATTGAATGAATGATTATGTGAAGGAAGTAACTTTTCATTACTGGAAGCGATGGCATGATTAAGTAAGTGTAAGCTGATAATTAATTATCTTATATAGAATACTTGTGAAGCGTTTTCCCGACAAAATTGGCATTTTAAGTGATGAAACTATCATGTGGCATCATTTTGATTATGGGGATCTCCAGTTTCCCAGAATTTGCATAAAGAGAGAGAGAAAAGTCCATAACCAAACATGCTACCCCAATTGCAATCCTCGATCTCATATGCAATAAAGTTTTAAGGTTCCAAAAGCTAACCTTGTCACCCGCACGTGAATGCTTTTTTCTTTCTTTCTTTTGTTTTTTTTTTTTTTTGAATTTTGACTCATTGAGAATGGGTATGAATGTGTAATAAATGATTGACTATTGAGAGTCCTAAAAAAATTTCTAAGACTCTCCGTGGACGGCACCTGCTGTCCTCGTAATAGAGCTTAACCACCCAAAAAAAAAAAAAAAAAAAAAGATTGTATGCGCATGAACCGTAATCACATGGTGCCCAGCTCAGCCAACCACGTGGGTTGCCACGTTGGGGCCTACACCAGGCGAATCTCGCCAACTTTTTTGTTTTTTTGAATCTGTTTGAAATGTCAGTCAAGCACAAATTTTTTGCGTGAGAGCAATATAGATTTATATATATATATAAATAAGTCATAATTGTTATGTTAAATATTTATGATTTTTTATAATTAATATTTTTCATTTTTTCATTTTTTAGGTATAATTTATTTTCTTTTCAAAACCATGAAAATATATAATAGAGCTTTTTTTTTTTTTTTGCTATCATCTACACTTCCTTGTGTTATGAACACACCAAAGATTTCGTTTTAGTTATGCTATTAACATTATGTCTTTTTATAATGATCGCATAAAAATTCATATATAATAAATTTTGTGGCCAAAATTCACAATATTAGGTCTATGGGATGTTTGTAGTTTTCCAGTTGTTGGCAAAAATGGATTTTTTTTTTTTTAAAGTCTATTAGAGATGCCAATGAGTTATGTAATACATAGCCGAAATAGTTATCCTATTTCTATAATTCATTTTATATATATATATATATATATATATATATATATATATATATATATATATATATATATATATATATATATATAACTTGGAATTACGTATATTTTTATTTCAACTTTGATATGGCTGTTTGCTTGTAATATGCTTTTTGGGCTTTTGTGGGTCAAATGGCTTAATAATTGTATGTTTTAATTAGTTGGATATTTTATTGTTATTATTAAAGAATAAAATTTAAAATTAAGAGTTCAAGTAATTTTATTATAAAATGTTGTAGGACTTGATACATTGGAACGTCGGTGTGCATGTAGATATATATATATATATATATATATAGTGTGAATAAACATTGGCACGATGATTTAGAAGAAATAAAAACACGAAGAAAATTGGAGGGAAATGGTCCGGAAGGTTGACCGTTGACCGCCGGCAGCAAAGACAAAAAGCCTTTGACCAAGAGTGCACGTGCGGGTTCCGAGGATACACGTGTGGTTCGACGTCCTTCGGGGGTTGGATAAGGGTCGTAGGGGAATGATGCGCCACGTAGACTGCACATGCTCTGTCATCATGGTGCGCTTCGACTTTTAGGGGCATCGATGTTTAATTACTCTTTTGCCACTTACCTTTTTCATTCTCTCGTGCTAAGTGTCGTTTGCGTTGGGGTTTTGCAAATATTTAATTTTTTAAACTAAAATTATAAAACTTATTTTAATTGTTTCGCTGTCTATTTAATTTCTTTCCGTCAAGAAATTGCAAAACTCGTTTTCATCCCCTATTTGCTCGTAGGGAATTAGACCGAGTTTTATAATTTTGCTGAAAATATTTAACAACGGCAAAGTGATTTGGACAGCATCTGTTAATGAATTTAATGAAATCTTAACGAATGATGTTAATTGTAAATAATAGAAAACACGTAAGCTGCATACTGCAAATTATTAGAAATTTGACACCTCTTTTTTTTTTTTTTTTTTCTCTCTTTCTGGCGCATATCCCTGGACCCGATCAAGTTAAATGCATCTACGCTAAAAGTCATTCGAAGTCCAACTTATCATTCTCCAACCGACTTCTCAGGTCTCTATTTTTCCATTGAAAACTTGTTTGTCACTCCACCGAGATTGGCCTCTCCGAAATCCGCGAGCACGCTGAAACCAGGGACCCCTGGAAATCCAGCCAAGTGGAACACAGGGAGCGCAAATGATTGAACCTGCCCACGGGATGGATAACAATGATAGAGATGAACGTTGTGGTAATTGAGACTCGAGAGACGGCAACAACTAGAGGGTTGGTTCGAGTTCACGTGAGAATCACATGAACATTTGAAACCTCTCGCGTACGTTTTGTTGCCATGGAAAGTCTAGATGCGGTTCATCCCCCCCGGATGATGTCGGGGTAACCATGAGTTCCAATCATTTTTGTCTTTGAACAATAATCATATATATATATATATATATCTTCATGATTAAATCATTATAAAGTTGAAAACAGAACATGTTAAATATAGATTTTGTATTTATGAAGTTAATTGTGGAGCTTTTGCTGAAGGATCGGGAGAGAATAAATTGGCAATTTTGTTGATTCGGTGGTGAGAGATCTCCTTTTTTTTTTTTTTTTTAATGTTTTTGGCAACTTGAGTTCAAGTTCACATGGAAATCACGTGAAGAGCAACGAGTCTCGTACGTTCAGGTCTCATAAAATTGTCGGCCCAGAGAGAGGAGGAGGGGGAGGGGCAAGCATTTTAAAATTATCCCAGGTTTGTGTTCAAAGGAAAAGGAAAACGTGGGACAGCTATCGCGCACGCTCGCCAGGACAGCCACAATCATCACCCAACATCCTGTCTCACAATTATCCTCATCCGATCATGCTCTCCTCTTCACCCCCCCCCCCACGCTTTGAAATCGAAGACAATGTCTGGCTGGCTTGCCCATTTTGTATTCACGAAAATAACAGACAGGTATAGATATAATTAATATAATCATATTAAAAAAATAAATTAAAAGTGAATAAAAAATTTTAAAAATAGTAATCTCATATAAAATTCATTTATCATTAGTTATTTTTTTTAACACAGACAGATTAGTTAAAAAGAAGGTTGTGGGTACGAGGATACTGAAGGGAATACTCAGCACTCTGATATACAAACTCATATTTGTAGGGTTTGGAGAGAAGTGGGGATCGAACTTCCGTAATTAATTATCTATTTTGTGTTAATTATTTTTGTGTTCCTCCAGTTATTTCTATTTTTATTTTTATGTTGCACGAACGGTTGATGGTGGCGTCGTGGACCATTCAACTGTTGCTGTATGGGAGAGTTTTTCCAGCGGTGGTGGTGATGGAGGTGGCGGTGTTCTGTCAAATGTCTTGTGGGGGAGGGGTTTGCGTGGCCGCCATAATTGGGTGGGTCGATAATCTTGGCCATGTTGACTGTCTCAAATTCAATCGAGCCAATTAGTGTAATAATTTTCTACCATATGAACTCTTCCGTTCGAGATGTAAAAGAAATTAAAGAAATGGGTGTGACTAAAACTTGATGAAGAGACTATAATTGTGTATTGTCATATAACTTTCGCTGTAAACTTCGAATTCGAAACCTAGACTTTATCTACAGTTAAATTTTCTTCTCCAATCGAATAGGACCAAAAAAACAAAAAAGCAAATTCATAACTAAATTTGTAGGATGATGAGTGTTTTTTTTTTAAAAGAAAAAAAAAACATTAGAACTAAAACCCATTTTGTGTAACCTCTCTCTAAGAAAACTTGTTCATAGAACATAGTAGAAATGGTGAGATATTGTAATGTTATCAACCTCTTGTAAGCACGTTATGTTGGGGTAGGGGTGTACAAGAGATCAGTCAAGCAAGTTTTGGCGTGTGCATATTTGATTGGGATTTCAAATTCAATTCCATCGATCTGGTCATGTCCTAAACTTATAAAATTGTATTACATTTCTTAAAAATCAGATGTAGTAAACGGTTACGATTCATCGAAAAAGAATTTACCATTATTTTATTCAGTAAACCAATAATTGTATTGCTTTTGGCTCTATTTGTTATAATTCTCTATGGCCTATTGCCAATAGTTGTGGTTAAGTAATTAAGGGATTCATTTGTATCGTATAGATTATAAAGTCAAATATTTGTCAAGACATTTTATGGGTTGAATATATACATATATCTCAACATAAGTTATTATGAGAGTAACTGAATTTTATTATTAAATATTATGTAATTTATTCTTTTATGAATTCAGTAATACGAGTCTGTTTTTTTGTGCAGAGGAAGATGACAATACAAAAGATTAAGAAATTTATGGGCAAGTAATTAATGTGTGCACGATTCAAAATCTGTATCGGTTCATAACAATAACACAGCACCCAAAAAGAAGATGAAACACTGCATTTGCAAAGAGAACGCCTTTACATGGTGGAGACAATAATTGAATGTTCATCCTTTTTTGCTATGAAGTACGAATTGATTTGTCTTGAAGCACAATAAAAAGTCACAGAGTTGAGAAATCTCACCATTGAAATGCGGTGGCCCTGCTTTTCTACTTTGTAATTATTGGGGCAGTTTTCACGTCCCAATCTTTCCACAGGGCTCGCCCGAAGTCATCCTCCCGATTATGGTTATGGTTGCTAAAATAGTTTCATTAGTATGGTTTACTATTCCATATAAAGTGGAAAAGATTTTGAAAAAGAAAAGTCACGATACGTGTTCTAACCAGGCAATACATTTTATTATCATAATTGCTATTTTCATTTTTTTAATATATAATTATAATTAATAAAAATATGTCGAAAATAAAATAATATAATATTATAAAATTAATCACATCGAAGCAATAGAGCTCATCGTGAAAATAATAAAAAAATGTATTAAACTTTCAACCTAATTTTATTTAAATCATTGTTTCCGTTTTTATGTCCCCAGCAATAACAACTTTTTCTTTTCGTTCTTTTTTATCATATCGGTTTATGCAGAAAAGAACTCATCTTTCTAGATATATCTTTTTGTTTAATGAAAGGCTCTTTATTGGAAAGAAATATTAAAAAAAAAAAAAAAAAAAAAGAAAGAAAGAAAGAAGAAGGGAACATTTGTATATGACCTTTTCATGAACTGTTTCTTCCCTTCCAAGTTGATGAGTGCATTTGGGGCTCATCATGGTCAGCGTAGAACAGTAAAAGAAATTGACCTATAAAAGCATAAATGACATATTCCTAACCCAATGATTAAGCCACCCTAAGGATCCGACAAGAAAAGAGAAAATTAGGCAGGGAGAGAAAACTAAGGCGTAACTGTGATCAAACGCCTCCCTCAATCATTCGCATTTCTTATTTAGGTAATGTCATGACTGCATGATATTATCGTTTTTTTTTTTTTCTTTTTTTGAGTTATTATTTTTCTTTGTATCGTAAACAAAATATGACATATCAAATGCACCCACGAGACGAATTTATTGAAAGCCAGACATAGCATCGTTCCTAAGGAATTCTAAGCAAGTAGTTAAGAATTTAAATTTTTATTATTAAAGTTTCAAGTTTTATTTTTTAAAAAATACATAATTTATAAAAAAATTATTTCAATTATATAAATTGTTTTATAATTTATAATTTAAGTAAAAATGCCTCAGCACTAACATTATATAAAGAAATTCGTGTTAATCCAAAGTAATTAATTTTAACATTAATAGCGTGTTACGTTGGGAGTTTTTGTGAATGAGTTTTGAGTTTGAGTTGCTTTTTTTGTCTTGTTTGAAAATAATAATAATAATAATAATAAATTTACGGGTAGAAGAATTCCCTGTTGTTTGAAGACCATTGAAACCAAGAAAAGGAGTGGATTTGATGGAGGATTCATTGAGAGGAAGAAGAGTTTCAAATGATTGTGAACAAGTGCGTGTCGGGGCTTCAGGGGACAAACATGACCCGCATGTTTGCTGATGTCGATGGGGGGTGGGGGCTGCATGTAAGTGGGGACCATATGGAAGAAAGAGGGGCACGTGTCTCCAGACAGGGCATGTTGGTCCACATGAGTTCGGCTGGATGGTGGAGGCTTTTTTTTTTTTTTTTTTGGGTTTTCTTCAATTTGCATTTTCTCCACCCCCACCCCCATTTTCCGCACCCTTCATCCCACGTGAACTCCACTCTCCTCTGTCCCCCGCCCACTTTCTCTTCCCCTGAAAATTTACGTCTCCACTCCCCCCCCCCCATCATTGCTTTGATTCCATTTTTCTGTTCATTTTGGCTCAGCTTGGCTTGAGCTGCAAGCTACATACAGCCACACACAAATTCCATTTTTAAAATTTCTTTGCCAAAAATTTTCTAATAAATATACAATTTTTATCAATAGTTTGAGACTGACTTAATAGTTAATGGGATGATTTTATTTTCTTGTCAAATAAATATTAATTCCTGCAAAAAAAACAAAAAATTCCCTAAAGATAAAATTTTGAATACATTAAACCTATTTAGAAGCACGTGTCATTAAATTGTTTTAACTTATAAAGTTCTCGTTAATGCATGAGATGGTCTAAATATGTGCAGATCATTAAAAAAAATTAATATATATATATATATATATATATATATCTACATATATTCATATATTTATTTATTTAGAACAAATGCAATATTCTTAATAATGATATGCGATTCATGTGTTGCTAGGGAACGATGAATTGACACAAAAGGTACAAAAATGATTGCTTTCTTGGTATGAATAAATAAATAAATAAAAGATGTAGCATTATAGCATACATAAGGGGAGGGAGATGTTAGAAGTAGAGGCCTTACGAAACTCGCGAACATGTTCGGAGTCATGAATTAAAATTTTCTTGAAATTTCTTATAAAACTAATGCGAATGTTTATTTCAATTATCAAAAACGGGTTTTTAACACATATTAAAATGAATTTCGCGAATTCATTACCATAAATATCAATACACAATATTAAGTTCAAAGGAAAATAATAACACGCGATCCAATGATGAGAACAGCAAATTCTTATAAAAATTTCAAGATTCAGTGCTCAACTCCTTTAAAATTCTTATATAAATTCTGACATAGTGAAAAAAAGAAAAAAGAAAGAGGAAAACTAAAAAGAAAATAAGTATTACCTCTTTTTAACCTATGGCATGATTTTTGATTTGATGCCAATAGCAAATGGGCATTAATTTTGGGCACAAAAGGCCTTCAAAGCGACGAGTCGTAGCCATCAAACGGTTTCAGATCTTACCCATTGGCAAAGTTTTTTTTTAATTATTATTTTTGTGTGTATGGATTGCAAATAAAGCGAATTTTTTAATTAAAAAAGAAATTTGAAAAGTTTAAGATAGCGACCCTTTTAGCCTCAATGCCTTCCCACTGGGGGAGGGGGCCCTCGCCTTGGGCGGTGTTCGCACGGAGAAAAGATTTTTCTTTGGAGAGAAGAGAGCGAGGGATAGCGGGGCCCACATGATATTGATCAAATAATAAAAAGAGAAAAAAATAGTATTTATAATTTTATTAAAAAAAAAAACTATGTTAACCGATATTTAATCGCCAAAATCGGAGTGCTGTCGGTTCACTCTTTGATTTGACGGTTGGCTACGCTTAACAGGCTTTTGTACCTAAATGATATATAACCTGGCCCCACATGCAATCTGGGTTCGTTTGGTTCAACTTCAAAGCCGCGAACTCAGTCTCAATGTCTTGCTGAGCTCAAACTTTTTGGTGGGCAGAGGCATAAATTTTTCTGGGGGAAAATGGAAAAAAGAGAAAATGGGAAAAATTGGAGCGTCGCGGGGCACCTGACATTGATTTTCATAACTTTCTTCACTCTTCTAACATAAGCGTCAAAATTGGTTAATTCTTACGGGAAATTCATTTCTTTCAGATGTCTCGTGAAAGTTTTTTTTTTTTTTTTTTTGGGCCCGAAGAAGGTCTTTGTAAAATGCAAAGGCAAGCATCCCACAATCGATTAATGATTTTACCATTTTGGTTGATTCGGTTTGTCAATTTGGTCAATTAGGAGACCCCACCGCTAACATCCAAGCCAGATTTATTGACGGTAAGGTGGCTGCCCACCTTTATCGTGTTAGTTTTGTTCCTTCTCAACGGTCCTCATTCAAGATTGGTCTTTGAACTTAGGGATGGTAGTCATGGGATGGCATTAGAAATCAATGCGGCGCGTGTTTCCGGCTAAAAGTTAAAAAAAGAGTTTCCTTATTATGAGCTATTTTCCGGAAGTAACATGATTGGAAAAAAAAAATAATTAAAAAAAAAAACAAAAGCTTTTGACTAACGCCCCCTTTAATTATTGTCAAATCACCTAACGTGCTTTCTTAAAACCTTTGTCAATATCCGCCATTAAATGAAAAACTAATTGTCGTTGTATAAAAGGACAAACATAGTAAAAATATTAATCACAATTTCTATCAATTTAGATTAAGAGCCATATACTAACACCATAATTTAATTATTTTTTTTTTCAAAAAAAAATTCATCATTCAAGCCATGTTAATTTTAAGTTGAGTTTCTTTACATTTGGTCATGACTTGTCACATTTAAAATTCGATGGTATAACAATTATAAATTTGTAAAATCTTTTTCGAATTACTAAACAACAACACACTTACGAAACAATTCGGATCTAAATTAATAAGAAGAGAAACAGATAAAGTTATCATTAAACTTTTACATCAGATAACAAAAAATAATTAAAAAAAAAAAGAATTAAACAAGCATAAAAGCCTAGCTTCGATGACGAAGATAAGAAATTCTCCGTTAAGGGTGATTTGGCAATTTTGTTTCGATGAATCCAAGCTTTTTCAACCTGTGTTGTCCTCAAAACCATTTACAAAAGGGTGCTCCTCATTGTCATCATTGTTGCGGCATTGGAAAGAGTCAAACGTTATAGTTAATAAGTAGCTGAGCTTTCCAATCTGTTCATACAACAAATGTACGAAGCCCCACCCCCCCCCCCAAAATAAAATAAAAAAATCACATTCGTGGAAATTATTAAATAGATTTGGTTAGCTATTAAATATGTTATCTGTAAATTAAACATATTTTCACAATTCATACCTCATTATAAATTTCATATCGGGATAACGTACCCAGTAATTAATAACTAATTCACATTTGCCATGCTTATTTAAGCCGTATTGTATAACTAACCAATGAATGCGGGAGGGACAACCACACCAGGCAAAATATAGTTTTCCTTTCATAGTTATTTTTTCTCCCCCCCCCCCCCCCCCCGGCGAATGGATTACAAAAAAAAAAAAAAAAAGAATTATATACTTTCTTTTTCATTAAAAGTTCATAAAATGATCAATTATATAATAAAAATTACGTTATTTTATTTTATTTTTATAAACTTCATATTTATAATAAAAATTTAATTGTTTGGATGTTCCTGAAAATGTTTTGTATTATCGTTAAAAAATGTTAAGAACAACTTATAACAAAATTTATTTGTATTTATTTTATGTGATTGTATAATAAAACTCTTATTGTTATATTGAGAGGCAAAAGTCATGATTGAATAATTGGCCTCCTGACACAAAGTCATGATTGAACTTACGCATACCACTCCTTCCCCCACTGGCCATTCCTCTCTTCTTTCTATATAATAATCTCCCAATGCATTCTCTCCAAACCCATCCTCGTCCCCGCATCCCTTTCAACTCTCAACGCCCTTCGTTTCTGTCTCTCAGACCCAACTCCCATTCCCTCTCTCTGAAGCCAAGCCACACCCCCACCCCCCACCCCAAATAAATAAATAAATAAATATTCATAGCGGTCTTCACGATGGTTGACGAGGCGGATTTGGGTTTGAGCTTAAGCTTGAGTTTTCCTGAAAATCACCATTCTTTGCAGCTGAATCTCATGCCTTCTTTGGTCCCATCTTCTGCTTCTTCTCCTCCTTCTGGCTTAAACCTTAAAAAGCCCTCTTGGAATGAGACCTTTCCTGACTCTGGTACGCTGATCTTTTTCTTCTTCTTCTTCTTTGTTTCTTTTCCTTATAGATACTTTCCTGGGGTCCTTTTCTGCACTCTAGATCCACTGCATAACCTCAAAGTTACAGATTTAGAACTATTTTCTTTCCTTTTCTCTCGCTTTCCGTCAGAAACGGACAAACCCAGAATAAAAAGATGGTCTTTTATTTTTTTTCCTTTTCTTTTCCATTTCAAATACCATTAAAATGATTTATTTGTCTTTTGCCCTTGTCAATCTCTGGTATGCAGATCCAAACTTCAATTCTTGCCGCGGCGACACGAGATCTTTCATGCGGGGAATCGATGTGAACAGGCTCCCATCAACGGCTGATTTTGAAGAGGAAGCTGGTGCATCATCCCCAAACAGCACCATATCCAGCATAAGTGGAAAGAGGGGCGGGAGAGAAGGAAACATAGAGGAGCATGAGATGGAGAGAGCGTGTTCTCGTGGCATCAGCGACGAGGAAGAAGGTGATGCATCGAGGAAGAAGCTGAGGCTCACTAAAGATCAATCTGCTATTCTTGAAGAGAGCTTCAAAGAACACAATACTCTCAACCCAGTAAGTGTTTATTGTTTTTAGCAAGTTCTGTTTGTTGGGTTGCTGAGAAAATGGAGGAAAAGGGGGGTGGAAAAATATTGAATTTTGACTTTGGGCTCTTTCCTTGTTTGAGTCTGTTTAGCTAAAAAGAGGGAAAAGTTGACGGATTTCCTGTGGTCTTTCAGTAACCGAACAGTCCAAAGTGGGGATTCTTTTCATGGTTGGGTTACTACGATTGGAGGGTTATTTTGGTAATTATACTAACAAACTTGTTGTTTTTCTCAACTTCAGAAGCAGAAGATGGCATTGGCAAAGCAGCTGGGCCTCAGACCTAGGCAGGTGGAGGTGTGGTTTCAGAATAGAAGGGCAAGGTGAGAGCATCCAAGTCTTCTTAGAAACAGAAACCACCAAAAAAAAGAAAAAGGAGATCATCTTAATCATATTTCATAAAGCTTTTTGTAATTTGCAAGTTGTTTTTGATTTTTTTTTTTGTATTCTTTTTTCCTATAATATCTTTATGAGAACCTTCATTTGATTTGAGTTGCTAAACAACAGACGTGGCCCTCTATCTTGAAAAATAATTATTTTTCATAAATATTTTAAGCTTTTCATTAAAAAAAAAAATCATATGCTTAACGAAGTCACAGAGGCGTGCCACGAACATCAAAATAACGTACAATGAACACAAAATTTATTTTTTGTTACACGTATCATCTTACTTATTGCATATCATATCGTTTTTGTTATATATTGTATGTATTTTGATGAAAAGTTTTATTAATTAAAAAAATAATAATTCCAAAATATGAGACCCACAATTCCATATTATCCCTAGCTCCTCTATGCTTGTACCTTCTTTGTTTTTTTTTTCCCGGTCCACCAATGTTTTGGGATTTGAATTTACTGAGAAAATGGTTGTCGGTCGGGGAATTTTGCAGGACCAAGTTGAAGCAAACTGAGGTTGACCGTGAGTTGTTGAAGAGATGCTGTGAGAATCTAACCGAAGAGAACAGGCGGTTGCAAAAGGAAGTTCAGGAGCTGAGAGCACTGAAACTTTCCTCACAGTTCTACATGCAAATGACCCCACCGACTACCCTGACCATGTGCCCATCATGTGAGCGTGTCGCGGTCCCACCTTCCGCATCATCTGCGGCTGATCCTCTGCCCCACCGTCAATTGGGCTCTACTCAGCACAGGCCCATTCCCATGAACCCGTGGTCCCCAGCTGCTCCGGTGACACGCAGACCGTTTGATTCCTTCCGGCCTCGATCGTAGATCATTGTTGGGGGCATTTTGGTCATTTTCTGATCATATCTTACGAATCTCTATCCTGAAATTGGCCGTTGGCATGCGTGGAATGCAATGCTGGGGGAAGCACAAGATAGATAGATCTTCCTGTAATAGAAACAAGTCAGACAACCATTTTCTTGTGCTCAGAGTGATTTATGTCTAAGATCTGGTTGTTGCAATTTGGTTTGGTGGGTTTCCATGGTTTGTACTATTGACCCACCCAAATCACTTTTTAGTTTAATCCTTTTTAGTGAGAAGTTGATCCCAATACCTCTCTTTGCCTTTCAGAGGGGGTTTTAAGAGAGCACCCTTGTTGGATGTAAATTAGCTCAGTTTCTCTTATTTTAGTGAAAAAAGGTCGAGTTAAAGTTGTTCTACAATCTAACTGAATATTTAAGTATTAATTGATTGCATTGG
This sequence comes from Ceriops zippeliana, assembly GCA_037897445.1. NCBI lineage: Eukaryota > Viridiplantae > Streptophyta > Magnoliopsida > Malpighiales > Rhizophoraceae > Ceriops > Ceriops zippeliana. Next base: position 3,252,372 of record JBAPLH010000055.1, on the reverse strand, counting down.
AATCTCTCTTTTATCTCCATCTTTTTTTTTCTTTTTCTTTTTCCTTTTTTTTTATTTTGCTGCTTTTGTGTTTGCTAGAGTAGGATTTGGTGGGGACAAATACGAGGCTGCACAAAAACTATGCATTTTGAATTGTGAATATCATTGTCCACATTGAAAAAATCATCCTCTTCCCAAGGTTTGATCAATTAATGCCACCATTTTTTATAAAATTACTCCACAATTGTTGGCTTTTTGCCTATTTCTATGCTAATTCAAGAGTAGCACTAATCTTTTTAAGCATCGTAAATAGATAATTGAATTGATGTTAGTTTTACATGTGAGGATTGAGAAACGTTGATGTTGGGTTCAAAACTCTACAATTTCATCACTTGAATTAACTTTAGGGTAACCCCAATTACCAAAGGCTGGAGTTTTACTTGGTGTAGGTAGATAGAACAGTTTGTTTGTGCCCTCAGAGACTAAGATTCCCTAGGTTAAATTTCAAGCCATCAATTGAGATGTTCCCTAGTGAAACTTTTTTTATTTATTGATATATCAAATCAGTTTGGTCAAATTAATCTAAGCATGAGAGCAAAAAGAGTGTCTTGAAGAAGACAAACTAAATTTACTGGCTGATTAGTCTAAAGTGTAACCTTTTTGATACCTCTCAAGTTGACATCTTTATGATTATAAACGAAGAATCCTTTTACATTCAATAAAGTTCTCCAATACATCCTGTCAAGTAGACACAGACCAAAGATTTATGTTTACATAGTAGGCTCGACAGGATAAGAAAATTAAAGTTGATGAGACACGATGTCCCCATGGATGTGTCCGTCCATTGTGAATGCAAAGTGACGTTGTATTCGTTCAATCCATGATCACCACTAACGTTTAAAATCACAGTGTACTTTCACCCATCGTAATATTACCCCATAACTAATGTCTGTCACGTTAAGAAAAACTTGCCTTCAAGACCTAATCTTATCCCCACGTAAATGCCCTTAAGATGACGGGCACCTTGTTATTTCGTCTTCTGCAATTGGATCGACAAGAGGTGAAAAATTAAGAGAAAAAAAATGTGGGCGTGGGGGGGGGGGGGGCTCGCATGCATGCTTACAACATCACTAATTTCCCAGTAAGAAAATGTATAAGAATGATATTTTCCGACATTGATGTGTACGTTTGCATCAGCATCAGGACTAGGACACGATGCTTTGCTAAGCAACTTCGTTAGAGCCGACAATTTAGGTTAGTGTTTGGTTTGAATAATAATAATAATAAAAGTCAAAATAAAAAAAGTAGTAAGTCAAGGAAAGAATGAGGATGGGGGCGGAAAAAATAGGTGCGTAAAGGAAGAATATCTTCATCGAGTTATAACTAATAAGTGGCTTGTGTATAACGAAACGAAAAATTAATAAATGGGCTGTTTAGATTATCCTTTATAGTTTTGTAGCCTTGAGAATGGTATTTCACATTTTTAAAGGGATCGATTTAAGTTTGATTATGAAACTTCTCCCGTGGAGATGTTTCTAACCGTTAAGAATATATATATATATATTATAATATTTATACATATTTTTTACTTATTAACTCAAGTTTTTCAATATATTTGATTTTTCATGGTATTATTTGGTATGTTATTATATTCTATTTATTAATTTGACCATTTTTTTCCCTTTATTTCTTTGTGTTTCTCTAGGATTTACCGAGATTAAGGATTGAATTTTAGACATGAAATTAAGAATTCATGTAACTTTATCACTGGACCTTGTGATTAGTGGTTAACTTTATTTTTGTATGTTTAATTTCATCAATTTAACTTCATACTAATTAGACTTAATATTTAAGTTTATTCTGTTTAATTCAGTTTTGTTATAATATTATATATTAATTAGGTTTAGTATATGTCAAAAACATATGTTAAGAATATAAAAAGTTGATGTCATTAAAATATAAAAACTTAAATATCATTTGTAATGTTTATAAATTTTTCATCTATTAATTTGAGTCTTTAGCTGAATTTGAGATTATAAAATGTAATTTGAGAATAACAATTGACCATCTCACTCTAAATTTTCTGTGCATCAGCCGGCAACCCAATGGATTTGCTTGTTGGCCTTAACTTTTGGTCTGAGGACTTAATTTCTGTTCAAATACTAATGGCCGACTCTTAAAGAAATAATTGGGCAGGAGAAGCCCATCACTGTAAAGAATTAATTGGGCCATAACATGTCTGGACAGAGAGCGGAACAGAAAATAAAAAATAAAAAAGATCTGGACGAGGTTCCATACTTTTGGCAATTGTGCCCATTTTGCTAAGAAATTCGTGAAAATCTTGAATAATGTTTGCTCTTTCTAAAGAAAATTCAATATGCTGGTTCAATGCAGAATTTAGATATTCAGCCTGATGATTTCATGTTACCGTTACCTTCTCTTCAAAAAATTAATTTACTAGAATATATATTACTTAAATTTATATGTTTCAAGAACTCTTTTTTACTTGACAATATAAAAATTAAGTAGTGTATACTTATTATATTTATTTATATTAAATTTATCAATAACATCATCGATATTCTTAAATACGTTGTTAGAATATTGTCGAGTAAGAGCAATGATTCACTCGTTAGTACATTAAATCAAGAGTTTTATGATAAATAAGAGTAAGTTCTGATATTATTTATCAAGATATAATTAATTTTTTCTAAAAAAATATTTTGTTAGAATATATAATAATTATATTTTTATAAATAATTTAAAATATATTTTTTATTAAATAACTTAGAAGTTAGATATAGTGTACACGTAATACACACACCGGGGATAGCAAACATTTTCTACATATTCTGGTTCCAGGGTGCCAGTGCCACGATTCATAACTTCGGAATGATGAACCGGACAATTTTGTTTTATGCAAAAATGCCATTGTCCACAACCCTTTTCTCGATGATATCATCTTTCACTCAAAAATCACGTTGTCAAATACGTTGATATACAAATCATGCACCAAAATTCAGTTCAATAGAAACACATGTGTATTTTCAATTTAAGAATTTAAACTGTTGAATAAAACCAATTAATCAATTACACATTGAATTTTAACATCTCTTAAAAGAAATCACGAATGATATGTGGAGACGTGTGAACAAAAGCACCATGTTATTGAATTACAACAATTTGAGAAGTATGCTAAACCAATCGGATGAAAAACCAAGGAAAAGAAACTCTTCTCCAATTCAATTGGTTTTACGGAATACTAAACCATTGCAGATTTTTATATTACCAAACAATCATCTTTATCTCAAGTAAGCCTGAAAGCACAATGAGAGAAAATGCTTTTAAGCACAACAAACTGTTGAAACTCCGAAAGGTCAAACCATTGACCTTTAATGATTACCTTGCACCCTTCTTGCTAATCACTGCACTTGATCTCTTTATAGATTCTATCCTCTGAAGCCTGATTTGCTCTCTGAATTTGGCTATGAACTCATCAGCTTTTCTATCAACATCAGGTCCCCCATCATCGGCACTGCCGGAAGTAGTTTGTTCATCCTTTGTGCTCAAAACAGCACCCGAAACAGCCGAAATTTCAGCAATTTCATCCTCCTCCTCCTCCTCCGCAGACTCTGAGACCTCATCACATTCCACGACAAATTTCTCAGCCAATCCTTCCTTTTCTTCCTTTGGAAACTCCCTGAAAGTTGGCTGAGGCATGCTGGTGATGTTATGACGGTTCAGCCTCTCAGTCTTGAATGGCAATTGATCAAACCCTCCGGTCTTGTTATTGATTCCATCATCAAATCCTTTCTCCACCCAAGCACCAGCGAGTGAATCATTGCTCTTAATAGTCTTGGCAGACTTTGGTACAGCTACATTACCATCTGTATTCAAATCCTTTGGCTTACTAGTGAAACTTCGTTTGAAAGCATTCTTACCAAATTGCTCATCATCAATAGCATTAGGCCTTGGTGTCATTAAGGATGATGATCTTCGGATCGCCGGCGGCGGTGGAGGAGGAGGAGGAGACCTATAAATGCTTTTATTCCTCACAGAGTCCTCTGCAGTCTTGGAATGTGCCCCAAAAGAAAAAGAAGGCGAAGGAGAAGTTTTCTTCTTCGAAGACATCGAAGAAGGAGAAGGATTGGGAGAAGAATTAGTAGAATTGGGTCGCGTTGATCTAGGGACTTTGGCTGTAGAATAACTATTGAATTCAGCTTCTTCCATCGAAGAAGGCAAAATAAACAGGGAAGCACTATCACCTTCTTCTTTCATTTCTTTGATTTCCATTCTTCCTGATCTTGATCTCCATGGAATCGGAGAAGGAAGAACCACATTGTTCTTTAACTCGTCTCCGAATTCTAGCTGATCCAACCTCTCAAACTCCTCACTTTTACTTGAAAAATCACATGATAATTTCTTAAAACTTGAATTAGAACCAGACCTACTAATAGACGTAGAAATGCCAGCAGATTCTTGTCTACTTTGGTTTGAATCTGCATCGACAACACGTGATCTTAAACTCCTAACAGGCAACAAAAGCGGCCTCTCGGAGATTCTTAAACTAGCCCCCAACTGTTCTTCATCAGTAAAAGGCTGTTCTTCGGCGAAAACAACCACAGGCTCATTCCTATTGTATTCGTTACTCCATGTCTGAACCTTGTTCACATCAGCAGCCCGTGGCGAGCTATCGGCCTCATCTTCGAAAACCGATGAGACCTGAAGGAATCTAGAGAGATAAGACTGAGCATTATCAAACCTGGAATGGTAGTTATTGTTGTTGGTGTTATTGTTTTCCTTTTCTGTTTCATCGTTTCGGCGACTGAAAAGCCCATAGGAGACAGCTATGCCAACAAAGAGAAGCTGAAGAAATTCCCAGCCTCTGGTGTTCAAAGTGTGGTTAATGAATTCAGGTGCTTGTGAGGGGAAAAGCGGGACTATCACTAAGAATATTGTGACTATGAGAGCTTTGCAGAGAAAATGAGAATATATCTTACTTGGGGTTGCCTGTTTCTGCTGACGCTGTTGCTTGGTGTAGTAAATTGCGTCTGCCATGGAAGAGGAGATGAAGAGGGACTGAGATTTGGCTTTGATTGTTTGTTGTTGTTGTTGTTGTTGAAGAGAATAAGAAGAGAGAGAGAGAAGGAAAATAAGAAGAAGAAGAAAAGAAGGCTTAGTGTTGAGGAAAAGTGGGGAGGAAAAGAGGAAAGCAGAGCAAGAATGCGGAGAGTCGTGAACAGAATTCAAGCTTTTGTATGAGTTTTTCTTTTAACGATTCTTGGCAAGACCAGCAAGTCCCTTTTGCTGATTCTCTATCTTGATCCTTCTTCTTCTTCATCCTCTTCTTTTTTTTTTTTTTTTCTCTTTTCGTAAAAGAAAGATTGACTAGGGATGGCAGTTTGATGACTCAGTATGCCCCAGTGCTTTTCTGAAGAAGGGTTTGTTCTTAGTCATACGTAGGAAGTGGCAAAAACCTTGACGGTACCTCCCACTAATAAACCCGCTTTATGACGGCTGGATAATTGGATTATTGTAGAATACTTTGCGTATAGCGTAAAATCGTTTTCCATTTGTGGAGTAATTTCTCATTGCAAAATCATGAACAAGGACTTGAGAGTGTCGTTGGGAGACTTGTGATGGAGGAAAAAGTGCATAGAAGCAAAGAGCATTTCGAGAACCGACCAAAAGACCTCTGGCCACAACAGCCTGTGTCCATCCATGAGTGATCCTATAAAATATTATAATTTAATAAAAATTTTATTAAATTATTCAACATTTTCATGAATTTTATATTATTATTTTAAGATTAAAACTTAAAAAAGCTTTTGAACAGAATTTCATTGGCTACCAAGTTAAGGTGCATCAAAATGTAAGCCAAAGGCTATGATGAGACTTTACCGTGGTTGCTTGCCTCTGGCGCTGATTTGAAGTTGTGTAGAATAGTATTTATACGGTTCTTGGAAATATATTCCAATCCAGCATATAATTCCTTCCAACAAGTAATAAGAGACAGCTGTCACGGTCCACTGTACTCTCTTAAAAAATTAATCTATTACTCGTCCAATGTATATATTTATAAAGTTAATAAATTTATTTTACTTTTTTAACGAATATTCTGTTTTGATGTTCTCGTCCTAAACCAGGATTTCCTTACTTATTCTTTTTAATTTTAGACCTATAATATTTGGAGTTAGATATTAAATTTGGTATGGAACTATTCTGATATTACTTGTATGAGAGTATTATTTTAAGGTAAATACAGTAAATACATATTTAATGTAAAATTATGTCACACAGCACTCGAAATAAAATAAAAGCACGGCCACCTCGAGACCCACGCACCGATGTAAATAGAGAATATTCGGTTTGGGAGCATCACGGGGAATATGGATAACGTGAGGGGGTTATTCTTTTGGACTGCGTACGCTAGCATTTTTCGGCGGAAAATGCATATTTTTTCCTTTAGAAAAAAAAAAAAAAAAAAAAAAAAAAAGAGGAGGAGGTGGGGATGGTGTGGTGGGAAAGCTGAAAATTGTGCTGGCAACTTTGTGGGGGAATGCTCGCTTTCCGTATCTTTTGCCATCATATTTTGAGGCCCTAAACTTGAAAAGGATGCGGGGCAATCAGAGAATTACTTAATTTAATTAATAAAAAACAATTGAAGATGAACATGGAGGAGAAGAGACAAGACCATCCTTTTGATTATCTAGGTCGTTTAATTACAATAATTCGAAGCAATATAATTAGTAAATAGACAATTTAGTAGTGGGGAGTTTAGATTTTTAAATTATAGTTCTTTGGTTCAAAATATTATATAAAACAAAACAAAGTTCATAGGAAAAAATAATATGTAAATAACTATTTGTAATAAAATAAAATAAGGCTTATTAATTCTGATGAAAAGAAAATAAAATTTAAGGGCTTTTTAAAAAAATATGTAAAAATTTATTTGTCATTGTATTTATTCTAAGATTTTGCTTTATATTGGTAAATAATAAAGTGTTTAATTATAATAGAAAAATTCTTTTGGCCTATAGAGCTTTTTAACAAAGGAAAGAAAATAATAATAATACATCATAAGCCCCACGTCCCTCTTTTTTCACTCGCTCGCTTTCTGTCACTCTCAATCTCGTCCAAAGCCTGTCAAGATTTTCCACTTTACACTTCCCCACCAGCCGTTTCGGCCGATATATTTTGCACCCACCTAATGTTTTACGGCATCAGCATCTGGGCATTCGCCGTTTCGCTAGGTGTGATTCCACGAGAGCAGCCTTGATCGAAGCCCAAATTATGAAGTGGAAAGTGTTGGCAAAAGCGAAGAGTCTGTCTAATCGGTCGATCATTCTGTGTATGCTCGCTCACTTCCATTCCAATTGCATGTGCGAACACGTCTGTGTCTGTATCATATAAATATTCATTTGGTACAAACACAATGAAGTTGAAAAAAGAACACTTCTGGGAATTAAGCAAAAGCATAGGTTTTCAATTCTTTCAATGTATTGTCATCAAATTAATGGTTGTTTTTGGGTGGCGATGACTGTGATGATAAGGATACGATAACAGAGACAATACTTTGCAGCAATTTTTGACACTGGGCAGCAATGCTTACAATTATTCTTGTTGGAATACTGATACTATCAGCACTTTTTTTTTTATTATTTTATTTAGAAGACATAGTAACTAGATGATTAAATCAGAGTAATTTTTTTCACTTATAATTTTATTTATTTATAATAATAAAAAATTATTTATCAACATTTCTTATAATTTACCATATATTCTCATTGTTATAATATGTTTTAGCACTTAAATTTAAATTAACAAGTCTATCCAACAATTAAATTTCAATAACACTTGAGTGTATTATCATCATTTTCGTTAGAAGCTACAAAAGTTAGACGAAAAATAAAAAATTATCAAATAAATAAATAAATTTATTTAACTAATTTATATTGATAACACCTATATCAAGTTGATAATTAAAAAAATTAAAGAAAATAGTACAAATGAAAAAATAAAAAATAAAAAATCAAATAAAAGAGTAAAATTTTTTTATATAACTCTTGATTGATATTTAATAATATAAAATTAAATACATTAATTTAATTTGTTATTATTAATTAATATTATTTATAAATAATATAAAATTAAATACGTTAATTTATTTTTTATTATTAATATAATAAATATTTAAAAATAATTAAATTTATTTAAATATTTAATATAATTTATAATATTAATTATTATCATGTAATATAAAATATTTATCAAATAATATAAAATTTTAATTTTTAATATTTTTTCTTAATATTGTATACATATCACTTTATTATAATCAATACAAAAAATTATCAAATTATAAAAATATTTAATTTTTTAATAAACTTGAATTTACATATCTTTTTATCATATTAACAAATTTTGTTTGAAAGCCAACTCAAAAGATAAGAATAATTTTAAAAAATTAATATTTACATTAATATTATATTTACGTAATATGAGAGTATATTATATATATATATATATATTAAATTTAAATGTAAAAATAAAAAAATTATAATTTTTTTTTCTAACTCCTTTGTCACTTTATCCGCTTTCTTCCGTCTCCTCTCTCTCTCTCTCTCTCTCTCTCTCTCGTTCGCCGAGAATTTGAAATGTTGAAGCCTTTGAAGGATTATTGGATCGAAGCAATTAGCAAATTCTAGGGTTGGGGCATCTCCTCCTCCTAAAAAAAAAATTTAACTTAAATCAAAGGATCGCCGATCATTCTCTCTTTCCTATCATACCACCACCGTATCCGCCGCATTCTGGCCGTCCGATCAAGCATCGTTTACCGACCGACGATGCCGATTTCTCTTAGAAATCATCACAGTTTATTTCCTTCCGAGTCGGTCTCTTTTATTGTCATTTCTGTCTGTATTTTCTGCAAAAGATCTAAGCTTTCTCTGTCAATTTCGTGAACAAAATTAGGGTTTTTTTTATTTTCTGTTTTAGTTTCAAGTTTTATAAAGGTTTTTCCAGTGATTTGTATAAATACGCGCATATAGATATACGCGTATATATCTGTAGATTGGCACTTCATAATTTTTTTTTAATCCAATTCGTATTTAGTGGTTGTAATTTGGGATGATCATTGAGGAATTGAGTGCGGGGGGTGAGGTGGAGAGAAGGGAAGAGGAAGAGAAATCGTGTGTGGCTGTTGGTGATAATACGAGTGACGGTGAAGGGATTTTCGGGTGGCATGCGAAGAGGGTTTTGATTGGAGCAGGGGCTCGAGCCTTGTTTTACCCAACTTTGCTTTATAATGTTGTTAGGAACAAGCTTCAGGCTGAGTTCCACTGGTGGGATAGGGTTGATGAGGTATAATTTCTCCATTTCAAGCTCTTTTAAGTCAATTATTCTGTATGTTTATATTTGCAAGGATGTGGCAGGTATGGATATATGTGGATGCTTTTTACAACTTTTTGGTTGTTACATGCTTTGGTTTTTAAGTGTCTTAGATTTACTTTCAGTGATAGTTTTCCCAGGCAGGATGAATGGATGGATGGATGAGTCATGGCATGCCTTTTTTTTTTGCTAGCATATGGTTTGTTTTGTGGGTTTTGCATCATCACTGTAACCTACCGATCAAGAAATTGAAGTTTTTGCTGTATGGCTTTATTTCTTATTCATTACCATGTTTTTGATTGTTATTTCTCATCGGCCATTTTGATGTTTTTCATAGAATTTTCTGTTCCTTCTGTTCCCCCCTTTGTTGGAGGAAGGTGATCCTGAATTTAGCATGACTAATAGCTGATGCAATCAATTATGTGTCTTCTACTTCAGATGGGAAGGACTACTGGCATAGGTTTAGTTTTTGACTGGTCTTGTTTGCCAGAGCAATGTGCATTTTTTATTCTTTCTTGTTTTTGTATTGTGGAAGCATGTTTGCAGAGCTGGTTGTTTGTTCTCTCTGTCTCCTCCTAGGCCTTGCTGGCTGTGGGGGCTGAGTGTTGTGTGACAGTGTGGATTTTCATGACTTGTGTGTGAAGGATTATGGTAGCTGCAGGTCTCACTGTTGTCATTTACATGATTTATTTGCATGATCATTGTTGATAATTTCATTTTATTAAGTGCTTCTGTCAGCTTAACCTTCTAGATTTTTTCAAGGTCTCTGTAGTACCTTGGGCCTTCCATCTCACGGAGATTTACATTGCTTTCATGTTTATTGTGGTTGTGGGAACTGATCATTTTTTTCCCATCCTAATACATCCTCTTCAGTTTTTATTGTTAGGTGCTGTTCCATTCTCTAGTGATGTTCCATGCTTAAAGGAACTTGGTGTTGGTGGAGTAATCACACTGAATGAGGCATATGAGACTTTGGTTCCAACATCTCTCTATCATGTGAGTGCTTTTTGATTGCATCTTTGATTTTCTCCTTGGAATGGATTGAATCTTCATGAGTCTGGATCTCAGGCTCATCAGGTTATTAATTCGTGTTCTGCAATAGTTTACCATGCTGAATTTTTCCATTAGCATAATTTGTTTTGGACACATGATGCATTTACTGTTCTGCAATTCAGATTTTTATGGTTTCATTTGTATGAAAGCTGTGTACATCCTCCACTATTCTTTCAACATTGTTAGGCACATGGCATCAAACATTTGGTAATTCCTACAAGAGATTATTGCTTTGCTCCATCCTTGCTTGATATATGCCAAGCAGTAGAGTTTATTCATGGTAAGTGTTTTTGGCATCTTTTGTTATCTTGTGTAACTATTGGTTGATTTTTTTTTTCCTCACATGGATTTAATTGATTTTTCTTTTTGTTGATTCTAATGTTCCTTTATGTGCTTTGTGAAGCGAATGCACTGTCTAGGCAAACTACTTATGTACATTGTAAAGCTGGTCGTGGACGTAGCACCACTATTGTCATATGTTACCTGGTAAATTGTGAAATGAGCTTAAATTGTAGCAAAAATATCTTTTTGCTGCTCGGTTACACTTTGTCTGAGGTCTTCCTTTTTGGATGCAGGTGCAACATAGGCAGATGACACCTGATGTGGCATATGGTTATGTGAGGTCAACCCGACCTAGAGTGCTTCTAGCATCTGCTCAGTGGCAGGTAGTCCTTTTGCAGGTTTTTTCTTATTTTTTATTCTTTTTTCTTTGTTAGTCCTTTGAGTCTCACAATCAAAGCATGCTCGTTCATGATTTTAGTAATTCCTTAGCAGAGATGCATTAGATGCTCTTCAAATCTTATGTGGACCCTGAGAAGAAAACCAAAAAAGCTTGAGGATATTTGTGATTTATAATGTTGGTCAACATTTTAAATGAAAGATGATTACCCATTCAAGTTTTTCTTTTTCGAGGTTTGGAGAAGGGCGTTGTGTATTTATTAATACAAGATGTTGGTTGTAATTACAGGCTATTCAGGAGTATTATAATCTCAAGGTGCAAAAGAGCAACTGTGCCAACACAATTGACATGGTACGGGGAACTCTGAGGCCATCACCACCGCGGGAACTTCTGGCCTTTGATGATGGCTCTTTAGTAATTATAAGCGAAGCAGATCTTGATGGCTATGATGCAAGTCTGCAATCAGGTGCTGTTGGAAGTGCCATATGGGCAGATCTAAGTGTTGTCTACCATGTTCGAGTTGCTGGTGAGGCAGCTCGGGCCAGAATTTCCTGTCTCTGGCTGCGCTGCCGGATGTATCAAAAGACTTTGAGCAAGCAATTATTAAGCAGGCAAAGCAGCTGCTCCATCAGCGCTGATCACTTGGGAGGTGTCAGTGTGGACATACATGTGTATTAAGCCTCTCAATTCCACATAAATTTAAGTTCTTTATCTGTTTTTATTTTTTTTCTTTCCTTTTTTGTATACTGTATATAAAAGCACAAATAATGTTTTCACTTAAAGTTGGATTTTTAAACCCTTTTTAATTGAGTTGTGTCTGGAATCGAGAAGCAAACCAGCATTGTCGTTTGATGCATTCTAGCTGGGTGGTAGAAAGATATGCAAACGATTTTCAATTTCAACCGGCGAGATTCATCGAGGGGCTGTTGTTCTGTAGATTGATGTTTGAAAGGATTCAGGAGCAACGAAATGACGGTATCAGTGAGGGAAGATGTCTGAAAGCTATGATTTTCAAGACAGTGCACTGAAATGACTTTACCTTAATTGGTCCAACAAAAAGGTGGCATATGGGGTAACAGAACAACGGTGCGGAACTATGCTCGCATGGCATATCTCTGTGAGATATATAAATCGATTAAAAATTAGCATTAACACAATTTATATTAAATATAAAATATTAATATAATATAGAATATTTTATACATAATATAAAAGTTATTTTTGTATCTACTCAAATTTTCCCTTATAAATCTGTTTGTTTGCTTTGCCATACTTAAAAAAGTTCTAGTTTGGAACGTAACTTAGGCATTGGATTTGACAAATCGAAAATCACAACGAGTAAGTTAGTAATACTTACTCAGGTAGTGCACAAAATATGGATTATATATATAAATAATCACAAATAAGTAGTCATAAATAAATAAAGTAGCAAGTAAAAGATTATTTTATTGTATTCTTATATTTATACGTATCTGATTAATATTATTACACAGTGATGCTTAAAGATAACTTATAATAACCTGTTTGAGACTCGTAGACATCATATAATTGGAGCTCATTGAATCACGGGATGGACATAAAATGTCAAAGAAATTGTCTCATTTTTTTGACAACTTGCCTCAAAAAATTACCTCGAAATTGACTTTTTTTTTTTAGCATTAGTATATTAATATCTTTAGAATGAATTTTTGTTATTATTCTTTTTGCATTACCATAATAATATTTTTAAATTTGGTGCATAAAATAAAAATAGTAGCGGAGATGAAAGGAATGCAATATTGGAGCTGAGCATCGAACTCTACAGCTGAGATTAAGAGTATGTTATTAAATTCTCACCACGTTAATAGTCTCAGTTCACTTGATGATTCTCCCCTCAAAAGAACAAAATTCTCGGTAAAAGGGGCAATAATAAGGTAAAAAACCCAAATGTTTAGACTTGAGGCAAAAAAAAAAAGAACCTGAGGCATTTTGTTTCCAATTGCATTGCTAAATGTTGGTACAAGAGTCCAGCTAAATTTTGTTGAGTTGCCTGTTATTTGTTAATTCTTCCTTCAGCTTCCAAACCTAATTGGAAAAGCTGTATCTGAGATAGTTTCGCAGTGATTTTCCCCGGAAGTCTCTGCCAAATAAAATGTATAAGAAAAAAACAAAAAAGTTTACCCGTGTCATTGGAAGTATTGTAGCCTGACTTCCATCTGCATAATAGTGAGACAAAGAGTATCCCTTTGGTTATATTGCAGCGTCAGGTGGGAGCTTGGGTAATGAGTTGAATTTTATGGATGGCCGGTCACGTTAGTCTAATTAGTCTAGAAAGCAAAACTCTTGAACAATCAATATATATATACATATATATTGGATTAATTTACTCTTAAAAACGATTATAATATTAATAAATTAGAGTTTATTGATTTTTTAAGTAGAGACTTGGTATTCAAACCCCGCGTCCTTTAAATTCTCAACAAACAGGGATTTTAGTTTACGATGATGACCCAAAACAAAAAAAAGAACAGAGAGAGCCTTTTTTTGCAGCAGGAGGGATCAAGTGATTTTCAAAGAACATGGGGGGAAAACAGAGAGTTTCTCACCATGATAAGCGTCATATTCTGCAATTTACTGAACCTTTCCTTGTAAATTGGCTAGAATTTGGCTGTTAATCTTGGGAAGAAACTTGCCATCCCTTGAAGTATGCTTCTTTAGCCTTTTTGGCAATGAATAGCAGAAAGCAGTAAAGCCGAGTCTTGGGGGAGAGAGAAAAAACCATGATGATGATGATGATGATGATGATCCTGTGCATAAATGTGGGCCCACATAATTATTTTCTCATACAGGGAATTTTAGTATAGCCATTGGGATCCGGAGTTACCCTGCAATTTCAGATGTAAAAGTTTATTGGTCAATCCTTAATTGATCAAAATTTGGAATTGTATGAGTATTGACGATGTCAGTAGCACGGGGAAACAAGAGGAACTTTTTTAGCAGTAAATAGTCTAATTAATTATTGTTCCACTTCTGTACATTACTAGGACGAGGCATAAAAGGGAAGAGATTTTAAGCCAAAAAGATAAACATCAGAGTTTATTTGTCAAAATTGCAACAAAATATTATGGTTTTATGGGACAAGAGATGGTTCTTGTCCGAGTTATCTTTTAAGCCAAGATAATCATACACGGCGTTGACTATTCCATGGAAAAGTCTTCATTTTTAGTTCCTTAATTCAATTAATATAAGAGACAGGATGAATCTTGCATTCCCTTCTCGATTTCTCTGCTCCAAAATAAAAGAAGACGTTGCTTGCTTTATGTCCCATATTCAAATTTTTTAAAGCTGTTTTTGGTTCTTGGCGTGCTATCAGTCATAGAGGTCGTGCGTGCTTTATGGTGGAATATCAGAAATGTGCTTCTTGCTTTAAGTGATACTTCAATATCAATTAATTAATAAATTAATTCTTGTTGCACTTTACTTTTCTTTTTTTTTGAGGACTAGTAGAGTAGTCGCCGTCAAAAAAAAAAAAAAAAGAATAAAATTATATTATTTAAAATCGTGAAATTGAGTAGAAGTTTACAAATTCGAGTAAAATAGTTTGGAATTGAGTAACAATATAAAGTGTTTTCTAAAGACAAAAACAAAAACAAAGACAAAAGAACATGTACGAGATTAGTGAGTTGTTACTTAATTTTAAGGTGTTTCACTAAATCTCATAGTTTGGAGTATTTATGCACTACTTAATGGTGAAAAACGAAATGTAGAAAATTTTCTTTTACCTTGTCTAGCTCTAGAACTTCACTAATAAAATGTTATAACTTCAATGGTGATTTTTTTTTTTTGTGTGGATATTTTTAGCATTAGAAAGTAGTAAAAAGATTCGCTTATATAAAAATTAGACACACTTAATGATATGGGAATTTCTTAGCTTAATCATATTTTAATAATTTTTATATTTTTAGTTGTCTATTTGCAGTATCTATCTGTGTACAACAATTTGAAGTTGCATGCACGCAACTCCCTAAGAAGCCAGACATAAATGACATTGACGCAGTCAGAGATGCTGACCCTGGGCTACCGCAAACAATCCCCAGCGCCTTTCATCATGAGAAAATGCACTGGGAATGACAATAGAGGCTAATGGAGAATCCATGACTCAAATGTGCTGCTTGGGGTGGCAACAATTGGTCCCTTGCGACATAAAACAATTGTGCATATTGAGTAGTCTGACTTTCTGAAAATAGTTAATGAACATCATTTGACCATGGAATCTATTTACTTGACAAAAAAGATGGCATTTGTGAGTGGGTCTTAAATCAAGAATCAAGGAAGCCAAAAAAAAAAAAGAAAACCAGAAGAAAAAGAATGGAATTAGAGAAACCTAATATTTGAAAAATGATAGAGTTTACATGGATGAGGAGAAGATCATTTTGACAATCTGCAACCATCTTGTATTTGGGCAGAGTAAATACCTGTCATGTTCTTAGTTAAATACTTAAATTGACACTACTGTTTTTAATCCTTGGATTTTGTAGGTGGAACTTATGGTTAAATCTTGAAAAAAATTATAGATATTTTGACATCACTTGTCCATTATTTCTTCATTAAAAGGAAAAAAGATTTACAGTTTAGCAAAATTATCACAAATATTGAACACTTTTTCAGAAATCCAACAAGGTGGATTTGCGCCAATTTCTTTCTTTTTGTATGGCCAAATCCAGTTCTAAACCTGTGGCTGTCTCCGTTGGTAACACATGTTCTACACAATAATTAGCATTTATTGTCCCAATATCCCTTGGTAATCCAAGCAGGGTTCCTTTTCCGGGAGTCCACCCAGCTTGTTTGACCGATAAATCTTGAAGCTTGCCAGTGCTATCACTGCTAGAATACATAACAGAATATTGAGCTTGCCATAGATCTCACCTGAAACTGAACCCTCTATGGAAAATCCTGCACATTTGGGGATCAGTTAGTTAATTATTTCATAACTGAGAAAGGAAGAAAATTTTAAAGAAAGGAAACATAGACAGAGTGCACTTGGATGATCCTTATTTCCATCATATTTCCAGTTGTTTTTTTTCTTTTCCTATGATCCTTGTGTAGTCTACATATTTTGATTGTGAAAGTATTCGTTTCCTTAATCATTAGATGCAACCCTTGTCCTCCAGATTACATTTTTATTTAATTTTAATCTGCCACATTTGACAAAATCCTTACTAATTACTTTAAAATCCACTCTGTAGTAAAACTATTGAATAATCTAAAATAAAGGTTGATATAATATATTAAGGTACAATAATGTCTTAAAGGTACAGTTTCAGACTATGCAATAAACGGAATTATTATGAAAATATGTGAGTATGGCTGAGAAGTGCAGACAAACTTCTAATTGCTAGCACCACTCCTACCTCTATGTCTATCACTTTACACATGCTTACATTTCGATTTCTATTTCTTTCCTTTTTCATCCTATTCTAGAATGCAACTAGGGAGATTTGAGCTTAAGACCGTGTGCTTTGCCGTCACGAAGTCTAAATTCGATGTTAGCACTAGAGACTGACCAAGATTTTAGTAAAGTGTTTTTTTAGTGCGGTTGTTTTTGATATATGACGACTCACGGTCCAATGACCTCTTATTAGACATGAAAATATCTGCTCCACAACATGCCCTTCAATTGAATTTGGGAAAATTCTATTGGTTGGTTGTCATTCCAGGTGTTGGAAATAACTGAAAATGAATCAATAACCATAATTGAGAGAACAAAAGACTCAAATCATTCAGATGCTACCTTTATCAAGTTGTCCTATGCCAAGACATTCTATTTGGGCTCCTTCTTTTGACTGGACTCTACATAGGCCTCCTTCGGCTTCACAATCTTGACATTCTGGCAAGCTCCAAGTTAATCCAAGGCCAAAACTGTTGTCAGCAATATAAGGACTATATGCAAATGGAATAGCAACAGTTTTCACCACCCCACATGAGACTGGCACAACCAAAGAAGACTCCACAGTGTAGACATGGTGCTTGGAATCACTTAAGCATTGAATTTCTGAAAAAGAAGGTGGAAGCTTAGTAGAGCAATTAATGTAAGTGTAATTGTTGACAACATAGTAATATTGGAATGGCGTAAGAGACAGGTTGAGATTGAGAAAGGCTCCATGGACACAATTCTTGGGGTCAAGAAGATCAAGTTTTCTGATATTGTAGGATATGGATTTCACTACAAGGTCTCCATAGCTTGGGAAGTGAATCTTGGTGGCGTTTTCTTTGCAAAGTAGCTTGAAACCAGGCAAGCCACAGTATTGGGGCTGCTGGCCTGGTACTTGAAAGGGGAAACCAATATCTGGAGAAGCATCACTGCACTTGATCCTGGAGCAGTTGGATTGAGAAGCCACTATGCTTATTGAAAATGTTAAAGAGAAGAAAAAAACATGGAAGAAGACGATGCTTGCATTCATTGCTTGGCGCTGCCTGCCCTTTCCTCCCGAATACTGAATATAAAGATGGAAAAAGTTGGTAAGGACAAGGAAAAAGAGTGCAGTCCACCCCCTTTGCTTGGCAGAGACGTAAATTTATTAATTTTAAAATATGTGTTTGCGCTAGTGTGCTTAGATATATTCTAGAAGAAAAAGTTTCAATGCACGCATTTTTCACCTCTTGTTTCC
Organism: Ceriops zippeliana; assembly: GCA_037897445.1. Classification (NCBI taxonomy): domain Eukaryota; kingdom Viridiplantae; phylum Streptophyta; class Magnoliopsida; order Malpighiales; family Rhizophoraceae; genus Ceriops; species Ceriops zippeliana. Next base: position 3,234,624 of record JBAPLH010000055.1, on the reverse strand, counting down.
CTCCGGCCTCGGGAAGCAGTAAGTTATTTACAAATGTATACAACGACCTGTGGGCCTCCCGTAGTGGAAAAGGGACAACACGTCTAGATAGCAAAGGGGCAAAGTCCTGGGAAATTTCAGGAGCCACAAAGTCCGAGTCTTATTGCGTTTAGTGTCTGCTCGGTTGGGTTTGATCATCACGACTTTTGTTGCAAGTCGTCGGTATTTTCCAAGTCACGAAGCTTGTTGATTGGCTTCAATTTTCTAAGTTGAAGAAGTTGTATAAAGAAGTTTGTTTGACCCAACTACTGAATTTGTATAAACAAACAAACAAGAAGATGGCTCCAGAAATTGGTACGTAAATTAAAAATTGAGACCATTGAATTTGATCTATTGACAACACAACAAGCCTATACACACCCTAAAATACAACTCACTGGGAAGAAGGTGAAGTACAGTCAAAATGTTCAGAAAAGAATTTATGGCATCAGGGAGTCTTGGCTGATATTGCATCGCAAGACAGTTGAAACATTCAAATAATTGAGAGCTAAGACACATCCACTGACACATCGATGATCATAGGCTACAAGTACCACACAGAGATCTGAGGCAGAAAGAATTATAGAAAATGTGTGAAACTTTTCACATGAGCTCCCTCGCTAACCTTACTGGTTTTTCCTTTAGGAAAGCAACATCACCATTCGGTGTATGAAGCAGATGGTGATCCACATCCTCTCCTTCACTCCCAGCTGTTGCAGATGATGCAATAGACCCAGATCCATCATCGTCATCATCTGTATTGGTAAGGACATTGAATCAAAGAACTAGTGGTAAGATTCTAAATATATCACAGGACAATAGATGGATCAAGGTAACAAAACTACATGGCCATCAGTCCCCTCAAGTTCACACAAAGCCATTTTCTGTGAAACTGAAAGATCCACATCCCTCACCTCTCTCTCTCTCTCTCTCTCTCTCTCCCCATACATTTGCTACTGAAAGATCCCTTCTTATGCACCATTGGAGTAGTCATTCACAAAGAAAAGACTGTACCCAGTTCAGAAAGACTGATTCCTCAACTACGGATGCACTGCTCCTTAAAAAGTTCTCAAAATTGTGAGAACCATGTGAAAAAAAAAAAAACCCATATATTCTAGGTCAATACTCTGGATTACACCAGCAAAGGCACCCATGACCATTTAGGAAAGATCATTGTACTTCGAATATAGAAGTCAATAACTCCATTATGTGAATCAAAAACAAAATGGCCAAGGTCAAGCCTAGAAAATCTCTCTTCACTTTATGCAGTTCATAAATTGTTACCAGTCAATATTGAAGAACTTCTCTTCAGCAAAATAAGAGAGGCTAATCATTTTGAAAATTCTGAAGCAGAGAGCCACAGCAACATGGTAGACGGAACATCTTACCAGAATGAACAGGATGATCAGGAAGATGTCTAACTGCTGTTATCTGAATGCTCTGGCAGTAGACAATTACAAAAGGAACCTGAAACTTCAAATGAAAATACATTGATCAGATAGAAAAGAGAGTACCATAAAGGGAATTGATACAAATGAGACAGCTGTGCTGCCAGATTAAACATGGCATGATGTGAAATTATCTTCAAGTATGGCCATTCTTAATAGCTGAAATGACTATTGAATACATAAAAAGAAATACCAGTTACTGGCAATATTCAATTAGCTGGCCCTCAGACTTCCATATTCCAAACAGCAGATCAAATAGAGAACTTGATAACATTCATGTGTGGGCTAGACATGGAAACTATCTATTTAACTCTAAAATAGCCTTGGCAACTCACCTACTCTAGCCAAACGATTTACCCATCCTGGAATAGGCTTTCCTGTTAGCCTCAGACAGACTTCATCAGTAAAGTGGTTGCAATTCTTGGCAATCAAATGATAAGTATCCCCATGAAATTTCACAGAAATGTGCTCCATAAATGACCGTACTTCTGAATGGGACATGGTGGTGCTCCCCAGAAAGATTGACCGCCGAAAGATGAAGCCTGGGCAACTTTTTGGTTCCACCTCAAATACCCCGCTGCTAGAGTACTCATGGGCACCAAAGCCATACTCCATACCATGCACTGATTATCATACCAGATACAAATTGGTTAATTCATTACACAAGTTAAAACTGGAAATGAGGGCCCAAAAACACCAATAAACAGATATCTTGGAATATATATATGAACTAGTATTAGACCCAATTCATGGATGGTTTTATAATATTTCTTGAGAAGTGCAATCTGCTTGTGTTTTATTTAAATTAAAAAAATTAAATTATGAGTGTTTTTCTTTATCAAAATTTTAAATTTGAAAACATTTTTTATTTAAAAAAATAAAAAGAGAAATTTACAATTTTTTTTAAAAAATTATTTCTCTTTTTATTTTATTATTATTTTTTAATTACAAGCATTTGAGTTATGCGAATTTTAGACATATGTGAAAATTATTAAGATAAATTGAATACATTTGTGATACATGTTAAATTACAATGGAATAAATTGAATAAATCATATGTATGATGAAATTTTAATTCTATTAAAATGCTAAAAAAGTCTACAAACCAACTATTGAATAAATGTTAAATTAGAATTTGAATCAAACACTTAGATTATTCCTAAAATTAAGCAAACATCATAAGCATTTTATCAACTTCCTCTCAACTTTGATAATATATACTTAGATGTAGAAATGAATATGCCCATTTGTGTGGTGAAGTAAAATGTATAAGATGACTGACAACTATTGGCATAGTACATAGAATTGAGATCAAATTTTAGTGCCACTAAGGACCATGTCATCCGGCAATGTAATCAATCAATTGATTTCTTTTGGCATTTGGAAGCATAGCTGCCTGAATTTTCAACACAGCTACCACCAAATTCCACACTTGACTAGAAACAATTCAAATTTTACGAAATTTCCTAGCCTTCATCAAGTTGGGTGCAGTTTTTTTGTTGTCTACCAAGTTGGTTCCTTCTGAATTGTTAGAAACAGCCCAGGATAAATAGTTTTTCCAATTGTATTTCGAGCAAATAAGCAACTCCAAAATAAGTATTGCGTGGAGCCCACAAAGACTTGATCATATTTCACAACTGCACACTCTTATGGTACAATAATGCAGTACATACAGGCACAAGGAGCATAAAGGCACCAAAGGTCCAGGTACCCATGGACAATCCACAAGGCACAGACAAGTGCCAACATAGGCAAGGTCAAAGTGCACTTTAGCCAAAACATCAAATCTAAACGAGGCACAGCATTCCATACATTGAGGAGATGACCCACAGAGTATGTTCATCAGATCATATCTAATGGAATCCCCTTATTCTTATGCAACATTCCACCAAATCACAAACCCAAAATGATTATTTTAAAATAAAAGTTGCAGTGATTTTCCCATTGCAACTTTCTATGTATGGGACTCCAATCCACCTCCGGCAATATCCAACAAATTTATGTTTCCACCTAAAAAAAAAAACGAAAAACATAGCTACAATCTACTAAGGAGAAAACCCCAACAGAAAGACATAGAGAGCAAATTTCATGCAACTGTAACAAACATATCCTCCCAAGTTCCAAACAAAATAAAAACATCAAGCAATTGTCTCATAAACTTACTCCAACAACTTGTGCAATTACAAAAGAAAAACTATAATCTAGTAATAAAAACAGACCATAATAGCAAAAGCAAACTAACACAATTCCATGCAAGTGGACTAACAATATCCTCCAAAGTTCCCAATAAAGCACAGCCATCAAGTAATCACAATAGAATAACCTTTTGCATTACATCAAGCCTTGCCCTTCACTAACTCAACGTCAAATTGAAGATAAAATTTCACTCTCTATCCTCTGTTTACAATGTTAACAAAACATTAGCACAAACAAACCCCACGCCCAAAAAAAAAAAAAAAAACAAAAAACAAAAAAAAAATTGATAAGCCCATTACCTTCGATGCCGGAATGGAAGATCCCGAGACCAACCCAGTAAAGGTAGTTGTTTACAGGGGAAAGATCATACACGTTAAGATACAACATCGAGCAATTGCTCCCTTCATTGCTCTGCTCCTTATCTGAGCTTGAGCTCAAGCTGGAGCTCAATGGAAACAACTGCATTGCTCAGCAATCTAACAATTCCTTCGATTTGGCTCCAATTCTATGTATACATTACAAGACTGACACCTTCTGACACCTAACGACCATTAACAGAAAACTCAATTGCACAAAATTAAAGAAAAAAAATCAGCAAGAAATTAGACATGGAAAGAAGATAAATAAGAGCGTTTGAATTCTGAGAAAAGTGAAAGAAAAGCGGGCAAATGTTCAGGATTTGGGTTTGACTTTCATTGAATTTGATATCATAATTGTTTGAATTTTCGATTTTTACTTTTGATTTGCGCAAATTTTCTCCGGAAACAAACAGGGAATTTTGAGAAAGAACTTGACTTTACCTGGATATAGAGAGGGCGAAGATTCGCGAAGGATCCGACAGAGAAACCCCAAATTTTCCGAGTTGACTTTTCCTTTTCCTTTTCTTTTTTTTTTTTTTTGGCTTTTTCTTGTCTGAAATCGGGTTTCCAGATCCGAAAGAGAGAGAGAGAGAGATAGAGAGAGATTGAAACGATTTTCGCTATTTCTTACCTACGGGGAAGAAGAAAAGGGCTACGGGGAAGAAGAAAAGGGGGCTGCAGACATCAAAACATTCCGGCTCGTATTTATTACAGTAATCCTCTATGATTAAAGAGATTAATTAATTGCTTAATATAGTAATGTAATTATTAATTGCAGTTTCATATGGTCTTGTCGGTTGTCGCTTAGCTGTGCTGGGAGAAACCCGCTTGTACTCTGCCAGTGAATTTCTTGAAAGTCGAATTATCACGTGGATGGATAACTCCGTTTTAAACTTCTCAATATAAATAGCTCCAGGGAAAAAATTTGAAATATATGTTATAAATCTCATATTAAAAAATAAAAAATAAAAAATGTAAATTTAATATTTTAAAATTTTAAAATAGAATATAATGTTTAGTCTATTAGTCATTTAAAACAAAATAAAGATTAAAGAAATAATTAATTAAAAATAAAAAAATTAAATAAAAATAAGGTTTAGAATTTGAACTTCAAAATTTTACATTGAGTGACTATGAAACTGTAACTTTAAATATGAGGAGTGTAATGTTGCATTCATTAATGTGACAAGAAAACTCAATGTTTCCTTGAAAATTGAGATAGATGTGTTTATATAGATATATATATAGATATACATGCTTGGGAGAAAACTAAAAAGCCTGAGAATGTAAATTTCTTGGATTTTAAGGAATGATTTAAGCCAACCACCCCTTTACTTATTTTAGTCCTGTTACGTTATATTGTATTAATATTGCAACCGTTTTCTGTGTTCCCAAAAGAATTGATTATCAACCCCCAAGATTGCCAAAAGCAGCACATTAACGACAGCCTCAACGGAATGATTCTGTATCTCAAAACAAAGGGATCAATAACACACACACACACACACACACACAAAGAAAAGGAAAGAAAAGGAAAAAAAAAAAAAAAAAGGGCCAAAAGTGGAAGATTGGTCACCCCTTACATCATCTCCTGGTTCACGTTTCTGTAAGAAGCCGTCGAGAAAAATATCTGCAGAATAAAAAATCCAGCAATCTTCCCAATTAAGTAGTAAAAGGGCCTGAGTTACTACCATTTGTTCGATAACTTTCGACTACTTTTTAGTGGAATGCTCCTTCTTTAAACTAAACGCGCAAGAGGGTCAAACTACAGTCTTATGTTCAACCATGCACCTTCTGCAAGTGTTTTTCTTTTTTTCTTTTTTAACCAAAATAAAAATAAAAAAACCAACGTGCAATCAAATCAGTATACCTAAGTTGAAGATAATAATCTACTTTGACATGTAAATTTAGCATAATATTATTCTCTGGCGGACTTGTGGGAAATTGCTGCTATTTCTTCATTTGGAAGCTCAGGAGGAGTGGAATTAATAAATGCATGCGTAATTCGGACAAGAGTTTACACTTATTTTTAAGCTGATATTATAGTTACGTATCAACCAAAAAAAAAATAAAATTAAATATGCATAATTTTATATTATTTTTATAATTTAACTTATAGCATTCAAATTACAATGAAATAAATAGAAGCAAGTCATTGATACGAAAATTACGTATCAGGGAAAAATTATCTAATTGCCATTGGACCTTAAAAATAGAAACTTAAATCAGCAAGGGGAGGGACAGACTTGGGTTACGAACATGTCCCTTTGAATAGAAGAATTACGACTTTTTAGCCGTTGGTAGAAACATCTAACGCCGAAAAGAATAATTTATCATATTGAAAAATTAACTTCTTTACACTAAAAAATTTAATTGCGTAGCCAGCAGCTCTATGTTGGTTGATCAGAATGACAAAACATTTACTTAAGCACTGACTTTGGCCTTCCATTTTTAAGAAATTGTTTAAAAAATTTGGATATAATTATATTACTTTATTAAGAATATATATATATATACTTAAACATTATTTTGATGGAATTTTATTTATTTTTATATAATATAAAAATATCAATTAATTTTTAAATAAAAATTAATTTATTAATCTGACAGTTGAATTAATGTTAAGACTATTAACCCACTAAATTAAACATTAAATTAAATAAACATACTCCAAATTTAAAAACCATGAGTTTAAACAAGTAATACTTACTTTAATTTTTAGACTGGTCTGATTTAAACCTATAAATGATCCAATTTGAGGGGATGATTATGTTTAACGGGATAACGAAAAGGGAAGGAGATGGTGAATTAAAGTGACCTCATAATCTTTAGTTATAAAAGATTTAGACATCTTACACCAAATTCATTTCATAAAACAACCTAATGACAATCAATTTTGATTAAATTTGTGATTAAAGCTTGAGGTTATTTTACATGGGTCATAAATAGTACCCATACAGCTGTTACATTTTGAGGATGGTAGACATTAGACAGTTGAGCCCCAGTTAGTCAAAGCTTTGTTCAGCTACCATTGAGCTCAGAGAAAAAGCCATTGATACAACCGTAAGCTTTGTTAAGCAAACGCTTTGTTGGCTTAACCGGCCGCCCAGTATGTATTTTCAGTGTTAATAACATTATAGTACAAGCAAGATAGCCTACCATCAAATTTGGAGACCAGTTGGTGAGCAGATAATCCACAATAACGTTTCCTCAGCCGCTCTATGCAAATATCAATGATCTTCCTGAACATCTTGTCTTCTCGTATTAAGGGTTGCTGCACAAAATCAACTAGAGGCATCCACTACACGTTGAAGAACGCACCACTTCTCAGAAATACTCAAGAAGACTAGCTTGTTTTCACAATGCACCGATCTCTTTCGATGCGTAAGCAACAACGATCGTGCAATGGACAACACCCTACAGTCTATTTGAGAAAAACAATTGAGGCCAGAACTTACCTTTGCTGCTTGAATTTCGAGATCATCGACAATGATCTCGGATGATAAGGGTTTCAACAAGCAAATGAAGAACAAGTCAGACTTCTCAAAAGCCACATTGTGAGTGTGCCTGAGATCGAAGTGACAGGACATATTAGGTTCAATGTTGAATAAAAACGTATACACACATTCCCCACATTAGATTCAAGAAAATTTCAAAAGTTCAGTAATTTTAGGCAATTTGTAAAATCATATTTTAGTCCTGTAACATACACACATCATAATTGTTCTTTTGAGTGGCAATAAAAGAAATTGGGATGTGCATTATGATGCTACGAATAGAGACTGATACAATGCATTACTTTGTATCTTAAAATAAAAGTTGGAGCGCACTTTACTCTTAGCATACTTACAAAAATGTTCTACTCGGTATATCCCAAAATACTTTTTTGAGAAGGACAATTGGTGTATCATATTGTTATTACCTGAATGCTATAACTTCCATAAACTCAGTATTGATCTGCAATGTAAAGCATGAGGTAAACACACATATAGCCAATGTAAGGTTTCAAATAAAAAGCTTACTTTACCGTATAGAAGCTATGAGAAGTAGAGTTCATGGAAACAAAACAAATTCTTACACCAGTTTCCTCCTTGACTTCTCTTACAGCTCCCATGTATATCTCCTCTGACTGAAGCACCAAAGAAAACAATTAAAAATGAGCAAAGTTGTCAGAGGCTGTTTACTCTTACAGTCCTTACAAACTGAAAGTTCACTCTAAAATCAAATGATCTACCTCGCGGATGAAACCAGTTGGTATTTTCCAAAGACTAGCATAAGATGGAGCACAGACATATTTTTCTTGTACTACAAGAACCTGGAAGTGGACAATATAAATGCATAAGAGCAAATGCACACGGATTCATAAAGAATAGATCAATTCTCAGACATTTCAAAGAACCAAACTTTTGGTAATTATTTCTGCTGGCCTAAATTCAACGGTTAGGTGATTGTACTCCTGGTACTGATGTGCAGATTTACTTAGTCTGAACTGAAAATACAAAGAAAATATTTGCACTGCCATATTTAAAGTGAACACCATGTCTGGGCTACATGGAGAACCACAAAACCAGGTAAAGCAATTTCAACGAGGAATATCCTGTATCAGGCATGAAATAATGCAAGAGGTCTTAGAACCTAATGCAGAAAGCAGTAAAAAGGATAAGTGCCATTTATCTGTCGATGTTAGTTCATATCAATGACTTAGAACAATCTTTTTGCCTTCAGTAAGCACCTCCTTTTCCTCGTTGATGACAAATCCTCCAACCCCTACTTGATGTGAAGCATTAGCAGGAAGCATGGAGGGTCCATCAGGGATCCAATATGTCAACATGACATATGCTGGCTCTGCATGGTGGTACTTGAAGCCTTGCTGCAATAAATTACTTATCTCAGAAATCAAATGAACTTGGAAATAGTCAATGAGCTAGACACCATATCAGAGTCATCTGATAGGTTGTCAAGTGACTTTATGTGCATTCTGAGCAAGAGCATAACTTGAAGCTTTTATTTTATACGTTGTCAGAAACAGTCGGTGTGCTGAAGCATAAGAAGTTACCTTTATGGCAATTGGAACAAGTTCCGACTGTTCTGAAGTCAACTTAAGCCAGATGCCCTTCTTTCCCTGCATCAGATAACTTAAAATGGTTTTCACAGAAATCATTATTAATTTGGGGATCAAAACAAGAAAGTTATCTTTTTCGGCCATCCTAAGCAACAATTTAAAGGCTAATGATCCTGCAGAAAAAGTCATTACTTGAAGCATGCTCTAACAAAGTTTCGTATTTCAGCAGTTTGATGCATGTCTACACTAACATTATTTCTTAACAGGTCATTGGAAAAACAGATATCCGTAAGGGGTAAAAATCAGCAGCTGGCCCAGAAAATCCATTCAAAGTTTGCATTCAGTTATCCAGTGACCAGGCAGGATGCAGTTGGTTCAAGATTTCTGTCCAATCTCCACATACTTCCAGCAAATAAAAACCAGCTTCGCTGGAAAACAAGGGCAATCACATTGCTTACAAAAATTCTAAGAAAATGGTCAGAAAAATTACCTTCAACTTCCAATGGGAAAGCGAAAAATGAAGCTTAGCACCAAAAGCATCTGAATCCGCTGGGAGTCTATCAGGATTGATGACAACCCCACCATACTCATCATCAAATGCATTAAGTAATTCCGTACTTATGGAAATGATTTCTGAACTATCACCTTTTGTTCCACCAATCTGATACCAATTATCCTCCGTTACAATTCTTTCTTGCTCAAATGAACTAAAAGCCATCTTTGACAGATAACTACCATTCGAAGCGCTTAAATAACATGCCTTAGGAAAGACCCCTGAAAAATAAAAATGGGAATTATGAGAAACACCATTAAACAAAAACTTAAAAGAATCTAAGAGTAGACTTCCTGAGGACATATGCAAGCAAAACCATTTTTTTTTTCTCCGTCGGTACCAAGTTCAACCCTCATTACTGGACCTAAGAGTCCTGGTGGCGTATGCAGGCAAAACCCTTAACATCAGAAGAAAAAATTGAATAATGTTAAGAAGAAAGTTATTACCTCTGCAACAAGAAGTGAACTCTGAGCAGAATCCAAGATCAACGGACTGTCTGAAACTCGAAAGCGAGCTAAACTTTGTCCGTCCCATGAAAGCAGAGACAGCGAAAGATTTGGGACCAAGTAACAACTTCATTGTGGCAGAACTATTCAAAATCCAATTCCACCTTGTCTAAGCGGAACACTAAGCACATCACCCCACCAGTCCAGAATTCGCAAATCCTTATTATACATAAATATTCAACCCGGACCGGACATTCCTTGGATCACTGGTTCAACCAATGGATTGATGATCGGGTCAGTCTTAAAATAGTTTTTTTAAAAATATTTTTTTAGAAAAAATAATACATATTTCAACAATTTTATAGAAGATCACAGGTTTTTTTTTTAAAAAAAATTATTTCAAAGATAGCTAGAGGACAAAATATTACCGACAACAAACACTCAGCACTGTTTCAATGCTCGCTCAGGCGTATAGAACTTTTGTAGATAAAAGAAAAAAAGTAATTATAAAAAATATTTATTTTGTTTCCATATATAATTAAAGGCAAAATACATTTGCATAATTTTCGTTATTATTGACTTGCCATTCGCAAAAATAATAGATGAAACTTATTACCATACCCTAAACAATGAATGTACGATATCATTTGTCTTATACGACAGAGTCAAAAAAAAAAAAAAAAGGAATTTTAGAAGATTCAATGGCTGCATCCGCAAGAATCTTTTGATACTAACAAGAAAATATTATGGGACGCATCGACAATTGGATTTCGGATTAAACTAGAACCCTTCGGTTTAAACAAGAAGATAATTAGAGCGTAAATAATAAAAAAATTGGAATGAGGTCAAGAAAGAAACAAGACAAAGTTTATTAGCATGGTATAGTAAAACCAAAGTTTCAGTGGCTGGCGTCTTCGCTTTTAACTTGTGGTCGGAAATGGGTGGTGGTGATCCAAAAAGACCAGGGAATCAAACTTAAAATAGATAGATTATCTGCCAGTTGATCCGCTCAAAAAAAAAAAAACAGAATTTTAAATTTAACAGTCAGCACAATAAAATTTAATATTTAAATCACCTGGTATATATGGTAAAGCTAGGGTAAAAAATGAAAAGAAAAGAAAAGATTTCGCATTATTGGGTTGGCAACTGGCAAAAGTCAGGGCGAAGATAAAGATGACTCCTGAGCCGCGGGGGAATGCGTTCAAAAATAGGAAGCTGGAGAAAATAATTGTAATGTTTATTATTTATCATAATTAATATTATTTTTTAAAAAGAAATTCACAGAATATTGTTTTTAATGTTATATTTATACATATATATTTTTTTTATCCCTCCTAAATGAAAATATTATTGGGTTGGCAATTTCTGTATCATTTATTGCAGATAATTTTAAATGAAAAAAAAAAGAAAAAAAATTGAAGCATCAAATTAAAACCGATGGATCCACCACTCTAACGGTCAGGTGTATTATGTGTTGTTCACATCGCAACAAAATATCAATATTCTAATGATACCTAATCAGGATTTTCTTATTATTTATCTATTTATTTTTTGTTAAATTATTTTCTGCAAACGTAGAACTTTAATTGATAAAAAGAAAAAGAAAAGGTAGTTGATGTTCCGTAATCCATATGGGTTATTGTAATCTCTTAAATGCAACTTGGTTCTTACAAATTTAGTAAATTTATTTTTTTTCCCAAAGTACATTGGGAGTATTTGATATAAGATTATTTTATTGTAATTTAAATATTACTTCATAGGCAATATTATTATTATTATTATTATTATTATTATTATTATTATTATTATTATCTAAGTTCGTTGTAAGGGGTTGTGTTTGTGGTCTTGGGGCATAGCCCCCCCCCCGTAAGGCCGAAAACAATTGGGGTTTTGGATTAGTGGCTGACTTCTTATGACTGGTGATTGCAAGCCCTAACATCCACATCGGTGCCTCGACGATAACTATAGATCCGTTTCCCTCTTCTTTTTTTTTTTTTTATTTCTCTTTTTAAAACTCACGTTTCCCTATTATTAACCTCTTTTGTGGTTTATTTAGAATCATTATCATAAATTGTGGAATTCAATTTAAATTTATTTTTTTTTAGTATCACAATGTTAAAGTATAAAAATTCAATTGAAGTCTCGTACTTTAAAAAATATACTGATCTAATAGAATTAATAATTCTCGTTAAAATAAGGAAAATTTAAATAAAATTCAATTCATTCTATAGCTTCAAAAATTAAGTTAATTAATTAATTTAAGAATTGATACCAAATAACAAAATAAAACTAGAATTCACCTCCCAAAGTAATACCAAGGCCTGCCCTGACCAGATAATATTCTTAATCCAAGTATCTTGAGGCCCATTTGAGATCCAATAACCATTAAATACGGGTATTACCGCTCTGAAGATCATCTATGTGCAAGTGGGAGAGCAGCGACATTTTCTTTTTTTTTTTTTTTTTTTTTTTTTCTCTGGGGGCATAAAAAACACAGTTGTAGTGTTGTGCACGTACGAAAAAATGAAAACCAAAAAAGAAAAAAAGAAAGAAAAAAAAAGAAATCCGGTCCGTAAACGCTCTTACTCTCATTTTCCTGAATGGATTGTTTATGTCACTCGAAACTAATCGAATAATTTTACTATGGCATGAAGAAGCAGATGGATCTTCAAATAAGCTAGCCTTTCCCGCTTCTTCATTTACAAAATTTATAATGCACACAAAATGGAGAAGAAATGGGCGAATTTACCGAAAAGAAATCCGTTTCATAGGCCGCCCAGAAAAATATAACTGTTGCTATGGCAAGGTATCCACCTAGCATAATTTCAGTTGCAAAAAGTTCACTGAGCTTCCAACCGTCTGGTATTGGTGATGGCCTAACTCTGTCTTTGGATATTGTCATAATAATACCTGGTAAATGGAAATGAAAAGAGAAGGGAATATAGGAGGTCAAGGATGGTTGCAGAGTGCCATTTATCATTTAAAATAATGGTTCTTAAGAGAGCAAAGTAATTCTCACCATCATTAAGAATGGCTATGATGAGAACCATGAATGGAGGGAAATTGAACTTCCTGCAGGCCGTGAGCATCACAAACCCCATCTATTATAGAAATCCATTTGTCAATTATAGGCGATCTTGTGAGCTTGTCGTGAAACGTAAGAGAAAAAGAAATATCAAACTTATATTGTAATGGATACTGCATATATCATGAGAGCAAAAATGACAAAGAAAATAGAGATTAGCGTTGTGAGGTTGACATTTTTAAGCATTCATTGTCACTAAAACTCTAGGATTTAACATGAACAACTCACGGTGTAATTTTTCATTCTCTGAAAGATTGAACGGCTGGTTAAAACAGCACTAATGATTACACTCAGCACAGATTCTGTCAGAACTATATGAGAAGCACTACGAGCGGCATCTATTGAATCTGCAACCGCAATTCCTATGTCTGCTATCTTCAATGCAGCTGCGTCATTGACTCCATCAGCTGTCATTCCAACTGTTAGGTATCCTTATACGTGGAATAACCTTTGAATAAAAAAAATAAAGAGTTTGACTTAATGAAATATAAGATTAGATTTTTTTTTAGGTACTGTTAAAATTTAAGAATTTGAGAGAAAAGAGAGGTTGGGCGAAAAAGAAAAAAAAAATAAAAAATGTGAGAAAGAGTTATTGGTAAATTATTTTGATTTTACGTTTAGAAAGGATATTTGTATCCGATCAGTTTGAAACTTGGATAGTTGATAGAGGGCGTTTGGTTCTTATTTCTGAACGGTGAAAATTGGGTTTTGAACTCTATAAGTCCTCCTTCTCTTCAATTTTTGTAGTCTATTTTCTGGATAATTTTCTATTTGCAGAATTGATCAATCATGTAATTGGATGATTGTTTGTGGTCCGATCGAGCTGATTTTTAATCAGTAGTTAGAGGACACATAGATCTTCTTTGTGGACGGTTTGATTAAGTTTTTGTGAACTGCAAGTACAATTATTTCATTCGAACCGAAACCTCTCAATTCTGATAACTCTCTGCTCTCTCATTTGTAGTATAATTCATTTGTAGTATAATTGATAAACCGTATGATATATTGTTGACCCGTGATCCGATTGAGCTGAAATTTGGACAGTTGGTAGGAGACATCTCGAGGTTCATTTTGAACGGTTGGATTATTGCCTTGAGGTCTGATTGTTGAGTTATTATTGACAAAAAGTGTCTTTCATGTTGGTTAACTCATTTGACCTCTCACTTTAGTTCAAATTGAGTTTGTTTAATTTGATTGATGTAATTGAGGTTATGTACCTCTGTTGTATTCACTTATTGGTTATAGTGAAGTTAATTTTTGGACCGGTATGTCCCGTAGTTTTTCTTCTTTACTTTGAAGGAATTTTTCACGTAAAAAATTGGCGTATTCTTGTGTGATTGTTTAAGTTGTCTTATTTGTTATTCAGTTAACTTCTCACATATTCAAACAAGTGGGAGAGGTCTCTTGGACAATTTGTATTCTGCTGCCTCTCTCCCATCAAGTGGTATCAGAGATTCCAACTATGTGTTTTCTTGCTTGCAAACGCTTCACTATCTCATACTTATGCTCTACAAAAGAAAAAAACAAATGCATTTTAAAGCTATATGATGGGAATCATACAAGGTTGATTCACTGGAAATGAAAGATTGTTGAACACAATTACCTGGGAAAACTCCAGCAAAACCATCAGCTTTCTCATTGAGATCATCAACGGGGAGAGCTCCACCCATTTTATCGTCTCCAAGCAAAGAGGAAGATGGATGACTCACTTCATCGCCTTCAGGTTCTTCCTGCAAAAAATGGCAAACCATTCAATTATTAGCTTCTTTCAGGGATGAGGTTCAATGAAAACTGCCATAGTTCATTTAAAAACTTGTACCTGCCGAGCAACTGCAAGGGAGCGAAGGCCACGCTCAGCAAATTTATCAATAATCGTATGTACCCTTTTTCCAATTTCTGAGCTATTCGGCACCAGATTGAGGATCTACAGTTTCGACAACAGAGGGTAAAAAATATTAAGCTATTTATCTGCAGAAGTGATCATTGCAGCCGGAAGTTGAAAAGCATCTCCCTGCTCAGGTGCTCCTTTGCTTACTCGGTGCATATTACCATTTTTGTCTAGGTACGTCGGTGCTGTCCTCTTATCAGTGGGATTGAAAGGAAGAAAGTGAACTTCTGTAATTCCAGCTCGTGCCTTGAAGGTAAGATGACAAAGTGAACTCACTTCAACAGAAACTTATAAAAGCAAGACGAAAATCAAACATGCTGGGATCCTGAGCGCAAGGAACAGTACTCAACGTAACCACTGGGACCTCGTTTATGGACACAAATCTGCAAGCATGCCATCATAACATGTTTTACAGATGACAAGGAATCTAGCCTTGGTGATTGACTATAACAACAACAGTGGAATACCATGAAGCATGTATCCAATGCTTCAATTAGTATTAAGGAACAAATAAAAGAGTAGGACTATTTGCACTAACATATTGTTAAAGGATACAATACCTCTTTTGGATCAGCTAACATTGAAACAATAGCTGCATCAATAGCATCCTGATTCTCCAACCTTGAAGCTCTTATAGCCATCAATACCACCAAGTCCTTGTCGTCACCTTTGGCAAAAACCTGTAACACAATGGATTACGCTAAATGTAAGATCCATGATGGTAACCTGTTCTAAACAATATGATAGTTTAGTACTTCAGAAAGTTAAGACAAGGAAAGTTCACTTCTTTTATTGTACAAAAGTACATGCAATTATGAAGGACACAAAAAACGGAGTAAAAAGATTAGCACCTCTATCATAGTTTTGTCCACGTTGAGTTTATTGAGTGTCAGAGTTCCTGTTTTATCACTGCAGAGCACATCCATTCCAGCCATTTCCTCAATGGCTGTCATTCTTTTTGTTATAGCACCCTGGGGTGATTTGAGTAATCATTAGTAAAATCCATAAGGTCTAGCAGGGGCAATGGCCCAGTTGCATGATTTTAACCAAGTGCAGCTTCACATCAATGGGGAGACAGCCGGTGAGAACCAATGGCCATCGTGACAGAAAGAACTGTCGACATAGCTATAGGGATGCCTCCAATAAGTTTAACCAGAAGATTATCTATTGTAACCCAAATATGACGATGATTTCAATTATCATCCCAACTGCAATTGGAACAATTGAGCATGTGCAGAAGCTTCCAATTGCAGTTAATACCAGAAACATTTAAGCAAACTTTTATGTCACATGGAAGATCATATTGTTATAGGCCTACAATCTCCCTGCTATTCTTAGGTTTAATTTTCAAATTACTTGGCTTTGTACATGTAAAGGGTAGCATCTGACAGATTTATGGGTTAGGAAACAGGTAGAGATAAACCTGTTGAAAATGTCCAACATGAGTAGTCGATTCCACGGGATGAGCTGCCTTTCCAAAGAAGGTGTGCATTCCAGTTGCATTGACAACTTCTTCAATTTCTCCTTGCTTACATGTTGAACCAGAGTAAACTCCATCACCAGGATTCTTAGATACTGGAAGTGATTCCCCCTGGAGAGCGGACTGCAAAAGGGAACATACTATAAGATTCCTAAAGTTGAACATGAAAACATGGAAAATGTTTTCTTTTTCCTTTGCATCAGTACAAATCAGGAGACGTTTCACGTGGACTAATTTCACACTGTGGATATCTGGTGGACGTTATTAAACACGCTGAACCTTCATAAATGGAAAAAGCTTCTGATTTTTCTTCTCCATTAGTCTGCAATCATAGTAAACTAAAGATACAAACTTAGTAACATCTACAGCCAAAATTTTGCATCACAGCTTATTATATACTTGTGAGAAGAATGTGATTTTCACATTCTGATGTTTGTAGGTTGTAGCCAGGGTAACTGGATGTTGTAAGTTTTCTAAGAGCCTACCCAACCATCAAAATGCTGACAAGCAGGTCAATTTTGCTCCGGCAGAATTAATGGTTAAAAAACTTTAAGACAAACATGCATATATTTGGTAGTTTTACAATGACCAAGCACCTGATCAATTTTTAAAGGATCTCCTTCAAGCAATCGAGCATCAGCAGGAATATATGTCTCCTAATTTTATGCTAATAATGTCTCCAGGAACCAACACGGCAGCATCTTCGCTTTTCCATTTCCCATCACGTGAAACCTGTTGCAGAAGAAATAAGAGGTTCAGCAGGAGCACAAAAGAAAATTGTTATCAGAAGGGAAATCAAGAAGCAATTAAAATTTGTATTCAAAGGCAAGGGTCTCAACGCAGTGCCAGATTCTCATTTCTGGAGCTAAACCTTTGCTTTTGGTGCCAGGCGAGCCATAAGAGCTGCTGCTGCATTTCCAGCATTGTTTTCTTCTACAAAGCTGATAGTTGAATTGATAATAAGCAGTGCCAAAATACCAATAAAATCATGGTAATTGATACCTTTATCCTGGAAAATGAGGAGTTTGCAAATAGTCAAGCAATGAATCACAGTTTTGGTTCAAATCAATAGCTGCTCAAATAGAGCTTTCAGATACGGGACAATCTTTTAAATGCAACTTTCATATACAAAGGCATGAGTCATGTAAACTTACGCCACCATGTGCAAGAGCAATGGCCATCATCGCTGCTGCTTCCCTAACCCATGACAACTGTCGCTCGTACTACAGTGCCACACCGATGCTACAGTGACTCCTCGTGCTACAGTGACTCCTGATGCTCAATTTGTTTGTTTCTTCCGTCTCGGATCTACTTTGTTTCAATGCCAAATCACCAGATCTGCTCTCAAAGGAACTCAACTAAAGGCATAAGGCTGGCTGAAGCAATTGGCGCCGCCACTTGCTTGCTTCTAGATTTTCTTCCTTTCCTGACAAAAGAACGCATATTCTTCTCCTCCGATCTTTTGTTTTTTTTTTTTTGAAGGATCGTCAACTATGGAACTGGGGTCGTTGAGGAGAGAGAAAGACATTTTTTTTTTCTTTCGATGGATCGTAGACGGATGTGGTCAAGTAGAAGGAGAGATATTGCTAGGTGGCCGAAGAGGAAAAGAAAGAAAAAAAAAATTTTTTTTCTTTTAAATTCTGATATCAATTTGTTGTAACAAAGAATAAATTAATAAAAAAATAATATTAAAATTTTATATAATTTAATTTATGTGATTTATATTCATAAAAAAAATAAAATAAATATTTTTATTAATAAAAAAAATATATTAAAAAATACAAAAAGTGTAACTCACTTTTTAAATTTTTTTGATTCTCATAATTTTATTATACCTATATATATAAGAATATAAGAAGAATAAAAAAATAATTTAAAATATAAATCATATTTATGTCTTGTATAATAAAAAAAAATTAGTAAATGATCTTCCTTATCATTTACTCTTAATTTTATTTCAATCTCGTAAGGGCTTGCACAAAATAACCTACAAATTCCAAATTTATATATCAAATTTGATTTAATATTTGAGTTTAAAAATTAGGTTTAGAGAAAGTCAAATTTTGTGAGTATGAAATTTAAATACAAATAAGTACTAGAGGCGAATCGAAATACGTATGTGAACTGGTTAACGACACTTTATTTCTATCCGTCAAAAAACATGTTGAGGTTTTTTGAACGTGTGCTGAATCAATTGAAAATAAAATTGTGTGGAAATGTCATGTCTTGGAAATAAATTGGTTACTGTTACCACTGTCACCAAGCACGGGGTATCAAAATTTCCACTAACGAGGGTTACTAACTTACAATTCCTTTTCAACCGCCCTGTTTGAAACTCTCCCATTTGAGTCAAGGCTTCCTTTACACTTTCTCTCCCTATAAATATGCAATGAGCAAAGACTAAAACGACAACCAAGTAACGATTTCTCTTCAACTGCCCTGTTTGAAAGTCTCCCATTTGAATCAACAACGCTTTCCTTTAATATACAATGAGTATGCCTACTGTAATTGTGGGAAAGTTACACATGTTAATTTACTGCCTATTGGACTAAATGGATTGCCAAAGTAGCATGGCCACCAAGAAAATTAGTCATGATGCCCATCTCATTTTGACCCATTTCTACTATGAATTCGAATCCCTAAATGCCCGGTTCAGCATTGACAGCCCCCCCTCTTGCTGATTCTAACTCAAAGAATTATGAGACACGTAATGTCTTGTTTCCTTGTTACATTGTTCACGATTCAAATCTTGATCTAACAAATGTCGACTCAAATAAACCCCTATCCAACAATTCAGAATCAAAATAATGCTGAAAAAGAAAACGAATAAATAAAAGGACAGCCAATAATTATATCCTTTCAACCACTCTCATTTGAAACTATCCTATTCCGATCAATAACCACTTCAGTGTCCCCAATCTCTTCCCACTGTTCTATCTAACTAGATTTCCCGACTGAACTTGCTATCTATATCGGACTCCCAGAGCAATTTACAGGCTAGATGGAATAGACCTGCCACGACTTTGGGAACGGTGAAAGAAAATATTCTTCACTTTTTTTTTATTTTGTTGGTAGAAGGAAAGAAGGTTCACCTGAACTATGAGCAACGCAATTGTGAATAAGCTTACCATAAGTGTGCGAAAAAAAAAAAATTCATGAGAAATATTAATGTACTGCCTAGCATAACCAACAAGAAAAGTAGTCATGATACTCCATTTCAATTCGACCCATTTGCATCAATTTGAAAAAGCAAACGCCTACTTCTAGCAGTACCCACTCGTCTCCTGTTGCTACTCGATTTTAAATTAAATTCACTGTCAGATACTCTGGTCTGTTTTTTTTTTTTCTTTTACCCAATACATGGTTCGTGATTCAATTGTCATTTTCTTTTTCTGAATTTTGACAATAGACTTGTGTATAAATGGATATGGATATATATAGATATAGTAAAAAAAAATCAGTAAATGATCTTAATTTTATCTGAATTCCACAATGACTTGTGCAGAAATAACGCAAAAACTCAAACTTTACTTATCAAAATTGATCTCAAATGTTGAAATTTTGATTTTAAAATTAGGTTCCAAGAAAGTAATTTTTGTGAATGTTAAATTTAAATACAGATAGGTAACTAAAGGTAAATTAAATTACGTAAATGAAAATTGGTTAGTGATACTTCATTTCCACCATCAAAAAACATATTGAAGGAGAGCTGAATCGACTGAAAATATAAACTCCTGACCACTTTTTCCTTTATGGTCTCGTGTTGTAAACAAATCGGATCCTGAATGAGCTAATGTCAATAGGCGTTCCACACATTGAATTGCGATCCATTGAAGATAATATTTCCACATGCAATTATACGCGTACGACAGACAGTGTTCATACTCTTCTCAGAATCACTTGACAGGGAAATCAATGAAAATTTGTCAGATTGACTTTTTTATTTCTTTTGTCGGTTTTTTCAATACCATCCCACTTCATAAACATATTCTTTTAATAAATATACTTTAATTTATATCACATGATATAATGTATCTTATTATCTAAATAGTTTTTTTTTACCACATAAAAATTTATTTTATTTTTATTCAATTCTATTGTATTATCACATGATATAATCTATTGTAGTACAAAATTTATTATCAAATGTTATTATATGGTATAATTATCTTCTATATAACTGTATTTATTAAACAATATGTCTATTTAATATTTTCTTGGTATATGTATCATTTTAGTCTAATTCTGACAAATGCAACTGTACAAAAGTCAAAATTCACAATGCAAATTCAAGATTGTCCCTTTGCACTACCCACAACATTAATATTGTGTGTATACTTCACGTCATTTACAGTTCACGAGTCCTTCAAATTGCAGGAACAATTTAATGCGATAAAACCGTGTGTAGGGACAACGTGACGAGCTCCTTGGTTCATTTCAGCAAAGACCCATTTCCGTTTTTTCTGGTTCCAAGACTTTGACCAAATTGATTCAAATTGCGTATGTGCTTTGATTTTGACTTGAATAACAACAGCCTTTGAAAGACTAAACAGATCCACGGGTTTCGTCGTTTTCGGAAATTACACAGGCCCACATAAAGTGGGCCCAACATAGGTGATTTAGGTTAAAGTGGGACCAGTGTTAATGGGAGAATTTAAAGTCTAGGAGATAATCAACTGATCCCAAAAAAAACAAAAAACAAAAAAAAAAAAAAAAAAAAAGTCCTGGGAATAATCATCGATAATACAGGATTCAAAATAATTGTTGATAGATGCTTGTCATTCATTCACAGGGGGAAGAAAATTATAGCAGAAAAAAGAAAGAAAAAAATTATTAATCTCTTATAATAATTATATAAATTAGAAATAATTTTAAATTCGAATAGTTAAAAGACATTTTATTAAATAAGTGAAATCACATAAACAGAAATTGTGCTAATAATCTGAAATGATTAATACAATTCCAGTTATCTAAATCGAAGATATCTGTCTCTACAGCAACAGCAATAACGTCTGGAAATCAAACCGTAATCAGTGCTCACGTCAGGCTTCCTTTCTAATGTGCTTAAAAAAAAAAAAAAAAAAAAAAAAAAAAAGGAGGTGTCCGCACTAGACGCTGAAGGTTGAAATCGATACCTTTGTCTGAACAAGGAAAAACAGAAGGGAAAAAGAAAATTATTTAATGGATATCCCCATCAATAATAAGACCTTTCACATTTAGGATTGCAAGACTTTGACTCATCACCTGATTAATTGCATATTTAACTGTTAAACTTTGATTAAATGGTATTTATAAGATTGCATCATTGTATCTGGACGAAATCTCGGCCGATATCTATCTTCCAAGACTTTGGTGATTTCTTTTGGACTTTGGTGTTTATTCTGACAGGCTTTTGAAAAAAGATGAATTTTGTTGTTTATCACACTTATTGTCAGATTAAAAGAGTGATTATACTTTTAAAAGAATAAATGCGCACGGTTTTTTCACTGACTGGCATATCATATGACGTAAAACAATAGCTCGAAGAAAATGAAAAAAAGCTAGTTTGACAATATCCACATATGATATGTGAAAAAAAAATGCAATTAATTATATTTTTATGACTATTACAAATAAATATATATAAAAATAAAAAATTATTTTATTTTTATTTATATCCTAATAAATATTGTTATATAATAATACTAACTTTAAGTTCTACACATGCTCTCCCTGAAAAGCACACAACCCCAATTTGAGAGCACACAAAACTTGATAGAAGTGCAGAGCCATACTCTTAAGTATTGGTGCTGTGGTTTTTCTAAAAATCAAAGCCAAAGAAAAAGCAAATATGTGAGTTGTAAGATTTGTAAAACAGAGCAAAAATCGATCCACTACTTCCTTTTTCGTTGTATGGTATAAATATTTTGGAGGGTGAGAATCTTAAGGTGGTCTCGTGATCATTGGAGTATGTGTTGGATTCGTGGTGTAACTTCGGTTATTATAAAGGTGAGTCTGAAAGAGATTTAGTTGGTAAGATTTTATGTACTTCTATAATTTATTTGGTAAACAAAGAATAAAAATTATTTTGTTAATAAATATTTCTTGACGAAGAAAACATGGGCATTAGACAAAGGTTAAATAGTCTATGAGCACTTGTTCACATGATGACTTTTTATTAAAGTTTTGTAAAGTTTAACTTGTGAGGGAAAAAAAAAAAAGATTTGCCCTTACGCACTTATATGAAAAATGTTATTGAAGAATTCATTCAAATTTAATATTAATATACTTATAATAAGTTTATCAAAAATAATTAATATTGAGGAAATATTACAAGAAAATATGAATATCGTAATTTTTTTATTTTTAAAATTAATAATAATATCAAATATTAACGAGATAGAATGATTATAAAAGTAATTACATTGTAAGGTCATTAACAAAATTTAGACAATATTTTTTTAATTATTAAAAATGACTTAAGAGTGGTGATTAGGTGGATAGTATGAAAAGAAAATCTTAAAATCTTATATTATTGTTTACATATATTAAAAATAAAACTAAACACTAGGTTTCCATTATCTTCTTATTATTATAAAAGTAACTTTTTTACAAATATAATGATAAAATACAAATTAATTAAGAATATTGACTTTTTATATGAATATAAAAATTTATTTTGCTATTGTTGATACATTTAATTAACCTCAATTTTTAAAATTTTAACTTATAATTAAGACTTCCTTTTAGCTTAAAGTTCAAGAGAAGTTAAAGATAATGTTCTTTTAACTTCATTTCCATAAAAATTTTAACATCAAATTTAATTATTATAATCATAAAATTCTAAAAATAATTATATTACTAAAAATATATTTATTGTATAAGTAAAAAAAAATGAAATAAATCATATAAAAGATATTCTAAAGAGATAAGTAAGTAAATTTTTAAAATCTATTTTATGAAAATAAATTATTATGTGTATTTTTATATAATTACTCATAATTAATTATATTATTGCTTTATTCTTAAAAAAAAAAAAAAAGGCATGAAAGGGGATGCGATCAAGATTATCAGTTGTATTTTTCTTTTATGGTTTGACGAACGTTTAAAGTTGTTTTTGGGGGGTGGGGATGGGGGCAGAAAAGGTTTTAAGTTGATACTTAATAGTTTCATTACATGGATTGCAGTTAAATTGACAGTTTCAGACAAAATTTAATGTTGCATTAATCCGATTTATTAAGCATATACTTGTATTTATCATCATTAACTATGAATAAGAATTAAAAATATAAAATATAAAATTAATAATTTAACTAATATAATGTATAAGATTGTATTTAAAATACATTCAATTCACTTTATTGATATAATTTTTTTTTTCGGATATTTGTAATAGGAAACTACAAAAACTTGAAGATAGAATTAAGAAAATTCTGATTGAAGTGTTCCTACTTTTCTGCGACGAACACGAGACTTGAAAATGGATCATCCAAACTGACAATCGATGAGTTACCAGAAACATTTCGTTAGGACACGGATTCAAAAATGATGCCCAGGGTAGAAACCCCCGCTCTCGCTACCCAATTAGTTCAATCCATTGAACACCTAGAAAATGTTGTGAATTACCAGTGTATTTTAAAATACTTAATTTTTTTTTTATTGAGAATCAGAGAATCAGAACCTTTAAAATACTTAAAGGTTTTTTATTTATAAATTACTATTGAATTTTGGTCAAACTAAAATTAGCCATTTTAGCAATTATACCGCTGAACATTGGAGTCACCATCTCTCATGATGACATACCGATAGCAATGCTTGCTGTAATTTAGATAATATTATTTGTGTTTTAGACTCGATATTCTTTTCATTTAATTTATTTGCTTTTGCCTCTGTATGCATTTTGTTTTCAATATTTTCTAACAGCCCCACCACGCAATAAGGACCGTACCATCCCCTGCATTTACAACACTCAAACATGAGATCGAAGACGAAACAAACACTTGAGGGCATTATCGTCTCTGAAATCCCATGTACATAAAATATTTCCTCTCCAAATCAATTGAACAAGGAAAAAAAAAAAGAATAAAAAAAGAGACTAAATTGGTAACTGGTCATTATTTAGAAAGAAATGAATTCCCTCAAGATGGTCAAAGAGTAAAGGTGCCATCCAAATCACATAATGTAGCCAATTTCAAACTACGAGCAAAGGTTAGTTAACTTTAACTCTGAAGTTAAACATTGCTAATCATGATGTCACAGTAACAACTGAACATCAATATTACTTGCATTATTTTGGTTAAAAAATGAATCTATGATTTATAATTATGTCCACGACACACATAAATTCAAGTTCTTTGACAACGTATAAATAATTGTATTTATGGCCCTACCACTGGTAGGTATGATGAGTTTTGCCTCATTGACATTTAATCGCATTCAAAGTGAAACTATTGAGTTTAAACCATAATTATATCCAATTAACCACAAAAAAAAAGGCTCAAAATCCATATATATCCTTATCATGAGACATATATTGGTTAAGATTACGATACATAATCTTACAACAAAACCCTAATTAAACTCTAATAACACTTTTAACTAGTCTTTTCTTTCCCCAAATTCTCCGAAAAAAGAAAAATGGTAGGCTGGGGTCTTTTCAATGATTTAGTTCCATCCCATCTCTATCATCTTGTACCTTGTCTATTTAACAGATTGAATTCAAATGACCACTCTCACAGAATATGAATACCCCTCTCTGCTAACCATCCTGGACCAGTTCCGTACTGCCCCTTAATTATTCAAAACCTGACGCAACGACAGTTCCGATTATATTAACAACTCATAAAGAGGAACGTATCAATGTTGATCCAATACTCTTTGGTTTGAGTTCTAAATACGTCAGATGTCATCCATGGTGTTCAATTTTATTTTTTTTTTCTTTTATTTTCTTTGTCTTAGTTGTACATCCGATTCCTCAATAGTGGCTCTCACCATTTTAATCCTACTAATCACGCAATCTCTCTCTCTCTCTCTCTCTGTCTTTTATTTTTATTTTTATTTTTGAAAATTCATGATACGTGCGTCGACTAAATCATGTAGCTACGGTTTTGTTGATCTATTCGAATAAAGAAAGAAGTTTTGTGTCGTGTAACCTTAAAAAGCTCTAGCATTAAATAGTATTATGTGCACCTATATACGGTTTGCATGACCAAATCAACGAACGAACGAACGAAAGAGTCTTCTTTACTGCTATTTTGCAATCACATTGCGTTTGTCAAGGTTTGCACTTTCAATTTAATGGCCTTCTTGCATGTGAGGCTCGCTAATTCAACACTTGCGGTGCACCTTTGCAAGATGCTTCTCTTACTAGACATCACCCTGTTCTATTGTCAAGAAAATTACTTGCAAGACAATGTCTGTCTGTCTGTCTGTCTGTCATCGACTTTGCCAAGTTTGTTGAATTGGGAAATCATTGATATATATTACTTTAATTAGTCATTACAACAGATTGAAATCTCATTTGAATTACTGGGCAAATTAGACTTTAAGCAGCTTACAAGATCTAAATTTTAGAACGGCACTTGCTCGAGAGATAGAGAGAGAGAGAGAGAGAGAGAGGAATCATAGTTATAATAGCACGATTCATTTTGTAAGCCAATTAATGTAGTAAGGAAATTAAATGAAACCGTGTAAAGGGAAAACAATAACCAAGAATCCTTTCATTGAAGGATTTGAATACAAGTGTATGTCATATGTTACATTATTTAATAAAACGTTAAGAAGGAAAAAATAAAAGATAAGTTAATGAATGCATCCTTTCATTAATCGTACAATCAATATGGTGTTCATGTTTGTAAACACAACTTCAGAATCAGGCATAGAACTTTCAGCTGCCCAATACTCAAACTAAACGGCTATCATCAATTCCATCAGTGGTTTTTCAGGCAAAATGCTACCTCAAAAGTAATGAGCAAGAGGATCGAGAAGGAATTAGAGACTACAATTTTTAAATTTTAGTCCATCGACACGGCCAATGCCAACTCCACGATGATGTATAGTAAATAAAAAACAGTGAAACTTTATTAAATTGTTGATTAATTGCATTTCTCCATGAAAGTTAACATTTTGTCCCCACCCCTATTGATAATTAAAAGAGCGACCACAGAACAAGCATAATAAGAGTTATATATGAAGTGCTTTTGACAATGCAGGTTACATCAAAACATGATACCCAAATTATAAAATCAGGAATTTCTAACAGTAGCCTATTTAATAAAAGTATCACCATTTGACTTTGTATAACATATGCAAACACACAACATATGAAATTTATAATTACATTAGTCGAAATTAAACAAAAAAAAAATCTGATTTCATCTCGAGTGCATCTAAAAAACTAGTCACACCACATTTTCCTTTTTAAATCCAAGTAATTCACATCTAGTATTGGTTCAAATTGACATAATTATCGCCCATGAAAGTGAAAATAATTTCTCCTCCTTTTTCTCTGTTTTTTTTTTTCCATTTTTCCAAAAGAGAATTGGCTTTTTGATTAAATAAAAAAGGAAATTTTCTTCTAGACGGATATACATGTACTCCAAAAATACATGCTTTCTAACTATAAACCGTAAGCTGAGGGTATCCCAACGGATATCCTAACGGCGACAGTGGCGGCTCGTTGAAAATCCACTCGTTCACAACCCCAGAGTCTCAAACGGCCGTTTCACAGATTTACGTGGTCAACTGAACATTCCCCTACCTTCACCAACTTCACTTCCTTTCTAGGTTCAATCCCATCGTCTCTACTTCGTTTCCGCTCACTTCCCTCGACGGTGCGTGTATTATGCCGGCCGGCTTCCAGCGGGAAGTTGAGTATGGCCTTGGAGCCGCGCAGCTTGAAAGCTGCTCGGTCGTAGGCTTTGGCGGCTTCGATAGCTGCGTCGAAAGTCCCGAGCCAAACCCGAGAGCCTTTCCTGTTCGGGTCCCGGATCTCCGCCGCGTACTTCCCCCATGGCCGCTGTCGAACACCTCTGTAGTGCCTCTTCTGTCCACCTTGCTGTACAGACGTTTCCGGATGCTGGTGGTGGTTGCCTTTTGAGTCAGAGAAATGAATCCACTGAATTTTCTCCGGCAGCGATACCTTCAGCGGCGGCCTTTTCGGAGAAGTCGCTTTCAGAGTTGTTTTTGACTTGAAATCAATAATCTCACTGCCCACCTGAGGCTTTGACCGAAACTCATCCTCAAGTAACCCTCTTGGAGTCACGAGGTCGACGATTTCAGGTTTCGCTTCGAATTGGGAATGGAAAACATCGGGTTGGTTTGGCTGAGAGTTGGAAACGGAAGTGAAACTAAACATGTCGGAACTGTGGTTGGTTTCGACATGATCATCCAAGTAATCCACGACAGAGATGCTGGACTCGCAGCTAGAAGTAAGGGAGCAATTATTGTTAGAATCAAAACAAGAAACCGAGAAGTCAAGAGCCATGTCTGAGTTGCTAAAGTTAGAACCATTGGTAGTAGTGACCAGCGAGGGAACATCGTCTAGTAAATGCCGCTTTATAAATTCTAACGCGGACGAGACATGAGTTTTTGCCATTACAAAGTGTATAAAGATAGAGACTTTTGCAAGAAGCTGCAGGGGCACAGAGAAGAGCGAGGATAGGATAGAATAGTGGCAGGTGGAAGTAGAGCAAAGCTCTTATTAGTATACATATATATAGAGAGAGTGGTGGAGCTGAAGAGGAAAGAGAGAGGGAGGCGCAGGAGGAATGCGTAAGCTGAGACTGACTTTTCCACGAAACTGCGGCGTTTGACTGTCAACGAAGCCAATTGTCCTCACTTTCCATTTCGCTTCCATTGAAAGGGACTGTAATTTTTTTTTTTTTTTGGACAAGGGGTTATTGCGCAATCATGATCTTAATTGCTATTGTGTACAAAGATCTGCGATAACAATCCACAGTCGCAACTGATTCAATTAATTGCATTCACATAAGTCTATCTTCGGGCCAATGAAGGGTGACTTACTGAAACTGATTCTAGAAGATCCCATAGAAGAACTGGGAGTTTTGATGTTTTCGGACCACTTATTGCCCAGTGTCTGCATTTCGTTTTTCTTTTTTGTGAATAATTTATAGACTTTTCGTTTATGGTAAGCAACGCTGCTGCGTAAACGACAATTTTTGGTGCAAATCTTCCAATTTTGGATTTCCCCCGTCGGGCATTCTTAATGTACTTCATACAGATATGATAACAGGTTCTTTGTAGTTATGCTTTAATCCTTCTGTCGCCAATTTTTTTTTTTTTAAAAAAATGATGTGCAGCTATCAAATAGAATCTCTGTCATGTTATTCCCTTCTCAAATTTCTTGCGTCCATACAATAAAGTCATTGAACGGAAAAATAAATAAATAACTATATATATAGTGATTATGAATTAGTGCCTCGGATATTAAGAGTAAAGGATTCAAAAAGGCGGATGGGACGCCTGATCTGTTGCACGTAAATTCTGTTTATTGAGGGTGGTGGGTGTTGCTTGTGGGCTTCTGCTGCTAGCGTTTGCTAAGTTTGTATGTTTCTTTAATTTCCATGAATTTTCTGGACAAGTTTCAGATATGCACGTTTGCATATAGGGAGTTAAAAAAACAATTGGGAGACATTGCACATGGATATAAAATTTGGGCATAAAATATTGGTGAAGAATCGGAATGAAAATTGTATGATTTGGTCAGCGAATTGTTGATCTGCGCGTCAAGTGTTCTTTAATGATTTGATTTATTGAAGGATTCTAATTTCTAGAAGCCGAACATTTAATGAAAACTTAGACATTGTAATGGAAAATGAGTTCACGTTATAAACAAAAGGGAAAATTGCCTGAACTTCATATGTTACGCGTTCAGAATTTGCCTCCTCCGGTCAATTATCGATCCTACCACCTAAAAAGCCTAAGTTTTGAGCTGGCTCGATTCGAGTCAAATCTCGATTAACTTCAAATTCAAATAATCTAATTAAAATACCGAAAATACTTAAAATTTATGTGAGTGATTTAAGTTGGATTAACTTCACTCATGCATTGTATTGTGGCATGGATACAAATGATTTAATTTTTATGACAGACCATGGGAAGTCTGAAGAGTTGTTGATCATACTAAAAACTACCTTTTGTACCACTTTTTATCTAGTTCATTAGATAATTCAGTAAGTTGCAATTATTTTGCTATGATGAAAAAGATCATTAATTTTTTGTTTTGCATAGAAGAATAATTTTTATTTTTTACTTTCGATTTCACTAGAATCGACAAAATAAAATTCTTGATATTTAAAAAAAATGCTTAGAATTAGGTATATTTAAAATTAAATGAACCCGAGATACAATTAACTCCAAGCCAAATGATGTGAACACAAAACAAACCGAAGCCATTCCTAGCCTACCAACACTTTTCCACCTATAATCCAAAGGTATTACACAATTCCATATTCATGTAGCCGCTGTCAATCTATGAACAATTTATTAGAACACGGTGGTTAAGAATTTTTCTTCCTTTCACAATTGTCTTATGTTCAGTTTTGGCGTTGTTTTCAGCCTAGACAGCGACCTGTTGAGATTGAATAAGTTTAGCTTACGCTGCAATCTAGCTTTACATTAAGCATCACGGTCGATTACTGTAATTAAATATAGAAGCAGTCAATTGTGGTAGTTGAATTAATCATTATTATCCAACCACTCTCGTTTTCTTCTGCAAATAGCGACAAAATGGCCGAGCTCGTGGAGATGAACTAAATGGACCGTCAGCTTGTTCCAAGAGCATTTGGTTTTCCCTTTTATTTATTTGTTTGTTTGTTTTTACTGATACGGAAGAGTAACTAGCCGGACTTGAATAGGAGCTGAAAGTGGCAAAAATGAAAACGAATCCTATGAGTCGGCTCACTCGGCAAAAATAAGAATTCAGATGTCCAGTTTGAATCTTGGTGCTACAAACGTAAACAAATGTCATATTTGGATCATTTGTCTCAGTTTTTAGTTAGTTATTACGCATTTTCATTGGAACGTAGGGAAAATTTGTCGCTTTGGGTGCAAACAATTCAATATTTGGATCTTTTAGCTCGTTACTCAAATGATGCACAAAATTTTTTTAGGTAGTCTTTCCAAAGATACAGAGTTTTATCATTCTGGATCAGATCTAAATTGTAGAGTATGTAACATATTTTGTAGATGTCGTTGATGCTGATACACTGTTCATTGCTGTCAACGCTCGCATAAAAAATAAAAAATAAAAAAAAATCTGTGAATCATCACATTCAAAAAATATACTGACAAAAGAAATTAAGAGAACAGTTGAAAAGTTTAATTCTTACTTCTAACAATTACAATTGAATAGTTGCTGTCCATTTAAAACTAGACGTTCAATCTTGTTATATCACCCTGACTTGTAGGAATGATTTTTTTATGGCAATTAATCCTATAGGTGTGCTTGGGGAGGTTTAACAATTGAAAATTCATCTTATTTGTTATAGTTTAAAAAATATGATTCATTTTAAAATTTTATTGAATAGTTTGATTTTTTTGAATAAAATAATTATTTAATATGATATTAAAATTTTATGGCCAATAAATATTGTGATAAAAAACTATAGTCTTCACATTCAATTGTAAATCTTTTTATCTATTAAAGATTTTATAAAAATACAAATATTACAATAAAAACAAAATTTCTTTATTTTTATAAATCTCACACATTTTCTTAGAATTAGAGCTGAAACCTCTAAATAGAAGCTTAATTGCAAAATTCTACAGGTTACGAAGGGCACATCGTATATTATTCGCACCTTCAGACTAATGAGTCTTTGGGTGAATAACCCTGCTCTTTCTCAAAAATGAAAAACTAATGGCCTACGCCGCAATCTTGAACTTCATTTTAGTAGTTGTCAGCTAGCCATGTTCGACTTTTTCTCGTTGATTTTTTCCTGAGCCGCGATCCACCAAGTTTTGAACGCTCGGGCCCGATTCAGAATGAGCTAAGATTAGAATAAGGAAATGAGTGGAGTCCAACTAACTCTCTGCCAAGCTTATTGACCTCCTAAATTTTGAGCAAGCCAGGCCCAAATGTAATAGTTTACATATCTAACTGAAATCAACCTAAAACCTGAAACTTGTCCACCCTGAGAGGAACCCACATGACCTGAAACTATTTCCCAACCGTCGGTAAATCAGTCTCACTTACAAGTCATTGATTGAGCTATTTTTTCCCAACAAATAGGCTTGAAGGGACATGATCCTTGTCTTTTTTTAATTAATCGAAACAGTACTACATGTACTAAGATTAGGGTTTACATGGGCATGAGTTTAGCCTAATGGTTAAGTTGAAACTTGTGACCAAAAAGGTGTAAGGTGCAAGTTTACCCCTCACCCATTAAAAATAAAAGATTAGAGGTTGTTCTACGACATGATATGGCGTGTCAAGTGTGCTAATAGTTTTTTACTATCTGTACGAGCTCCACTCACTCAGGATTATAATAACAAACGTGTCACGTCCTCCATACAATTTCTCAGTAAACATTTGAGAATATCTGGCAATTTCTTTTCTTTTTTTTTTCTTTTTCTTTTTACTGCACATTCAAATTACCCAAAGCTTACGATAAAATTATAAGGTCAAAGTAGGTTAATGGCTTTATTAGGATTATGATTATTAAACCAATTCGGGGACTCGTAGAGTGACCATTTTTTTTCATGATTAATTCCCCCCCCCTTTTTTTTGTTCTGATTTGAAATACTCGTAGATTGAGTTGAGCACGGGATTCTATAGAAACGGAAAAGCTAAAACGCCGACGCAATTGTGAACAGATTTGCTTTCTAATGAACAATTGGCGGTCGTCATTATCAGGATCTGGAATGGGCAAAAGGAGTGCAAGGAGGAGCAGCGTCGATATCGTATTTACCAGTAATGTACGCCGCCATAGGTCTTCTGTAGCACTGTGCGTGTGGGTCTCAGTAGACTGACGTGATAGGAAGTGTAGGGATATTTTTAGAGTCATCTTGGTCCCGCGAGGGGTACCCGTCGGCTCAGGGAGTGGGATGAACTAAAGGGGCACGACATCTCACTATGGGTCTCAAGTGGGCTGACAGGCATCATCCCTTAATCAATTATCATTAGCAAATTTCCGTTTCTATCGTTCATAGATGTTGTGGCTGTTGTTGCTTCCCATCTTAAGCTAATCGCAGCTTTGCTTCAAGGGTCTTCATCAGCCCGTTGTTTAAAATTTGTTTTTCTTCGTTTTTAGGTTGAGTCTCTTAAAAATTATACAAATAATTTTTTTATTTATTATAAAAACATTATTTTTATTAAATAAAAAATTTTAAAAAATTATTTAAATGAAAAGAATAATATTTTATAATAAAATTTTTATAAAAAATCAAAATATTTAATATTACTTTTCAGTGTTTCCTTCTGGTCGTCGTATTTTTGAAGCTGCCTAATTGACCAAATCTACGTTTAATTGTCTGATTAACGAATAATTAGAAACTCTGGGCTCCTCAGTGCTGCCCGTCTAATCAAAGCCGCAGAAATAGAGGATATTTGCAGACTTGGTGCAACGTACCCCGAGCAATTTTTGAAAGTTATATTGAGTCTCCTTATGACTCATCATGCTATCCAAGTATACAATCTGGACTTTGCCACGATGACAATCAGACAAGAATTGTGGATCCATTGAATTGGGTTCACAAATACGGCAAAATCGCAACTCTTGATCACCTGGTCCCATAATTTAACCTTTATATCCATTATCACTAAATTAACGTGTTCCTTCCTTAATAGCATCGACACACGCACGCATCTATACATATAATTTCTTTTTTGTTTTTCATATGGGAATCGCACGGACTGACAGGCAAAAGTCCACATGTATTTAATAGTCATAATCATTAAAGGTTATAGATCCGCAACAATGGTCCTATAGAAGTATGATATAAGGAATTAAACTATTTACTAAAATGTGTAAATTAACAGTAATGATCATTATTATATAAGTATATCCATAGAAAAACGTATACGAAGAAAAATTAAAAAAAAAATAAAATTACCCTAATCAAAATGCGATTTTGTTGGCCACTTGAGATTACACTAAAGATTAATAAAATGAATTTGGATAATAGACTGAATCTACTGAACAATCTTTAAGAAGTAGAATATAAAAATTGGGTGTGAACGAGGTTCTGAATTTCCCATTACGGTCCCAGTGACACTGACTTCAACGTTGGAAAAAACAAAAACCAAATGAACATTTTGATCCATGAATTCCATTCAACAAAACAGTCTAATTTATAAACGTCAAATACAATAAAAAGCACGTGGCATAAAATGAGGCATATATTTGTAGCTATAAATTCTAACGTCTAATTGACGATTGATGTGAACCTAAGAAATATCCATGGAGCTTCCTAATGAATCACGTCGGAATCTGCAAGTTAAATATTACTTTTCGTGGCAAAGAATTCAAAGTTTTTTGAACGGAAATGCAACTTTTATGGCCACACGTATGGAGGTTTGGCATGTAGTGACTTTATTGGGTTGATTCGTTTGGAAATTTTCTTTTTTCCTGAGTCAATTGTTGACCTCTTGGTCATCACCTAAATTTCTATTTGCCAACGTGTTTCTTTACGGATTCACCACTATTCCCGGACATTCGGTAGAAAGTACGATTACACCTTCGACATCCTGCACGCCGGTTACTTTATTTATATATATTAATTATTAAAAAATTGATAAATTTAAATGAGATTTCGCTTATTTCAACTAGATATTTCGGTCCTATTTTGACGAAGACGCCAAAACTTATTTCAACGAAAGGGGGACGATAGAGCTGGACACTCAATTACATTTTATTTAGGCCGGAAATTCTCACATTGCATATTACAGTACCCAAAAAAAATAAAAAAAAAAAAGAAAGCAAAAAGGCCTTAAGTGGATAACATCCTTAACTAAATCAAGATCGCAGACTCAAACTCATACTCCTAAAAAAAAGGAGGGCCGACAACAAAATCGAAAGGTACTATGTTAGTGCTACGATTAGATCAAGAGCCATTTTCAGACCCTCCCAAATATTTTAAGCTAACCCCTTCAGAGGAAATGCATTATAATGGGGATGTCACTGTGTGACACACCTTCCTTGAAGGTGACACAGAAGAGAGTGAAGTATGATTAAAGAACAGGTGGGTGCCATCTTAGTATATTGTTATCTTAATGGGCCATTGACTTTATGCCTGAGGGACTTATCCACAGAGAAAAAATCCAACAACATGACTAGGAACATTGCATTGCTTTACCCAGCGGGAGTGTTGCCTTTCGTGCTTTTATCTCGGCCAACTGCCCCACCATTTGATCCTTGCCTTTTGTCCTGTTCTGTCATGATCTTCCTGGTCAAATTTGACATCAAACCAACTGGTCGAAACTTTAATCCCTTCTTACAAGTTACTAAATTGGTAATTAGTGTATAGAGCTTGTAATGTCATTGGTCTTTCGTTTTCGGTTATTGCATTGGAAACTCAATACCTTCAACTCTGATTTTTGCCAATTCTTTACTTTATATGCTGTTAGTGTGCTAGTATCTTTCTGATAAATTTTCATTCAATACTTCTTTTGGTGCTAACGTTATACTATTACGTTATTAGCACCAAGACCCAAAGCTGAAAGACAACAAATGTTTTAACTCAATTAGTGTCTCCTCCATCACATTTTTTATTAGAAAGGGTAGCTTGAAAGTCTCGAAAGTAACTCGGTTGTAGGTGAAACCACACAAATGCAAATAAATCCAAACCTTCGATCATCCGAAGGCCCCCCACAAATCCACTTGATGCGAGATGGCGTCGTGACCCACAACAACTCTTAAAACAAAATGATACAACCCTACTGCCGGACCCAATCGCCCCATAAAAACCCTAAACATGTCGGGAAGGATCGGCGATTGATGAATCATAAAGCGAATGTCAAACAAAGCAGCCAGGCACGAGACAAACCACAAGTTGCTGTCCTAATACCCCTACCGATGACGTGTTCCCTTTCCAGATCAGTTCAGACAAATGCTTCACAATGCGAAAGTTTTCTAACACGTGACTCAAAAATCATCGCCACCGTTGTCAATGAGAACCTTCAAAGAAGCTGCCGTACGTGGTAAGAAGATCGATCAAAAGCCACGGATAAAAGTCACGACCCAAAATAGCCCACTTGCTATTATAATAATCAATTAAAAATTCCAAAAATAAAACTTTTTTTCTCCAAATGCATGCACCAATCTTTCTATATAAACCCCAAAAATCCTCACTTTCCCAGAAAATAGAAAGAAGAATAAAAGAATCAAACCTTCTGCCCCCCTCCAAAAAAAAAAAAAAAAAAAACACGCTCGTTTCCTTCTTCTCTGCTACCTTATCCAGGCAAAAAAAAAAAACCATAGAAACTCATTCAGTGACTTTAACATTTCCGGCGTTCTGGGTATTCAAGAAATGTACGGACAAAGCATGGTGGAGTCAGATTTTTCCGCTCTTGAATCGATACGCCTCCACTTGCTCGGCGACACGCCGAGTTATTGCAACGCTACTGTTACTGGTACTGTGAATGGTAATAGTAATAACAGTGGCCGTCCGGCGTATTGCCGGAGCTCGAGCTTTGGGAGCTTGTACCCTTGTTTGACGGAGAATTGGGGCGAATTGCCCTTGGAAGTTAATGACTCGGAAGACATGCTGCTTTACGGCGTCCTCCGCGATGCCTTCGCTTTTGGTTGGGTTCCTTCTGATCTCAACGTTGAGCCTCAGGTGGTTGCGGGGGGTCTTCCGGCGGTGAAGATGGAGCCTTTGGATACGTTAGCCGAAATTATGGCGGAAGCTCCGGCGCCTGCGCCGCCGATGGAGATGACTGTGGATACAGAGGTGCCGGCGACGGTGCCGGCGAAGGCGAAGGGGAAGCACTACAGGGGAGTTAGGCGACGACCGTGGGGGAAATTCGCAGCCGAGATTCGGGACCCGGCGAAGAATGGGGCTCGAGTTTGGTTGGGGACGTTTGAGACGGCGGAGGATGCAGCCTTGGCTTACGATCGCGCCGCCTTCAAAATGCGCGGCTCCAGGGCGCTGTTGAATTTCCCGTTGAGGGTGAATTCCGGAGAGCCGGACCCAGTCAGAATCACTGGGAAAAGGTCATCGCCGGAGCCATCTTCATCCTCGGATAGTGGATCACCAAAAAAGAGGAAGAAGATTGTTGGGTCGCCGGCGGTCGCTGCGGCGACGACAACGAGAGCCACTACAGCGTAAGCCATGGTGGGTTGGAATTGGGAAAGGGCAAGCGGGTGGGCCAAGCTGGATGTCAAGTGGGAGCTAGCACACATGGCGAGCAGCTATTGGTCAGCTGATTGAAACCCACAGAAAATACTTTCTTAAGGAATAAAAACGTTAAAAAAAAAAAAAGAAGTGGTAGAATTTTGGTACTTCTTAGAAAGAAGTTAGGAACCAATGATCTGTTTTTTTTTTTTAAAAAAAAAAAAACAGTGAGTGAGAGAGAAGGACTTGTGTTTGGACATGGTGGGAGTGGCTTGTTTGCATTGTGAATATAAGATTGTTATTGTTCGATGAAATTCTCAGAACAAATTGAATTAGTTTTATTGATTTTTATGAACACATTTTGGGGGCATATTGGTCTTATAAGCTCGTGTTTTTCTCCTTTTTTTTTTTTTTTTGTCAATCTAGTAAATTTCGACACTTGTTAGTGAGTTAGGTGTATCATTGGTCCCCAGATAAATTACAAATTAAAAATTGCAGTGGATCCCCCCCCCCCCCCCCCCCCCCCCCACAAAAAAAAAAAAAAAAGATATAATACTTAATAGTGGAAAATTGCATTGCAATGACAACATTTTAATGTATAACTTCGGAACCTTAGAAAAATTAACTTCTTCGAATAACTCTTTCAAGATTTCAACGTAAGATTTTATGGTAGATGATTAGATTTTTAAGCATTTAGTTTTTAATTATTGGGCACCCAAAGTCCATCAACCGATTTCTTATCTTTATTCAATAATTGAATGAATGCCCCAAGTTTGAAGCTTCAAAACGTCTTTTTTTATCAATGCCTAAAGCTCGACAACTTTCAAATTACAATATGAATTTCGGTCAGGTGTGCTCCCCCAAAATACAAAACTATGAAAATTTTGATGTGACTCGAATTTTGTCTGTTTATTTGAGGAACGAAATTGGAATAGGAATTCTCATCGTATCTTAATATTTAAATTTCTTAATTTTTTTTCTATATTAGAATAAACAATGTTCCCATCACTTAAAATATCATTTTCTATTACAGTGACATGAACATTATCATACTGTTTTCGTTTGTCTTTATAATAATCAAAATTTTCAAATATCTTTGGAAGAATAGGAAATCAAAAGAAGAAAATAAAGTTTCCGTCAATGTAACGTGGAAAGGTAAAGCATTTGCTCATCATTTCTCAGCCGCCATCAGGAATCACCTTCCCTCAATTTATCTATTTTCTAAAGGTGGAAGACGGAAAATTAAGCAAAGGAAACCTTGATTAAAAATGTTTTAGAGAGTTGTAAAATCAACGAAAAAGCAGATACGAGAGTGTACGGTTCATAATTATAATTAATATATTTTTCAATATAATAATTAATAATTAGAATTAAAAATGTAAATCTATAGGCAAAAATTGCGTCCGATTATCATATCTTTACAATGGAATTCAATCCGGACAACTTGTAGCATAAGAACCAATAATAATTGTCCAATCTGCTTTATTGAAAATTATAAGGTGGTCGTCTCCTGCAATTTGGAAAAAAGTGGGGAACGAGAAGTCAGAAAAATATGGAAATTGAAATTTAAGCCCAAATGTTTCACATTTTGGTGATGGAAGCATGAAGGTATGAAAGGTACAACCTACCTAACATGCCCTTGCAAGTTGAGAGGTTTTAAGAATTAAATTGGTCACTGAATTTAAAAAATTAAAAATTTAGGATTTAATTAATTTAACTTGATCATATTAGTAAAATTTATATTTAATATTTTATATATATATATATAATTAGTATTTATGTATGTTATATACAAATTATGATTATTATATACATTATATTATTATATTTGATGAATTTAATTATATATATATATGTAATAAGATTAAAAATTTAATTAATATAATGTATTAATGGAAATAAATGATTTAAGTCAAATAAATTTAAGATAAAATATACAATAATTTATATATTTTTATTTTAAAATAACATATATACATTTTATCGAAGAATAAAATATTTTCATATAAATAAAACAATTTAGATTAAAAAATAAATATCAATACATTATAATATATAATTTTCTGCATATTTGTTGAAAGATAAATAAATATATTATACAAATATATATATTTAAAATTTTTATAACTCATGATTTAAAAAAAAGGAAAGAAAAAAATTATGGAATAGTTCAATTCTTATTTTTTAAAAAAATTAAATGCAAAAAAAAAATTATTATTTTTTAGCTAACGACAAAGATTGTTAGTTATATTTCTTATAATTTGGATTTGAAGTTTATTAACTCCTTAATTTCACACCATGTTTTGAAGGTGGCATGAATTCTCTAGCAGATGTTGCGCTGTCAAATTTTCAACTGATAGAATTAAAAAAAAAAAAAAACATTGCGATCAATTCATGTTCATTAGTTTAATCACTAATGTTCAAAATCAAGGATTTTTTAGGCAAATCGAGCCAAATTCTGATTTCTAATTTTACTGATCCGAGTCATCGATCCAATCTAATTTTAAAAGCCTTGGCTGCAATTGCCTACCGGGCTACAAAAACCTGGGGCGAGACTGCTGCTGGCATCCATTTTTGTGGCTTAGAAATTCGCATTCTCTTTGATGCAAAGTATCATTGCGACGGAAAGTACCCATCCATCCAATTGCTACTTGCAAATTGCCTTTTTCTGGCTGCGCCAACTTGTACCGGAAAACCATCTCAGGGGAAGACGGTGCCTTTTTCTAGCATTCTTTTTTTTTTTTTTCTTCCAACAGATATTTCACATCCATTCATGTTCAGGGATGCGGCAAGGGAGGAGCCATCAAGGGTGGGCGCTGGCTTCACCAACTCTTTTATCACTTTGGCTTTGTTGCTGCGCTCCATTATCTCTCCATTGAAACTGAGAGAGTCATGAAAAGGGTTACCATAACTAAAAATTGAAGAGGGTTTTTTGGTTGCAGATTGGCAGTAGTGGGGTGGGTTTTGGGTTTCTGCGCCAATTTGTAGGTATGGGTTCCTTGGCGGATGAAAATTTGAGAAAAGTTTTCTTTTGTTTTTTTTTGTTTTTTTTGTTTTAAATAAATCCCAAAAAACACAGAGTAACTACCAATGCATTCCAACAATGACAAAGCAGAAAATTCGGCAGGGCAAGAAATTAATAGTCATAACTCAATAATTCAATCAGATTACACAATTTGTTGATCTTCATAAGCATTAATTATTTTAAAAAAATATATCTAAATTGCATATATATATATATATATATATATATACATGTAATTTTATTTACACGTGACATCATCCATGAATCCTATGACGAAACCAAGGCGATTTCCTTAATCCCCTCTCCATTTATGTTTTTGAAAAAAAAATATTAAGTAGACAAGATGAGAGATAGAATCAAAGCGTAGATCTTGTATGAATCTTGAAGAAACATATGATGGGTATATAGTTAAAGTAAAAATATATAAATAGGTGAAATAAAAGGTGTATATAACTATCTAAAAGTTCTCTCATACACAAAGCTATATCTATTTATAAATATATCTTAATTATATGCACGTTTATATATATATATATATATATTTGAAAAAAGGAAAAACAAAGGGAAATTTGCGCAGAACCTACACCAATACGTCATCTGCGTTCATCCGCAGGACATTTTGCCTCGTCCCTGCAGTGGAATTTTTTCTTTTTTAATTTTTTAATTTTTGGTTCTTTAAAAATCGCCCCTCACTGCTGCGCTCACCTTTCCCTTGAATCCGTGTATGTGGACGCTACCCTCTGTGTTTTCGTTTTTTTGAAAAGCCCATAGATTTAGCTTTTGCGCATAGCAGCCTCAGAAGGAGATGCAACCCACAAGTGAACAAGCATACACCAAAAACTTGGCCTTCAACAGCCCGTAACATCAAAATTGTGACCCAACAGCTATGCAGGAACAGCTAAAAAAGACAGACCAATGTAGCAAGAGTACCCAGGATTTACAAAATAATAATAATAATAAACCCTCCTTATACAGATCAGAAGAGGTCAAATCATGGCGCCTCCGGATAATGATCCCATCTCCTACAGAATTGTTTATAAATATACTATATTTTATTAATCTGATAAAAAGATCACATGATACTTCACAACCACGTATAATAACATAGATGACGTATTGTTATATAATTATAAATACTTAAATTAATATAAATAATAAATTTTAAATTTCAACAAAAAAGAACAGTAACAGAACAACAAACATATTCCGCACACAAAGATCCCCAGGTACATCTTTCACAGCCAAGCAAATAAGATCTTATTTGCCAGCGAGTACGCAAAAACAGATTGATACTTACTAGATGCCACGCTCATTAAAATTTGCCCATATTACAATGTTTAGAGAAAAGGCTGGACAGTCTCTCAAAAGAACAAAAAAAAAGGTCAGAAATTTTTGCGGTGATTGGAGGAGGCTTTGATGGGCCGGTCAATAAAATTGGTGTGTTTCGAGCTTCAACACTTTTTTTTTTTTTTTTGTATGATGAGTTTCAGGTTTCAGCACTTAAAATCGAATGATTGCGATGAAACTGTTGGGCTTTATCCATTGGGCTTTGGCTGTAGGGATAAGGTTGCAGATTATGAGCCACCTTGGGTTGGGGGAGGACGGTGATCACCGGGCTTGGATTGTCCGCCTAATAGTGTCCAAGTACACATGGATTGAAGGCAGATGGCCTTGATTTAAGTCTATTAATACTTTCTAATACGAATTGTGGTTTATTGAATCATAAATTACACACACACAAAAAACAAAATAATAATCAAACTCTTTTAATTTACCGACTTCCATTTTCTGCTAGCTTTCCCTCAAGAGTACAAAAGGTGGCTTGGTTTTTTGTTTTTTTTTTTTATGAATAAAATGGGAAGTAAATAGCAATATATTTTAGTCGAATATCATGTAGATTTGAAAATAAACAGTGTAACACCAACCTCATCGAGAATAAGAAGAAGAAGAAGAAGAAAAAGATTGCTAATTATCTTTGCTAAAAGATGTTTGCATTAGTATTTTACGTCAAACTTGATCAGCCCCACCTAACACTTGATACTGTGAAGGTGGATTCATGGGGCCAAAATAAAATTCAGTGGCCATATTAAAAGCGAGCACAAAAATTTTAACGTTAATTAGAACTTTTTTTTTTTTTTAAATCTCAATCCGCCGTTTCTGTGTAATTTTTGCGAAATGAAAAAGAACAGAAGAGACAGATGGAAGTTGAATGGCAGAAACTAGTCAGAGAAGTTCAATGATTTTCACATGTTGATATAGCTTGGCACAATTTTCACCGGACGCGTAGAAGTCTGGTAGTCCAAAACGGCAGAACTTTTTGTGTGCTGAAAAGTCCAATTACGTAGCCGACGAGGATTTGACGGGGAAACCAACGGAAGTGGTGGGTCTGATGTGCAACCAAAAAAAAAAAATGTTGTGCAAATAGGAAACCACTATTATATGATGTAAAAAGTAATAATTACATATTATTTAATAGTTGTTGCACATTTCATGTTACATAATGTTTTAAAAGCAATAAATATATATTATATAATATTTGTTATAGATTGTATGATAGTTATTATATATTTTACACTTTTCTAACCTGAAAACAAAAGGAAAAAATGAACTTTTTAAGCACGGAACCCACTCTCTTGTCTATGCCGATACACCCTCCCTGGCCATCTAACATTTTCGGCTTTGAAATCCTTCGCACGAAAGCGCGTTGGTCAACTAACTACAAATTTTATGCCTTTCTTCCTTCATTTGTTGAGTTGCTGCAAAAACATTCTCCAAAATCAGAGGGCAATCAGCTTATTTACAACAATTAATGGCTTCTTTTGCTTTTCTTTTCCTCCTCTTCCTCTCCATTCAACTCAATTCCTCCATAGCCAACATAAATCCGGGCTCATCACTTACCACTAATAAAAATTCTCCTTGGCTATCACCATCTCAGGACTTTGCCTTTGGCTTTCGCCAAGCCCCTAACTCCAGCCTCTTCCTGCTAGCCATTTGGTTTAACAAGATTCCTGAAGGGACCATAATCTGGCATGCAATTGAAGACAATTCAATCAACCCAGCAGTTCCTGCCGGATCAAAAGTTGCACTCACGGCAAGCAACCTTGTTTTAACGGATCCTAACGGCTCCATAATATGGGAGGCAGAACCTGGCACCGCAATATCTTCTGCTGCCATGCTTGACACGGGGAACTTTGTGCTTGCAGGTAATGATTCTACTTATCTTTGGGAGAGCTTCAAGCATCCTACAGACACAATCTTGCCCAACCAAACTTTCAATTCAGGTGACATGTTGTTTTCCAGACTAACAGCAACCAATTACACAAGGGGAAGGTTTCAGCTAAATTTCAGAAATGGTAGTCTTCAGCTCAATCCTATAGGATGGCCAAGTGAATCCCAATATGATCCTTATTATAGCATTTATACTTATAGTGCAAATACTTCGCAGTCTGGCAACCAGTTGTTCCTCAATGGATCAGGGAACATTTACATAGTTAAAGAAAATGGAGATACTGTTGAACTTCCTGAATGGGGTGGTGTCCTAGCTGGAGCAGATAACTATCATCGAGCAACGTTGGATTTTGATGGAGTTTTCACTCTCTACGCTCGTCCGAAGAATTCCAGTGGCGATGAGACATGGTCTATCGTGCAGTTTGATCCCAAAGATATGTGTTCCCAAATATTTAGCGACATTGGCAGTGGTGCCTGTGGCTACAATAGCTATTGCTCCCTAGAGAACGCCAGGCCTACTTGTCAATGCCCACAGCGGTATGTTTTTGC
Organism: Ceriops zippeliana; assembly: GCA_037897445.1. Lineage (NCBI taxonomy): Eukaryota > Viridiplantae > Streptophyta > Magnoliopsida > Malpighiales > Rhizophoraceae > Ceriops > Ceriops zippeliana. Next base: position 3,191,010 of record JBAPLH010000055.1, on the reverse strand, counting down.
TGATCCACAAAACAAATTTGGGGGTTGCATACCAACTTTTCCACAAGGCTGTGGACAAGATGATGGATCCAGAGCGCCCAAAGAATTGTATGAATTCATAAGCGCTGAAGGTATAGATTGGCCTCTAAATGATTATGAAAGGTTGGAACCCTATAATCAAACACAATGTGAGGATTCCTGCTTGCATGATTGCTCCTGTGCTGTTGCTATTTTTAATAGAGATAAATGTTGGAAGAAGAGATTGCCACTCTCCAATGGAAGAAAGAAGCCTGCATTTTCAACAGTTCTGTTCAAAGTAAGGAAAGAAGTCCCTCCTTCAGGTTGTTCAAGGAAAGAAATCCCTTCTTCAGGTTGTTCCAACTCCAACTGTGAAAGAGAGAAGTCAGTTGTACTAGGAGCGTTTTTGGGTTGTTCTGCATTCTTGAACCTGCTTTTGCTAGCCCTTGCTCCACTAATTCTGTTCAAGATGAACAAGAGAAGATTGCAAACTGATGCGCAAGATCCAAAGATTTTTGAGACAAATTTGCATTCATTTTCTTACGAGCAACTCAAGGAAGCAACAGATTGTTTCCAGGAAGAACTGGGAGGGGCTCTTTTGGGGTTGTGTACAAAGGTGTGCTCAAATCTGGTTCAAGAAATGTCATCGCGGTCAAGAAATTGGACAAGTTGGCTCAAGAAAGGGAAAGGGAATTCACAACTGAGGTGAGTGCAATAGGAAAAACTCATCATAAGAACCTCGTTCGGTTGCTTGGCTACTGTATTGAAGGGTCTAATAGGCTCCTAATATACGAGTTCATGAGCAACGGCACTTTAGCAAGCTTCCTCTTCACACAGCCAAGACCTGATTGGCATCAGAGAGTGAGGATTGCTATAGGAATTGCAAGAGGACTATTGTACTTACACGAAGATTGCAATGTCCCTATAATCCATTGTGATATCAAGCCTCAAAACATACTTCTAGACGATCATTTGAACGCGAGAATATCTGACTTTGGATTGGCAAAACTGTTACTCTCTGATCAAACTCGAACTCGGACTATGATCAGAGGAACACGGGGCTATGTCGCCCCTGAATGGTTTAAGAATGTGCCTGTTACTACCAAAGTTGACGTCTACAGTTTTGGAGTGCTGTTATTGGAGATCATCTGCTGCAGAAAGAGTGTTCAAATGGAGCTCGAGGAAGAAGAAAGAGCAATACTTACAGATTGGGCCTATGACTGCTATGTTGAAAGAAGAATTGATCTTTTGGTTCATAATAACGAGGTGGCCATGAGTGACAAGGGCAAGCTACAAAGCTGGGTGATGATAGCTTTCTGGTGCATTCAAGAGGATCCTTCAAAGAGGCCTCGGGTGAAAATGGTCATGGAAATGTTGGAAGGTTTTGTTGAAGTACCTTCACCTACTTGTCCTTTCACAACTGCCGGCAGTTCAAGCTATTGGTAGTTTGGCTTCAAGATTACTGTTAAACAGAAATGTCTTAGAAGTATAAATATGAAATTGCATTATTTTTTGTTTGCTAAAATTGTTATGGGGCGTGGCAAGATCATTATCCTTTGTGCCTTGCATGCTATACAACACTATTGTTCTTCAACTTTGTGCTAGTTTGTTTTTTACTGATCAGTTCTTTGTGATTAATTTTGTTTATAGAACTCTTCACAATTTCTGTTATGGGCAGGGCTAAAGCACTTGGGCCGAAGGTCGTCAGTACAAGGGAGCATATCAATTCGGTGATTACCGAATTGAGAAAAAAAAAAAATTATTTGTTAGTAATCGATGCGTCTCTTAGTACAGTATCATCTGTACTAAAAATTTCTATTAAAGTATAGGTTTAATTATTTATTTTTATTAAATAATATCTTTTTATAATATGCATATAAATCTAATTAATAATTTTTATTTAAAAAAATAAAAAAAAATTCAAATTATAATTGAAGAATTAATTAGTATAATTAAAAAATCATTTATTTTACTAAAAAGTCACGCATGTATACACTTTTTAATTAAGTATAAAAATATAGTTGTTACATCTCAGAATTTTAAAAATAAAAATTTAAAATTTATTTAATAAAATATTTTAAAATATAAAATAATCTTTAATTTACTATATTTTAATATCAAGATGAATATATCTCTTAAATACATATTTTGTTGTAGTTTATTTACCTATGAATTCTTTTTCTGGACTTTTATCAAGACCAAGCTATATAATGTCAATGTCAACTTTGTGAAGATTGATTTTTTAAAATTTAACATTATGTCAAATTCATATAAAAATAAATATTTATACTAATTAAATTTAAATTTTGTTATTTGTCAATTTACGTAAAAAGAGTAATGACATTTAAAAAGTGTCTAATTTTATTTTAATTACATAGCATATGATTATGACGATTTGGGTGGTCGTCCTACACATATATAATATTTATAATGTTAAAGATTTATTTGTTCAGAAATAAATTAATTTTTAAAATAATTGAGAATTTAAATTAAATTAAGTTATCTTATACCATTAGAAGATTCAGTAGCTACCACAGCCCCTGCTTCCTCGAGTGGAACTCTAGGTCAAGGAGTTAGTCGAAATGCTGCAAAGTATCAGTATGTTTAGTTTTATACTTAGTAGTATAATAAGTCAATATTTAATACTTATTTTTTAACATATTTTGGCTTGTTAGAAATATGAAGTGGGATTTATTTGACCTTAATATAGGGAAAATTATATAGGAATTAGGAAGTTGTTGCCTTCAATAATAAACTCATGATAGGGATAGGTGGGACGGCTCCATGTTCCAAACTCATAAAACCAACAATGATTTTATTCCAAATCCGCAATTGTAGGGAGCAGAGGCCTCCTACCGTTAGCCTTCAAAAAGCCCAGGAAAAAAAAAAAAAAAGCAGAGAAAAATATCCCTTCCCAATTTGACAAAGTCAGGCAACACTGTTTTGACTGGGCATAGGGGAACAGGAAGCCGTGGGTTTCTCTTTGGGTCTTACATCTTTTTTGTTTGTTTTATTTTTTTAGAAGATGTATATAATATTAAGTAGAACATGTAAATAGATAAAGTAAAATATGTATATAATTATTAAAAAAAATTCTATGTTCTAAATTAATAGATATATATATATATATATATATATATATATATATATATATATATGTACATTATTTATTTTTTAAAAAAAAAAGCGCCAACCCAGACTTGTAGTCTACCCCCTGCATTTTGCCTTATTCCTAAGGTTCTTTATCTTATATTGATGATGAAACTTTTGTAACGGAGCTGTTACGCATCTTTTACCAATCAAACTCTTTTAATTTACTTCCATTCTCTGCCACCTTTCCCGCAGAACAAAAAGGTGGCTTGATTTTTTTTTTTTTTAGTTTATAAATAAAATGAAAAATAACAAGATATTCTAGTCGAATATCATGCAGAAGTGTAAAAATAAATAAACAGAACAGATTTAAAAATAAATAATGTAAACACCAATGTCATTGTGAAGTAAAAGAAGAAAAAAATAACTAATTATTTTGTTAGAAGACGTGTAAATTTTCATATAAAAGAAAAATTTTGGGTGAAAAATGAATCCGATTAAAAATTAACAAAAAATATTCTGGAAACAATTAGATTTGTTTTCTATTTTGTTGCATTGTTATTTTATGTCAAACTTGATCAGCCTTACCTAAATGTGAAATACATATATATATATATAAGTTTAAGGGTTAAAGTATTTTATCAATCATAAATTTAATTATTTGAATATTTTGTATTTTTTGAAAGTATTATATTTTTAAATAAATTTTAATTTTTTTTAAAATTCAATCAAGTGATAGCTTTTTAATATCTAATTTTTGTATTTCTATCCCACGTTAAGTGATATTAGAGTAGGTTTGATCTGTTGTTAAGTTTGAGGAAACTATTTTAATGATGTGAAAGTAAGACTTTGCTTAAAGTAATTTCATAGAATTATGAATATAATAGATTTTGTATTGGAAATATCATAAAAATTAATCTATATTTTGAATACAATAATATTTGTAAAGAAGAAAAAAAATACTCTTGTGTATAGTAAACTCTAAGATGGTATAAGTGAATAGTAGAATGATATTCAATATTTTTTATTAAGATGTGATAAGGTTAAAATTTAATCATAAGTAAAAGTGAAAAATTTATTAGTCATTAAATTTTATTGTAACAATAAATGTAAAAAAATTTTCAATCAAGTTAGAAAGAAATTTAATTTTTAATTTTTATTGATTAATAAATTATATAATAATATAATTGCTCATAATGACATAAAATGAAAGAAATGTCACATTCTATTTGAACAAGTTGATTTTATGTTTTTTGAGAGAAATATTGATAGATTTAAAGATTGTAACAATAGAAAGATTAAATAAGATAATCCATATGATCTCATTATCAAATCAAAGAATAATTCTATAATTTACAAGTATCAAGATGATTTTCTTAAACTAGATAATTAAACAAATAATAATTTAATATCATCATTTGTTAATATCATTATTCATATAGTGATTTACAAAAGAGATTGTTAGTTTATGTTAAGGATATTAATTTATTTAAAGTATTATTTTCCTATAATTTAGATAATGAAAATTTCTTACTATTAACTTAAATTCTTTTAAAGAAAAATTTATTTTTATTATTTTATATATAATATTTTATAATTTATTAATTTATTCTAAAATATTTTAGTCTAATAAAAAATTTTAGTTAAATAATTTTTTTAAAAATATGTAAATTATTTAAGAATTCTTTTTAGTTTTTTTGTTTGGATTTTTTTAGAATATATTTTAAAAATAATTATTATATATTTTTAATTTAAATTACAATATTTTTTTAATTACATAAATAATTTTGAGTCATAAATAAATAAATAAATAAATTTAAAAATTAAAGTATTATATGAATAATAAAATTTATTTATTTAAATATCTTGATTTTTTTTTTCGTTCGTGAGTGTTATATTTTTTAAAAATTTTAAAAATTATTGCTGATCTTTTATTATTTAGTTTCTAAGTTTTCGTTCTCCGTCACAATCTTTTGTTAGGATACAACAAGCACTCTTTGAAGAATCAAACACTTGACGAAGCTTGAGTGAAAGAGAAGCAAAACCAATGTTCAGGTGCGTTCATTCGCGGCACGCACGCAAACAAAATTAGACACCGACAGATGAAGAGGGCAGGAGCAGTCGAGACGGTGGGGAGGGAGGGTCCAGGGGAAGGACAACCCTTCTCCGGCCCAAACGAAACCCAAGAAATTCTTAAGCCAATATCAAAGGCCGGGCTATGTTTATGCTGGCCTCACTGACTTTAGTCACAGTCCTGAGGATTGCTTTTCCACTTTCATTTGATAAAACACAGGCAATGACTTCATGAGAGAGTTAGAGTTCATATTTTGGGTACTTCATTTTTCCTTTTTTTTTTCTTTTTTGTTAAATCCAAAACATTTCTGTTTTATATCGTTGAACCATCAGAATTGGGACTGAATTTCTTCCATCAACCTCAAAAATTCCTCCTACGTACAACAAAACTCGGAATTACTGCCACATCATGAAAACAACAACTGCAGCGAAATTGCTCCATGGTGGGTTTGGGTTTCTGCATCTATTTGTAAGCATGGGCTCGATGGTGGATGAAAATTTGAGAACAAAAAAAAAAATTTCAAATAAATCCAAACGAAACATAGAATAACTAGGACTTGAACATATAACCAATACATTCCAACAAAGACAAAACAAAAAAAAAAAATGGGCTCAGGCAGAAAATCAATAGTCACAAATCAAATAATTCATTTGCTGCCTTTTCTAATGATAACCCAGTTATCATTTTTTGGAAGAGTTCCATTGCTGGAATCATGAAATGCACCTGGACTCGCATAGGGTGAAGCTATCATCGCGAGGTTACTTATTAAAATACTATTATTTTTTTTGAAATTGATCTGTTTTTACAAAATTGTTAGACTAAATGTTTGTAACCCAAATCGAATTATTGTGATGAAACTGTTGGGGTTTATCCATTGGGCTTAGGTAGTCGATTACGAGCCACCTTGGGTTGGGGGAGGCTTGGATTATAAGCCTAATAGTCCAAGTACACATAGAGTCAGCGCAGATGGCCTTGATTTAAGTCTATTAATACTTTCTAAACCTGAATTGTACTTCACGCCACCTTCTCAAAAATTCTGTATTGATTAAGAAATGAGGATTTGAAGTTTTTCGTTAAAAAAAATATTAAGTGAATCATAATTTATATAATAGACATAAATTTGAATATTTTTATAAATTTTATGCTATTTTTAAAATTAAAATACAAAATTTTAAAAATAAAAATATTTAATAATTTTAATTTACCTTCTTTATCATCAAAATCAACATCTCTTAAATATAGACTTGACAGTATACCGTGCTTCTGGGTCCTGAACTTTTTCCCAAGGAGCAATTTAGGAAACACGGTTTTGACTTTTGTGTCCATTTTATCTTCGGAAAGGGTTGGGGGTACGGTCGGGATAGGGTATATGCCAAGGGACATGGTCCTGCGTGAGTCTCCCGTCTTTTTCTATATATACTTCTTTTTTTTTTTTTATAATATATATATATATAACAAGGGACATGCCGTATTGAAATTGTTTGGAGAAGCTTCGGAAGGCACGGGCTAACTATTAACATTTACCCAGAAATACTGTTGACCCAGAAAATTGACTTCAAATTTTATGTCCTTCGGCCTTAATTTGTTGAGTTGCTACGAAGACATTCTCTACATTCGGAGGGCAAATTAGCTCATTTACAACATTTGATGGCTTCTTTGGCTTTTCTTTTCCTCCTCTTCCTTTCCGTTCAACTCAATTCCTCCACAGCCAACATAAATCCGGGCTCTTCACTTACCACTCATGACAATTCTCCTTGGCTATCCCCATCGAAAGAGTTTGCCTTTGGCTTTCAGCAAGCCCCCAACTCCAGCCTCTTCCTGCTAGCCATTTGGTTCAACAAGATTCCTGAAAGGACCATAATCTGGCATGCAATTGGAGACAATTCAATCAACCCAGCAGTTCCTGCCGGATCAAGAGTTGCACTCACGGCAAGCAACCTTGTTTTGACGGATCCTAATGGCTCGACAATATGGAAGGCACAACCAGGCACCACAATATCTTCTGCCGCCATGCTTGACACCGGGAACTTTGTGCTTGCAGGTTTTGATTCCACTTACCTTTGGGAGAGCTTCAAGCATCCTACAGACACAATCTTGCCCAACCAAACCTTGAATTTGGGTGACATGTTGTTTTCCAGACTAACAGCAACCAATTACTCAAAGGGAAGGTTTGAGCTAAATTTCAGAAATGGTAGTCTCCAGCTCAATCCTATAGGATGGCCAAGTGAATCCCAATATGATTCTTATTATAGCAGTAATACTTACAGTGCAAATATGTCTCAGTCTGGCAACCAGTTGGTTTTCAATGAATCAGGGAACATTTACATAGTTAAAATGAATGGTGATACTGTTCAACTTCCTGAATGGGGTTCTGTGCCAACTGGAGCAGATAGCTATTATCGAGCAACATTGGATTTTGACGGAGTTTTCACTCTCTACACTCGTCCGAAGAATTCCCGTGTCAATGTGGTATGGTCTACTGTGAACTTTGCTCCTCAAAGTATTTGTGTGCAAATTTTTGATGACTTAGGTAGTGGTGCTTGTGGCTACAATAGCTATTGCTCCCTTGAAAACTCCAGGCCTAGTTGTCAATGCCCACCGCGGTATGATTTTGCCGATCCACAAAACAAATTTGGGGGTTGCATACCAACTTTTCCACAAGGCTGTGGACAAGATGATGGATCGAGAGCGCCCGAAGAATTGTATGAATTCAAAACGACTGAAAGCATAGATTGGCCTCTAAATGATTATGAAAGGTTTGATAGCTATAATCAAAGTCAATGTCAGGATTCCTGCTTGCATGATTGCTCGTGTGCTGTAGCTATTTCTCGTGACAATACATGTTGGAAAAAGAGATTGCCACTCTCCAATGGAAGAACTGAGCCTAAAAATGCAATTGCTCTGTTCAAAGTAAGGAAAGAAGTCCCTTCTTCCGGTTGTTCCTGGAGGTCAGTTGTGCTAGGAGCATTTTTGGGTTTTTCTTCATTCCTGAACCTGCTTTTCCTAGTCCTTGCTCCTCTAATTCTGCTCAGGATGAACAAGACAAGATTGCAAAATGATGTGCAGGATCCAAAGATCTTTGAGTCAAATTTGCATTCATTTTCTTACAAGGAACTCAAGGAAGCAACAGATTGTTTCCGGGAAGAACTGGGGAGGGGCTTTTGGGGTCGTGTATAAAGGTGTCCTCAAATCTGGTTCAAAAAGTGTCATTGCGGTCAAGAAACTGTACATGTTGGCTCGAGAAAGGGAAAGGGAATTCAGAACTGGAGTGAGTGCAATAGGTAAAATTCATCATAAGAATCTTGTCCGGTTGCTTGGGTACTGTATTGAAGGGTCTAATAGGCTTCTGATATATGAATTAATGAGCAAGGGCACTTTAGCAAGCTTCCTCTTCACACAGCCAAGGCCTAATTGGCACCAAGGAGCGAGAATTGCCTTAGGAATTGCAAGAGGACTATTGTACTTACACGAAGATTGCAATGTCCCTATAATCCATTGCGATATCAAGCCTCAAAACATACTTCTAGATGATCACCTGAATGCAAGAATATCTGACTTTGGATTGGCAAAACTGTTACTCTCTGATCAAACTCGAACTGAGACTATGATCAGAGGAACACGGGGCTATGTCGCTCCTGAATGGTTTAAGAATGTGCCTGTTAGTACCAAAGTCGACGTCTACAGTTTTGGAGTGCTGTTATTGGAGATCATCTGCTGCAGAAAGAGTGTTCAAATGGAGCCCGAGGAAGAAGAAAGAGCAATACTTATAGATTGGGCCTATGATTGCCATGTTCAAGGAAGAATTGATCTTTTGGTGGATAATGACGAGGCAGCCATGAGTGACATGGGCAGGCTAAAAAGCTGGGTGTTAATAGCTTTCTTGTGCATTCAAGAGGATCCTTCAAAGAGGCCTACAATGAAGAAAGTCACGGCAATGTTGGACGGTTTTGCCGAAGTCCCTCCACCTACTTTACCTTCTTCATTCTTGTGTGCTGGCGATTCAAGCCTTCCTGCATGGGCATGACTAGAAACACCGTTGTTATTGGACATGGGCATATTGTTAGCCTATCTGCCTTGCCTGCCATACAATAACATTGTTGTAGAACTTTAAACTTAATTTCACATAAAGTTCAACGGTTAGGTGCAGACAATCTTTTGTTAGGATACAGGAAGGACACTTACAAAGAATCAAACACTCATGACGCTTGAGATAAAGAGAAGCAAAACCAATGTTCACATGTGTTCATTACTGGCAGACACAAACAAAATCAAAGAGAGACAGAGGAAGAGCACAGGGGCAGTTGAGTAGGTGAGGAGGGAGGGTCAAGGAAGAGGACAACTCTTCTTCGGCCCAGAATAGACTTGGCAACCCGAACTCTAAATGAAACCCAAGAAATTCCTATGCCAATATGAAAGGCTAGGCTGAGTTTATCTCGTCTTCGGACAGTAAGAGTTCAATTTTTTTTGTACATCAGTTTTTCACCATTTCCCTTTTTTTTTTTTTTTTAAATTCGATCCATTTCTATTTTATACTAGTCTTGCAAAACCTCAAGACTAACAAGGACGAACAAGAAATCTATAATGAAAGAGAGCATATAAAGATGCAGTAAGCTGCCTGGCGACGTTGGACCGTGAGATATTGGTCCCGACTTTCTTCCATCATGCTCACAAGGTTCTCCTACTTACAACAGAACTCGGAATTAGTGCCATATCATGAAAGTAAAGCTGCAGCAAAATTACTCGCAACATCATTTATCACATGGGTACAACCAAATTCTTGTATTACTTATTGCAGTTCTTTACGCTGTGTGAATGTATGTGTATTAGAGAGGAGTCTACCGTGGAAACCTTAAAATTAATCCATTAGGTCTGATAATAACTTACAGTATACATAGAAGACATTCAAGTAAATTTTCTGTACATTACTTACTCCAACAAAATGAGGTGAGTGAGAGGATAAATAAATTTATTATAATAAAAAAAAGATTATTAAAACATATTTACTTATTAAGGTATTGACAATTTTCATGCTATATAAAGTTTGATTTAATGTCAAATCATTTATATTACATCTTAGAGTATTTTAAAATATTCTATTCATGTGTATCAAAGTAAAAAAAGATAAATTAAATAATAAAATCTCTATATTAATATTTATTGGTTATGCAAATATACTCAATACTTGTAATAATTAAAGTTTTAATTAGTAATGACTTAAATTTTGATGAAACTAAAAGATAGAATCAGAAGCAATTTTTTTACTAATAATAACATGGAACAAGCATATAGTTCATAGCCTTTAAGGTACAAAAATTATGCTTCTCATCTACTCTTCAATAAAAAAAATGTTAATGATTCTCTTATTAAAGGTATTAGATCATTTATTAAGATATATGAAAGAAGTAACGAGACATACAATGAACCATATAACTATAAAAAAGTTACAAATATTTAAGAGTAAAGAGCTATAAAACAGGATCATATTTGTGCAATTAAGAGAATTAATATATAGATTATAGTGGTAAGACCAAACAACTAAAAAGTTATAAAAGTCAAGTGGATTTATAGGGCTAAACATAATATAGATAGAAGCTTACATTAACTATAAAGACACCTTTGCTCTTGTGGCCAAATTCGACACCATGAAACTTTGTTTGGTTATGATAGTTCAAAAGTAATAAATGGTTGATCAAATGAATGTTAAATTTGCTTTTTTAAATGATATTTTGCAAGATAAAACTTATATTAAATAGCTATCAAATTTCATTAAACTTAGAGAAGAAAATAAGGTATATCTCCTTAAAAAAGTCATTTATGTGCTTAGATAAGCACTCTGGATTTGGTATAGTAAAGAGTATAACTATCTACTCGAACTTGGTTTGACAAAAAGTTTGATAAAAGTGACTCTTTGTCTTAAAAGATAAAGTTGCACATAGTATTTACATTTTCCTATTCATTGATGATCTTATAATTATTACAAATAATGGTGCAATCATTTATCAATTCAAAGTTAAGATGTAAAAACAATTTGAAATGATAGATTTAAGAAGAATGAATTAATTCCTAGGTTTATAAATCAATTACTCTAAATAGGATATTTTTATTAGTTAAACTAAATATGCAAAGTATGTTCTATCGAAATTTCAAATGCAAGCCAACAAGGGAGCAATGACACGATTGGCATATAGTTTTAGGTTGTAGCAAGATGACACACCAAAACTTAATGCAAACAAATTTATAAGCGTTGTTGACTACCTACAATTAATATTTTTTACGTAATATTTAATATTTATTATACAATAACAAATATTTATATATAATTTTAATTTATTTTTCATATCCCCCTAACAAGTTTCAATCCGGATAATTTGCAGCAGAAGAACCAAAAATATGCCGTGCCTCACGCGCAAAACCAAAGGAATTGGGAGCTAAAAAACTGTGGTTGATGACCGGAAGGGCTTTGTCCAAATTATTCGTTGTCTGTTTGTTGGTTTTGTTTCGTGGAGTGCCGGCGGGGTGGTTCGACTTTTCAATCCCAAGCTTTCATCAATTCAGAAGGCCATTTATATGAGCCATAAGTATTTAGTTGACTGTATGTTGTTTATTAGTATGGCATTCCTTCTGACAAATTCAATATCCTTCCTCGTTCTTTTTATAGTCCAACAGGAAAATAATAATTTTATCATGTACCTTATTTTTATAGACATCAAATAATAATAATCAATATCAATAACTGCAAAACTTCAAGAACATCAAACAGTGAAAACAACCTTAAATCTTTGATTTCGTAAGTGCCGATGACAATAGACATCGTTGTTTCGGACAGAATTTTCTAGTTGTCTTTTTCAAGAACGAATCAGGTTGGCTATCCCAACAATTTTTTTTGTTCATAAAAAAGATTATATTTGATCAATCAAAAAATTAAAATCATAAAATTTATACTACCATCAACAAGGGAACAAAAAAAAAGGCATAGAGAGTTCCAAATTTACTTCATCACTAATATTTTTCAATTAAGTTTAATATGTAGAATCATTAGGTATAATTTAATAATTTCTAAACTTAAATTTTGATAATAAAATCTAGTTCGATCTACAAATTTTTTCATAAAAATTGCTCCTCTCACAAAGTCAACTAGACAAAAAAAAAAAAAAAAGGTTTCAGCAGTATAAGTAAAAAATGGAGAGGGCGAGAAAACCAATGACATGGATTATAGAAACCAAAAATAAATAAAATAGACTTCTTCAAAAGAAAAAGAGAAATCCCTGAAAGATAATAACGTCATTTTAATGGATTACCAATTGATGTATGTAATTACAAAACATTGAAAGTGTAAGCATGTCTTACTAAATTAAGATTGCTATTATCAAGCAAATCTGCAGCAATATCAATTTGGAAGGAATCAATGAAATTAGCCATCTTTTTGGCTGAATTTTAATCCTGATTTGTCATGAAACTTTTCTGAGGAGCCCATCATAATTGGCCAGCCTGCTTTATCTAAAAGCATAAGGTGGTCGTCTCCTGCAATTTGGAAACAAGTGGAGAAAAAAGGAAAATCAGAAAGACATGAAAATTGGAATTCAAGCCAAAATGTTTCATATTTTTGTGATGCAAGCATTAATGTATGAAGTGTACAATCGACCTAGCCTGCCCCCTTGCAAGTTGCAATTGCACGCTGGCCTTGGAGAACCTGGCGGCGGCCAAACTGTGAGGCCCTTGCATCCATTTTTGTGGCCAGAATTTCATATCCTCTTTGATGCAAAATGTCAGTATGCCCTCTTAAGTGCGCGTCAAGGAAGCAATAAATACATAATGTTTTGGCTTTTCCGTCCATGTCATCTTTGGAAAGGACTGGGAAACGGTGAGGACAGCGCGGATGCGGGCACGGATCTCCCTCCCCCGGGTTTCACGTTTTTTATTATTTTTTATTTTTAAAAATACACAATGTGTATATAAATAAGTAGAATACACAAATAAATAAAATAAAAAATATATATATTTATCAAAAAAATTTATACTTAAAATTGATACTTATACATGCATATCATTTCTCTATCTGTGATATTGAAAGTGAAATAAAATTACAATAAATTTATAGGGGTAAGTTAAAATTCACTGGCCTATGTTAAAAAAGATTACAATCATTTCATTTCAATGACAAGTAAAATATATATATTTTTTATTTTAGCTCACTGCTTTCATGTAGTTAGTCTAAAAAAAAAAAGAAATAAAAGAGACTTGACCTCATCAGAGAACTTCAACCGTTTCAAATAATGATATCTATTAAAGTCTCGTCTGTGTATTAATGTCCGTGCAGGAAGGTTCAGAAGTCAGCTGACTAACCATTGCCACAAATACCATTGACCCAGAAAACTAACTACAAATTTTATGCCCTCCTGCCTTTATTTGTTGAGTTGCTGCAAAAACATTCTCCACAATCAGAGGGCAATCAGCTTATTTACAACAATAATGGCTTCTTTTGCTTTTCTTTTCCTCCTCTTCCTCTCCATTCAACTCAATTCCTCCATAGCCAACGTAAATCCGGGCTCATCACTTACCACTTATGACAATTCTCCTTGGCTATCACCATCTCAGGACTTTGCCTTTGGCTTTCGCCAAGCCCCCAGCTCAAGCCTCTTCCTGCTACCCATTTGGTTCAACAAGATTCCTGATAGGACCATAATCTGGCATGCAATTGGAGACAATTCAATCAACCCAGCAGTTCCTGCCGGATCAAGAGTTGCACTCACGGCAAGCAACCTTGTTTTGACGGATCCTAATGGCTCGATAATATGGAAGGCAGAACCTGTTACCACAATTTCTTCTGCTGCCATGCTCGACACTGGAAACTTTGTGCTTGCAGGTGTTGATTCTACTCATCCTTGGGAGAGCTTCCAGCATCCTACAGACACAATCTTGCCCAACCAAACCTTGAATTTGGGTGACATGTTGTTTTCCAGACTAACAGCGACCAATTACTCAAAGGGAAGGTATCGTCTCAATTTCATAAACGGTAATCTCCAGCTCAATCCTGTAGGATGGCCAAGTGAATTCCGATACAATCCTTATTATAGCAGTAATACTTACAGTGCAAATATGTCTGAGTCTGGCAACCAGTTGGTTTTCAATGAATCGGGGAACATTTACATAGTTAAAATGAATGGTGATACTGTTCAACTTCCTGAATGGGTTTCTCTGCCAACTGGAGCAGATAACTATTATCGAACATCGTTGGATTTTGATGGAGTTTTCACTCAGTATTCTCATCCGAAGAATTCCAGTTTCAAGCAGCTATGGTCTCCTGTACACTTTGTTCCTCCAAATATTTGTGTGATTGATTTAAATGACATGGGTAGTGGTGCTTGTGGCTACAATAGCTATTGCTCCGTTGAGAACTCGAGGCCTAGTTGTCGATGCCCACCACGGTATCATAAGCGCTGAAGGTATAGATTGGCCTCTAAATGATTATGAAAGGTTGGAACCCCATAATCAAACACAATGTGAGGATTCCTGCTTGCATGATTGCTCCTGTGCTGTTGCTATTTTGAATAGAGATAAATGTTGGAAGAAGAGATTGCCACTCTCCAATGGAAGAAAGAAGCCTGCATTTTCAACAGTTCTGTTCAAAGTAAGGAAAGAAGTACCTCCTTCAGGTTGTTCAAGGAAAGAAATCCCTTCTTCAGGTTGTTCCAACTCCAACTGTGAAAGAGAGAAGTAAGTTGTACTAGGAGCGTTTTTGGGTTGTTCTGCATTCTTGAACCTGCTTTTGCTAGCCCTTGCTCCACTAATTCTGTTCAAGATGAACAAGAGAAGATTGCAAACTGATGCGCAAGATCCAAAGATTTTTGAGACAAATTTGCATTCATTTTCTTACGAGCAACTCAAGGAAGCAACAGATTGTTTCCGGGAAGAACTTGGGAGGGGCTCTTTGGGGTTGTGTACAAAGGTGTCCTCAAATCTGGTTCAAGAAATGTCATCGCGGTCAAGAAATTGGACAAGTTGGCTCAAGAAAGGGAAAGGGAATTCACAACTGAGGTGAGTGCAATAGGAAAAACTCATCATAAGAATCTCGTTCGGTTGCTTGGCTACTGTATTGAAGGGTCTAATAGGCTCCTAATATACGAGTTCATGAGCAACGGCACTTATAGCAAGCTTCCTCTTCACACAGCCAAGACCTAATTGGCATAATTGCAAGAGGACTATTGTACTTACACGAAGATTGCAATGTCCCTATAATCCATTGCGATATCAAGCCTCAAAACATACTTCTAGACGATCATACCGAAAATATCTCTATTATCAAATAAGTTGAAAAAAAAAAACGAAAGATTATTTATTAATAATTAGTAATCGTTGTGTCTCTTAGTACGGTATCATCTGTACTAAAAATCTCTATAAATAAATAATAATTTTTTTAATAATATACTTATAAATCTAATCAATATTTTTTATTTTAAAAATAAAAATAAAAATTTTAAATTATAGTTGAGTAATTGATTATATCAAGTATAACTAAAAAATTATTTATTTTATCAAAAAAATCACACATGCACTTACGTGTTAATAAAGTGTAAAGATATAATTGTTGTATCTTAGAATTTTAAAAATAAAAATCTAAAATTTATTTGATGAAATATTTTAAAATTTAAAGTAATTTTTAATTTACTATATCTTAATATTAAAATAAATATATCTCTTAAATATATATTTAATAATAATTTACTTGCAGAGTTTTTGTCTATAAATTCTTCTTTTTGAACTTTTCTGGAGTAACATAATATCAATATTAACTTTGTGAAAATTAATTTTTCAAAGTTTAATATTAGGTAAAATCTGTATAAAAATAAATATTTGTATTAATTAAATTTAAAATTTTGTTATTTATCAATTCACGTGAAAAGAGTAATAACATCCAAAAAAATATTTAATTTTGTTTAATTACATGACATATAATTATGAGAATTTGGATGGTAGTCCTACACATATATAATATTTATGATGCTAAACATTTATTTGTTTTGAAATGAATTAATTTTTAAAATAATTGGAAATTTTAGCTAAATTAAGTCATCAAATTGCTCTTTTTTTTTTGGAATATATTTTGACGTGCTAGAAATGTGAAGTGGCACGTAGTTGACCTAATATAAGAAAATTTATATACGAATTAGGATTAGGAAGTTGTTGCCTTCAATAATCAACTCATCATATAGGAACAGGTGGGACGGCTCAATGTTCCGAACTCATGAAACCAACAATGATTTTATTCCAAATCGGCGATTGTAGGGGGCAGAGTCCTCCTACCGTTACCCTTGAAAAGCCCAGAAAAAAAAAAAAAAACGCACAGAAAATATCCCTTTGCAATTTGACAAGTCAGGCAACACTGTTTTTGACTTTTGTGTCCATTTGAAAATTTGGAAAAAAAAATCAAATAAATCCAAAAGAAACATAGAATAACTAGGACTTGAACATATAATCAATACATTCCAACAAAGACAAAACAAAAAAATTGGGTTCAGTCAGAAAATCAATAGTCACAAATCAAATAATTCATTTGTTACCTTTTCTAAAGATGACCCACTTGTCATTTTTTGGAAGAGTTCATTGCTGGAATCATGAAATGCATCTGGACTCGCATAGAGTGAATCTATCATCGCGAGGTTACTTATTAAAATACTATTATTTTTTGAAATTGATCTATTTTTACAAAATTGTTAGACTAAATGTTTGTGACCCTAATCGAATTATTGTGATGAAACTGTTGGGGTTTGTCCATTGGGCTTAGGTAGTCGATTACGAGCCACCTTGGGTTGGGGGAGGCTTGGATTAGAAGCCTAATAGTCCAAGTACACATAGAGTCAGCGCAGATGGCCTTGATTTAAGTCTATTAATACTTTCTAAACCTGAATTGTACTTTACGCCACCTTCTCAAAAATTCTGTATTGATTAAGAAATGAGGATTTGAAGCTTTTCGTTAAAGAAAATTAAGTGAATCATAAATTATATAATAGACATAATTTTGAATATTTTTTTAAAATTAGACTACAAATTTTTTTTTAAAAAATAAAAATATTTAATAATTTCAATTTGTTGCCTTCTTAAATATAGACTTGACAGTACCTTGCTTGTGGGTCCTGAACTTTTCCGAAGGAGCAACTTAGGAAACACGGTTTTGACTTTTGTGTCCATTTAACCTTTGGAAAGGGTTGGGGGTACGGTCGGGATAAGGTATACCAAGGGACATGGTCCTGCGTGAGTCTCCCGTCTTTTTCTATATACTTCTTTTTTTTTTTTAATTGTATATATAAACAAGGGACATGCCGTATTGAAATCGCTGGCAGGAAGCTTCGGTAGTCATGGGCTAACTATTAACATTTACCCAGAAATACTGTTGACCCAGAAAATTGACTACAAATTTTATGTCCTTCTGCCTTAATTTGTTGAGTTGCTACAAAGACATTCTCCACATTCGGAGGGCAAATTAGCTCATTTGCAACAATTGATGGCTTCTTTTGCTTTTCTTTTCCTCCTCTTTTTTTCCGTTCAACTCAGTTCCTCCATAGCCGACATACCTCTGAGCTCTTCACTTACCACTCATGATAACTCTCCTTGGCTATCCCCATCGGAAGAGTTTGCCTTTGGCTTTCAGCAAGCCCCCAACTCCAGCCTCTTCCTGCTAGCCATTTGGTTCAACAAGATTCCTGAAAGGACCATAATCTGGCATGCAATTGGAGACAATTCAATCAACCCAGCAGTTCCTGCCGGATCAAGAGTTGCACTCACGGCAAGCAACCTTGTTTTGACGGATCCTAATGGCTCGACAATATGGAAGGCAGAACCAGGCACCACAATATCTTCTGCCGCCATGCTTGACACCGGGAACTTTGTGCTTGCAGGTTTTGGTTCTACCTACGTTTGGGAGAGCTTCAAGCATCCTACAGACACAATCTTGCCCAAACAAACCTTGAATTCAAGTGACATGTTGTTTTCCAGACTAACACCAACCAATTACTCAAAGGTGGTATGGTCTACTGTGAACTTTGTTCCTCAAAATATTTCTCTGCAAACTTTTGATGACACTGGTACTGTTGCTTGTGGCTACAATAGCTATTTCTCCGTTGACAACTCCAGCCCTAGTTGTCAATGCCCACCGCGGTATGTTTTTGCCGATCCACAAAACAAATATGGGGGTTGCATACCAACATTTCCACAAGGTTGTGGACAAGATGATGAATCGAGAGCGCCCGAAGAATTGCATGAATTCTTCACGACTGAAGGCATAGATTGGCCTCAAAATGATTATGAAAGGTATGAGAGCTATAATCTAAGTCAATGTCAGGATTCCTGCTTGCATGATTGCTCGTGTTCTGTAGCTATTTCTCGTAACAATACATGTTGGAAGAAGAGATTGCCACTCTCCAATGGAGGAACTAGGCCTAAAAATGTAATTGCTCTGTTCAAAGTAAGGAAAGAAGTCCCTCCTTCTGGTTGTTCCAGGAAAGTATTCCGTCCTAAAAGGGTGGAGTCATTTGTGCTAGGAGCATTTTTGGGTTGTTCTGCGTTCCTGAACCTGCTTTTGCTAGTCCTTGCTCCACTAATTCTGTTCAAGATGAACAAGAGAAGATTGCATAATGATGTGCAAGATCCGAAGATTTTTGAGTCAAATTTGCATTCATTTTCTTACGAGGAACTCAAGGAAGCAACAGATTGTTTCCGGGAAGAACTGGGGAGGGGCTCTTTTGGGGTTGTGTATAAAGGTATCCTCAAATCTGGTTCAAGAAGTGTCATCGCGGTCAAGAAACTGTACATGTTGGCTCAAGAAAGGGAAAGGGAATTCAGAACTGAAGTGAGTGCAATGGGTAAATTCATCATAAGAATCTTGTCCGGTTGCTTGGGTACTGTATTGAAGGGTCTAATAGGCTTCTGATATATGAGTTCATGAGCAAGGGCACTTTAGCAAGCTTCCTCTTCACACAGCCAGGGCCTAATTGGCACCAAAGAGTGAGAATTGCCTTAGGAATTGCAAGGGGACTTTTGTACTTACACGAAGATTGCAATGTCCCTATAATCCATTGCGATATCAAGCCTCAAAACATACTTCTAGATGATCACCTGAATGCAAGAATATCTGACTTTGGATTGGCAAAACTGTTACTCTCTGATCAAACTCGAACTGAGACTATGATCAGAGGAACACGGGGCTATGTCGCCCCTGAATGGTTTAAGAATGTGCCTGTTAGTACCAAAGTTGACGTCTACAGTTTTGGAGTGCTGTTACTGGAGATCATCTGCTGCAGAAAGAGTGTTCAAATGGAGCCCGAGGAAGAAGAAAGAGCAATACTTACAAATTGGGCCTATGATTGCCATGTTCAGGGAAGACTTGATCTTTTGGTGGATAATGACGAGGTAGCCATGAGTGACATGGGCAGGCTAAAAAGCTGGGTGTTAATAGCTTTCTTGTGCATTCAAGAGGATCCTTCAAAGAGGCCTACAATGAAGAAGGTCACGGCAATGTTGGACGGTTTTGCCGAAGTCCCTCCACCTTCTTTACCTTCTTCATTTAACTCGTGTGCCGGCGATTCAAGCTATTGAGAGTTCGGCTAGAAACACCGTTGTTATTGGACATGGGCATATTGTTAGCCTTTGTACCTTGCCTGCCATACAATAACATTGTTCTAGAACTTTGTACTTAATTTTATTTATGAAACTCTTCAAAATTTTTGTTATGGGTTAGGGCTCAAGTAATTGGGCTACAGTTCACTTGTGCAACGGAACGTCGCAATTTGGCATGTATAATGTATTTGGAGTCGGAGTGTTGGCCAATTCTTCAAACTGACGATATCTTTGTCATTAAATGAGTGAAAAAAAAGTAAAAAAATTACTGTTTGGATGACGTAGGCATATAAGATGATTTATTGATAGTTGGTAATTGATGGGTCTACTTAAAAAAATAAACACATACACATATTATTACATATTATCGAAGGGTGGAGGTATAGTTGTTACGTCATGATGACACTTGTGACCGTTTGTCGAGGTCTTAGACAGCGCCCAAGCAGTGATCTTAAAGCACATCCCAGCTTTCTCTGAAACGACAATTACGTTAAAATTGAGGGACTCGGGGCTTTTTTTGATCATGCCCTTCATGACCTTTGCAGCCTCTTGCATTGCAATGGGATGTCAGCACATAAAGTTCAAGGGTTAGGTGCAGCCAATCTTTTGTTAGGATACAGGAAGGACTCTCTTACAAAGAATCAAACACTCGTGAAGCTTGAGATAAAGAGAAGCAAAGCCAACGTTCACATGTGTTCATTATTGGCAGACACAAACAAAATCAAAGAGAGACAGAGGGAGAGCACAGGGGCAGTTGAGTAGGTGAGGAGGACAACTCTTCTTTGGCCCAGAATAGACTTGGCAACCCGAACTCTAAATGAAACCCAAGAAATTCCTATGCCAATGTGAAAGGCTAGGCTGAGTTTATCTAGCCTTCGACAGTAAGAGTTCAATTTTTTTTGTACATCAATTTTTCACCATTTTCCTTTTTTTTTTTAAATTCAAACCATTTCTATTTTATACTAGTCTTGCAAAACGTAAAGACTAACAAGGACGAGCAAGAAATCTACAATGAAAGAGAGCATATAAAGCTGCAATAAGCTGCCTGGCAACGTTGGTCCGTGAGATATTGGTCCCGACTTTCTTCCATCATGCTCACAAGGTTCTCCTAAATACAACAGAACTTGGTATTAGTGCCATATCATGAAAATAAAGCTGCAGCAAAATTACTCGCAACATCATTTATCACATGCGTACAACTAAATTCTTGTATCACTTATTATAGTTTTTTACGTTGTGTGAATGTATGTGCATGAGAGAGGAGTCTACCGTGGAAGCCTTAAAATCAATCCATTACGTCTGATAATAACTTAGAGTATATATAGAAGACATTCAAGTAAATTTGCTGTACTGTAGGCATCCATCTACCACTTACCGTGCCTTACTCAACCCAACAAAATGGGGTGAGTAAGAGGATAAACAAGTTTATCATAACAGAAAAAGGACTACTAAAATGTATTTAATTACAAATTCCTAGCCACGTAAGGTTTGATTTAGTGTTAAATGATCTATATCACATTTTAGAGTATTTGGAAACTTGTGTTCTACTTATGTGCTTCAAAGTAAAAAAAGATAAATTAAATAACAAAATCTCTATATTAATATTTTATTAGTTATACAAATATACTCAATACTTGACACAATTAAAGTTTAAGTTAGTAATGATCTAAATTTTGATGAAACTAAAAGATGGAATTAGAAGAATATTTTTGCTAATAATAACATGGAATAAGTATATAGTTCATAGCCTTTAGGGTACAAAAATCATACTCCTTAACTACTCCTTAATAGAAGAAAATGTTGATGATTCTCCTATTAAAGGTACCAAATCACTTACTAAGATATTTGAAAGAAGCAATAAGACATATAATGAACGATTTAGCTAGGAAGAAGTTACAAATATCTAATGGTAAAGATATAAAGTAGGATCATATTTATGCAATTAAGTGAATTAATACTTAAATTCTCGTGGCAAGACCAAAGAACCAAAATGCTATAAAAGTCAAGTGGATTTATAGGGCTAAACATAATGTAGATGGAAGCTTACATTAACTCAAGGTCTAACTGGTTACAAAATGGTTCTTATAGTTGACTAAAAAGACATGTTTGCTCTTGTGGCCAGATTCAACACCATGAAACTTTGTTTGGTTATGGTAGCTTAAAAGCAATAAATGTTTCATCAAATGGATGTTAAATTTGCCTTTTTAAATGACATTTTGCAAGAAAAAACTTATATTGAATAGCTACCAAATTTCATTAAATTTAGAGAAGAAAATAAGGTATTTCTCCTTAAACAAGCATTTTATGGACTTGAACAAGCACACAAAGCTTGGTATGGCAAAGAGTATAACTATCTACTCAAACTTGGTTTCACAAAAAATTTGATAGAAGCAACTTTCTATGTTAAAGCTGAAGTTGTATATATTCTCTACATCTTCTTGTACATTAAAGACCTTATAATCATTGCAAATAATTATAAGCTCATTTATCAATTCAAAAGTAAGATGAAAAACAATTTGAAATGATAGATTTAAGAAGCATGAATTACTTCTTACATTTAGAAATCAATTAGTCTAAATAGGATATTTTTATTAGTTGTACTAAATATGCAACATACATAACCATATTGACTTAATTTATGGTTAAGGCAACATACATAACCCTAGCATCATATGACAAAGTCCCGCATCAAAAAGGAGAAAAAGATCCCTAGGCCTTATAAACATGGACACTGCACATGCCAATAAGTTATTTTTTGGAGAGAAGGTAATGACTCTATAACAAGTGGTATTAGAGTTAATCTAACTCAAATATGATGTCCAATGTTATAAACGTGAGCACTGCACATCCTAACAAGTTACTTTTTGGGGATTATCTTTTGAGAAAAAAGTAATGACCCAGCATAATTAATAGATTGAATCATAAAAGGACTACAAAAATCTGATTTAAAGATTTAAGGAAAGACGTAGTTAATAGTCTTAATCATAAAAGGACTACTTTAAAATCCGATTTAAAGATTTAAGAAAAAGCGTAATTAATAGAATTAATTATAAAAGGACTACTTTAAGAACAGGCTTAGGTATGTAAGGAGAAGTGATGTAAGGAGAAGTGATGTTCTTACAAATAACTTTACATACTAGCACATGTTCCAATTTTTAAAGAGGGAGGGTCATATAATAATAATAAAGAAAAACAAGAAACTAAGTCTTTTTGTCAATTTTGACATGTAAGATGATTTATTGGTAATTAAAAATCGGTTAGGTTTCAAAATTTTATAGGATAATGCCTCCAATGAAAATATTTGTCAGAACATAGATTTTTTATTTTAACATCAAATTTTATTACAGTTAATATTATATATATACAAATATACAATATCAAAGTATAGATTAGGTCATCTATTTTTATAAAGTAATAACTCTTTGTAGCATGCATATAAATTTCATCAGCATTCTTTTATTTAGATAAAAAAATAATTAAAACTTATAATTATAGTCATGGAACTGATTATATCAAGTATGACCAAAAAACCATTTAATTCATTGAAAAACACACAAAGTAGTGAGGTGTGAAGTTGCAACCTTCACATTAGGACGTGAATTTGAGTAAAAACATACCTGGGCGGTTACCGGACAGAGAAAGAGAACCGCAAGTACAGGTTTTGGAACCATTTCCAACAGTTCATCATCCAAGCCATAAACATCATAGCACTCTGCCTCAACATCGGGAAGACCCAAGCCCCAAAGGAACTGCAACAAGTATAAAAGATATCAAAGAAAGTGAGCGAATTTACATGGTTTTCTTTCGAATTCATTAATCAAAATGAACCCAAAAAAAAAAAAAAGAATTTCACTTTCCTAACAAAAATACTGCTCAAAATCAAAATGAAACGTCCGATTGCTTTAAATTCAAAAAATTTTCTTACTAAACCCTAACTTTCCACTTAATTGCTAAAAAATAAAAGACAAAAGAAAAAAAAAACCCAGAAAATGAAAAAGAAAAAAAAAGCTGGAGACACCACCTTTTTGTTCCTTTATTATTTTTCTCTGATTACAAACAAATTAATGTTTTATTTTCTTTGTGGAAAATATTTTCTCGGGAACCAAGCAGATGAGGCGGTGACCTGATTCATGACGTCAGGGTTAGCTTCAAGAGGAAGCCATCTCTTAGCAGAAGGGCTTTCGTCTACAGTTGCCATATTTCCCTCTTACAATTTCCTCTTCCTCTTGTGCTTCGTCTTCTTCTTCTCTATTGATTTTCCTTAGATTTTGGATGGTTTTAAGATAAAAACAATTGTATTAAAAATATGATCACACACGTCTTTCTTCAATTTTAGCTTTTGTGAAAAACAATTGATTTTTAGGTTTTTTTTTTTTTACTACATTTGATCTCTCGTTATTCTGATAAATATTTTTTTTAATGATTAGTTTATTTGTCACCGTAAGGAAAAGGCCCGTGAACACGAAAATCGGAATAAATACCGAAATTTTCTATTAAATCAAGATTAAATTTTTGTTTGGCGAGAAAAATGCACGCTACCTATTTGCTATTTTGTCCCCAAAATTATACATAATAAATAATTAACTTACACTAAATATTAAAAAAATTATTTAATATCATGAATAAATAACTAAAAAAATAATTTATTTTTTTAAATTATCTCATAAAATATTTTGTAAAAATAATTTATTTTTCTACATAATGAAAAATTATACGCGTCTTTGATCCATAATTAAATATTGGAGTAAACCAATATTTTGATCGTACCAAAACATTACATTAACTGTTATATATTTTATATGAAAATATTTTATAAAAAAATTAAAATTAAATTTTATATATCAAATATATATATATATACCCCAAAAGAATTTAAATCATATGTTGAAATTTGATGTTCTTATTATTATTGTTTTAAAGTGAACATATCAATATATATATATAACAAAATAAACTTTTTTATTCTTATATCATTATACAAAATAATTTTTTTAATTCTTATATTATTATATCATTCTTTCTAAAATTATAAATCTAAATTATTAGAAAAAGAAAAAAAAATTTAATTTAATAAGATACTCGCACTAAACTTGTTAACTTTGTGAGTCGAGTTTTAAATAAATTTTTTACTTTATTTATTTTGTTTTGTATGAGCTCGGTTTAAAAAAAACATTTAAAAATTAAAAATTAAAAAAGGAAAGAAAGAAATAAGAGAAAGAGACCTTATTTTAAGATAAATATGATTTGGGCTTTAAAAAAATTTCATATAGGCCAATTTTTTTTTTTTTAGGATTAAGAATACATATTGGAAGGTGGCCTTTAGCCCCTTTCTAAATTTTTTTTTTTTAAATCTCGTTACAAAATATTAAATGTTCCACTTGAAAGAGAAAACATAGATGTCAGCTTTAAAAAGAAATATGATACATAATGGCATAAGCAAGGAATATATTCATTAGATTTTACAAGAAATTAAATGCTCTAAAAAAATATTAGATTAATAAAAATAAAGTACATTTTATGCATATTTTTTTAATTACAAAACATTAAATGATCCCCTAAAAAGAGAAAATATTAGGTTTATCCAAGGGGCAAAAGAAGTGCTTACCCAAGAATTTAATCCTATGCCCCCTTAAAGGGAGAAAGTTTAGGTAAGATCCATTTTGATTCCAAAGTTCTTTTAAATGCTCTCCTAAATAGGAAAAATGTGAAAAAGGAACAAGGTTAGGCAACGTCAACTTCGAATCCAAAGCACAAAAGCATTAAATATGAAATGAGCAATTAATGTAAAGAAAAAGTAAGAATTAAATATTAAAGATATTTTGTAATCTAGTTGAATATATAACTTCAGTGCATCTTTTAAAGTTGGTATAGAACATTAGCTATATATACTCCACCTACTATAATTGAAATATGTCCCAAAAAAATAAAAGTGTAATCCATCTTCTCATTTTATGTCATTGCTTATAGTTCTGACTCGAAGAGAATTGATTTTTTTAAGGATTTTATACATAAATGATGGTATTATCTTGGTGGCAATGGTTAGCTATTTTCCATTCTTTCATGGTAGAAAATATAGCATGAAATATAATTTTACTTGGATCTTTACACCCCATGCTTGCACAGGATACAAGGAAATGAATTGGATAAAATGCCTTTCATTGGCAACACTTCACTCCCCCAGACAGAGGAGGATGTCCAGAATGTTGCTCGGGGCAATGCAATACGTACGTACTCAAATGAAATTTAATTCATGATTTTTGACACAATTAATTAGCTATAAATTACTCTTGGTGCTATAATACGTTTTCTTTTCATATTTAGAATGAGTTTAAAATATGAAATTTTTGCTCCCTTTTTATGTTGGTGAAGTAAATCTTTTGGGATGTAACTAACAAATAAGCAGCATCTCAAATTGATAAGGATGGGGACATTGTATTTCAACTCTTGTTTTTTTTTTTTTTTCGTTTTTTTAGAAAGGACTGTTGTATTTTATTGATATGCTTGATATGCTAATGTTTGTTTTTATTTCAGATGCATTTTTGCATGAGCACTACTACATAGTCACACTTACTGAGATATATAAAGGTATTAATTTACTCTTAATTTCATTTATTTTGTATCAGTAAAGGGATCTAATTAGTTGGTATCTCTTATATTTATTACGCATCCATCTGTCCAATTATCTATTTGCAGAGGAATGACAATGGACATTGGGGGATAGCTGCTGGCAGTGAGCAATTGTTGGGTAATGCTTGAGCTCAAACATTACGGTAGGGACACTATCATTATTATATGTTTCCTCGGAAGGATAGTAGTCTATCGGCCCTCTAGTCTAATTTTTCTTGTCGTTGGGCCTTTTCCCTAGGCTTTTCTTTTCCATAAAACATTGTCGAACTGAGAACTGGGCTCCTTTCTACAAAAACCCACCTTGTAATCGTCCCAGAACCACATTCAGTTTTGTTCAAGTTATGATGTTTTGGTGTCTTGTAACTTTATTGGCGGATGGATACAGATTGGATGGTATGGTAGTTGACACAATAATTTATGCTAGTTTTTTTTTTTTACCAAAAAAACAAACAAATTTTTGTAATTTGACAGTTATAGGAAATTAGAAATATGAATTTTGAGTTGAGTGGGACAAGAATGAAAAACTCAATGAATAAGAGTAAAAATAGACACAATATTGATGAGAATTGATTTTAAATAATTTTATTTTGTAGTACTTTATCACATTAGTATATCAAAATTAACATTAAAAGATGATAATATTTGTTTTCAATAATACCTCATAGCTAATAATTAATGATTTAAACTTTTATTTACAAAATTCTAAGTTTTAATTTTTAAAAAAGATACGATGGTGTGAAACAAAGAGAATTAATTAGCCCATTTCCATTGGGCAACGGGGGTGATATCATGAAAGAAAAAATGGTTAGATGGCAATACTAACAGGAACAAAAGAGAATGTAAATTAATTATATTTTATTTAATTGCACAAATAAATGAAATTAAATATAGAAATATTACGGTAATATATTTTTGTTACTAGAACATTAATTGTTTTGGAAGGTACCATCTTTCAATCTGAGTGAAAAAAAAAAAAAAAAACAAAACAAAAAAAGAAAGAAAGGTCAAACCCCCACACCTGAGAGTTGGTAGGGAAAGGATAAAGTTCAATACTAAAAAGAGAGTTGAGAACATTCAATCAGGTTACAAATTAGGAATAGTAATTAATTAGAAACCACAAGGCCTTGTGCGGATACGGGGCTTATGTGATTTACTTGTTTTTTCTAGTCAATTCTTTTTATTTTATTGGAGTGCAATTTTCGTGCACTATATTAAATTCATATTTCTCTTCCAATTAAAGATAGGTCAACAGCCCTGTCCATGTCATGATAGTACACCGTTTTCTTTCGTGAGCTGCAATACACAAGTGGTAGAGGTAGCAGCTTATTCTACACCGAATCATGGGTCATATAACCTGCTGCATTTATGTATCCATGTCGGCACAATCCAAAAGAAACAAACTTTTGGATTTTTTATTTTTGGTCTCTTGGAATGTAGTAATTCCCTGCTTCAGCACAGCCATCCTCCAAATATGAAAGCGTGAAATTTATCATGACCTGGTGTGCACCCTGATACACTGCCCTGGTTGAATTTAAGCTTCTTGAGATTTATTTGGTTGACTGAAAAGCATGCAGTGTCGGTGTTTTGCTTCATCTTTGATTATTTATCTATTTATTTGCCTACCCTTAAACACAAATTTTCCTAACTAAACTCTTTGACCCTTTTCGGCCTAGGCATAAAACCTGTTGGAAACTTTTGATATCATCTTTTTTATTTGTTTTATTTATTTATTCTTTTGGAAAATGTGTATAATGTTCGGTAGAATATGTAAATAGATAAAGTAAAATATGTATACAATTATTAAAAAATTTTCTATGCACCAAATTAATATTTGTTTATATGTATAGATATTTAATTATATACACATCATATACATTTTTATTTTTTATTTTTTAAAAAAAGGTGCCAACCCATACTTATCGTCTACCTCCGCTTATTTTGGCGCATGCCTAAGGTCTTTTATCTTAGCTTGCCATTCAAACATTTGGAACGGAGCGCTACGCATCTTTTACTAATCATACTCTTTTAATTTACGAAATTCCATTCTCTGCCGACTTTCCCGCTAGATAAAAAAAAGGTGGCTTCGTTTTTTTTGTTTCTTTTAGTTTATAAATAAAATGGATAGTAAGAAATTTCAGTCGAATATAATGCAAAAATATAAGTAAACAAACAGTGTATATTTGTAAATCAAAAACACCAATATCATCGTGAAGAAGAAGAAGAAAAAGATCACTATCTATATGAAAGATGTGTGATATTTCATATAGAGAAAAACTTTGGGTTATAAATGAGTCCCGTTATGCATCAGTATTTTACGTCAAACTTGATCAGCCTCACCTAACAACTGATAGAGTTGTGACAGTGGATTCATGGGGCCGAATTAAAATTCAATGGCCCATATTAAAGGGATGGAAGTTGGATGGCAGAAACAAGTCAGAGAAGTTCAATCTTTTTCATATGTTGATATAGTTTGGCATGCTTTTCACTGCATATCATGGAACTTTCTGCATCAAAGAGTCCAATTACGTAACCGGGGAGGAAGTGGTGGGTCTCATGCAAAAATAATATATATATATATATATATTAAAAAGAATTCACTGGCCCGTTTTGACATTGTTTTGACATTTTTGTCCACTTTATCCCTGGAGTCAGCCGACTAACCATGGCCATAAATACAATTGACCGAGAAAACTAACTACAAATTTTATGCCTTCCTGCCTTCATTTATTGAGTTGCTGCAGAAACATTCTCCACAATCAGAGGGCAATCAGCTTATTTACAACAATTTATGGCTTCTTTTGCTTTTCTTTTCTTCCTCTTCCTATCCATTCAACTCATTTCCTCCATACCCAACATAAATCTGGGCTCATCACTTACCACTAACGACAATTCTGCTTGGCTATCATCTCATCACTTTGCCTTTGGCTTTCGCCAAGCCCCCAACTCAACCCTCTTCCTCCTAGCCATTTGGTTCAACAAGATTCCTGAAATTGGAGACAATTCAATCAACCCAGCAGTTCCTGCCGGATCAAAAGTTCAACTCACGGCAAGACAACTCACTGCCGAGACAATTTCTGAAACGGTAGTCTCCAGCTCAATCCTATAGGATGGCCAGGCGAATTCCCATACAAATCTTATTATAGCAGTAATACTTACAGTGCAAATATTTCTGAGTCTGGCAAGTGGTTGGTTTTCGATGAATTAGGGTTACATTTACATAGTTAAAGGGAATTGTGATACTGTTCAACTTCCTGAATGGGATTTTTTGCCACCTGGAGATAACTATTATCTAGCAACGTTGGATTTTGATGAAGCTTTCACTCGGTACGGTAGTACGAAGAATTCCAGTGGGGATGACACATGGTTTACGATGCGCAAGATCCAAAGATTTTTGAGACAAATTTGCATTCATTTTCTTACGAGCAACTCAAGGAAGCAACAGATTGTTTCCTGGAAGAACTTGGGAGGGGCTCTTTTGGGGTTGTGTACAAAGGTGTATTCAAATCTGGTTCAAGAAATGTCATCGCGGTCAAGAAATTAGACAAATTGGCTCAAGAAAGGGAGAAGGAATTCACAACTGAGGTGAGTGCAATAGGAAAAACTCATCATAAGAATCTCGTCCGGCTGCTTGGCTACTGTATTGAAGGGTCTAATAGGCTTCTGATATATGAGTTCATGAGCAAGGGCACTTTAGCAAGCTTCCTCTTCACACAGCCAAGACCTAATTGGCATCAGAGAGTGAGGATTGCCTTAGGAATTGCAAGAGGACTATTGTACTTACACGAAGATTGCAATGTCCCTACAATCCATTGCGATATCAAGCCTCAAAACATACTTCTAGACGATCATTTGAACGCGAGAATATCTGACTTTGGATTGGCAAAACTGTTACTCTCTGATCAAACTCGAACTCGGACTATGATCAGAGGAAACGGGGCTATGTCGCCCCTGAATGGTTTAAGAATGTGCCTGTTAGTACCAAAGTTGACGTGTAAAGTTTTGGAGTGCTGTTATTGGAGATCATCTGCTGCAGAAAGAGTGTTCAAATGGAGCTCGAGGAAGAAGAAAGAGCAATACTTACAGATTGGGCCTATGACTGCTATGTTGAAAGAAGAATTGATCTTTTGGTGGATAATGACGAGGTGGCCATGAGTGACACGGGCAAGCTACAAAGCTGGGTGATGATAGTTTTCTGGTGCATTCAAGAGGATCCTTCAAAGAGGCCTCGGATGAAAATGGTCATGGAAATGTTGGAAGGTTTTGTTGAAGTACCTTCACCTACTTGTCCTTCCTCAACTGCCGGCAATTCAAGCTATTGGTAGTTTGGCTTCAAGATTACTGTTAAACAGAAATATCTTAGAAGTATAAATATGAAATTGCATTATTTTTTGTTTGCTAAAATTGTTATGGGCGTGGCAAGATCATTATCCTTTGTGCCTTGCATGCCATTTCTTCAATTTTGTGCTAGTTTGTTTTTTACTGATCAGTTCTTTGTGATTAATTTTGTTTATAGAACTCTTCACAATTTCTGTTACGGGTCAGGGCTAAAGCACTTGGGCCGACCGTCGTTAGTACAAGGGAGCATGGCAATTCGGTATATTTAATGTCCTTCGATAGAGAGAGTTGACCAGTTCATACCGAAGATATCTTTGTTATCAAATAAGTTGAGAAAAAAAAAATACGAAATATTATTTATTAGTGATTAGTAATCGACGCGTTTCTTAGTACGATATTATTTGTACTAAAAATCTTTATCAAAGTATAGGTTTAGTTATTTATTTTTATTAAATAATATTTTTTATAATATGCATATAAATCTAATCAATATTTTTATTAAAAAAATAAAAATAAAAATTTCAAATTATAGTTGGAGAACTAATTACATAAAGTATGATTAAAAAATTATTTATTTTACTAAAAAGTCACACATAGATGCACTTGTTAATTAAATGTAAAAATATAGTTGTTACATCTCAAAATTTTAAAAATAAAAATTTAAAATTTATTTAATAAAATATTTTAAAATATAAAATAATCTTTAACTTACCATATTTTAATATCAAGATGAATATATCTCTTAAATATATATTTGATTGTGGTTTGTTTGCGAGTCCTCTGCCCGTAAATTTTTCTTCTTGGACTTTTCTCAAAGACTAAGCTATATAATGCTAATCACAACTTTGTGAAGATTGATTTTTTAAAATTTAACATTATGTCAAATTCATATAAAAATAAATATTTACACTAATTAAATTTAAAAATTTTGTTATTTGTCAATTCACGTAAAAAGAGTAATGACATTTAAAAAGTATCTAATTTTATTTTAATTACATAGCATATGATTACCATGATTTAGGTGATCGTAGTACACATATATGATATTTATGATGTCTAAGATTTATTTGTTCAGAAATGAATTAATTTTTAAAACAATTAGGAATTTTAACTAAATTAAATTATCTTGTACTAGTAGAAGATTCAGTAGCTACCGCAGCCCTGCTTCCTCAGGTGGAGCTCTAGGTTGAGGAGTTACTTGAAATGTTACAAGATATCAGTATCTTTAGTTTTATGTTCAGGAGTATAATAAGTTAATATTTAACACTTATTTTTTAATATATTTTAACGTATTAGAAATATGAAGTGTGATGAATTTGATAGAAAATTATATATGAATTAGGAAGTTGTTGCCTTCAATAATCAACTCATGATAGGGATAGGTGGGACGGCTCAATGTTCCAAACTCATAAAACCAACAATTCCAAATCGGCATTGTAGCAGAGTCCTCCTGCCGTTAGCCTTCAAAAAAGCCCAGAAAAAAAAAAAACGCAGAGAAAAATATCCCTTTCCAATTTAACAAGTCAGGCAACACTGTTTTGACTGGGCATAGGGGAACAGGAAGGACCGGCCAGACGGGAAGCCGTGGGTTCCGCTTGGGTCTTACATTTTTTTTGTTTGTTTTATTTTTTTTTTTTTTTTTTCTTAGAAGATGTGTATAATGTTAAGTAGAACATGTAAATAGATAAAGTAAAATATGTATATAATTATTTAAAAAATTTCCTATGCTCCAAATTAATATATATATGCACATCATATATTTAAAGAAAAAAAAAAAAGTGCCAATCCAGACTTGTGTTCTACCCCCTGCATTTTGCCTCATTCTTAAGGTCCTTTATCTTATATTGCCGATGAAACTTTTGTAACGGAGCTGTTACGCATTTTTTACTAATCAAACTCTTTTAATTTACCAAATTCCATTCTCTACCACCTTACCCGCTAGAGAACAAAAAGGTGGCTTGGTTTTTTTTCTTTTTCTTTTAGTTTATAAATAAAATGAGAAGTAGTAAGATATTTAGATCGAATATCATGTAAAAGTATAAAAGTAAATAAATAAAATAAATTTTAAAATAAACAATGTAAACACCAATGTCATGGTGAAAGAGAAAAAATGATTGCTAACTATCTTGTTGAAAGACTTGTGAGTCTTTGTATGAAAAATGAATCTAGTTAGAACTTAACAAGAAATATAGTGAATACAATTAGATTTATTTTTCATTTTGTTGTATTGATATTTTATGTTAAACTCGATCAGCCTCACCTAAATGTGAAATATATATATAAAAGTTTAGGGGTTAAAGTATTTTATTAATCATAAATTCAATTATTTGAATATTTTGTATTTTTTTGAAAATATTATATTTTAAAATAAATTTTAATTTTTTTAAAAAATTTTAATAAAGTGATAACTTTTTAATATCTAATTTTCGTATTTCTATCTTACATTAAGTAATATTAGAGTAGTTTTGATTTGATATTAAGTCTGAGGAAACCTTTTTAACAACCTAAATTGTGAAAGTAAGATTTTATTTAAAGTAATTTCATAAGATTATGAATATATTAGATTTTTTATTGGAAACGTTGCAAAAATTGATATGTATTTTGACTACAATGATATTTATAAAGAAAAAAAATACTCTTGTGTATAATAAACTCTAAGACGGTAAAAGTGTATAATAGAATAATATTCAATATTTTTTATTAAAAAGTGATAAGATTAAAATTTAATCATAAGTAAAAATGAAAAATTTATTAGTCATTAAATTTTATTGTAAAAATAAATGTAAAATTTTTTTAAATCCAGTTAAAAAGAATTTTAATTTTTATTTTCTATTGACTAATAAATTGTATAATAATATATTTACTCATAATGACAAAGTAAAAGAAACATCACATGCTATTTGAACAAGTTTATTTTATATTTTTTTGAGGGAAATATTGATAGATTTAAAGATTGTAGCAATAGAAAGATTAAATTAGATAATCCATATGATCTTATTATCAAATCAAAGAATAATTTCATAATTTACAAGTATCAAGATGATTTTCTTAGAATAGATAATTAAACAAATGATAATTTAAGATCATCATTTGTCAATATCATTACTCATACAATGACTCACAAAAGAGATTATTAGTTCATGTTGAGGATATTAATTTATTTAAAGTATTTTTTTCCTATGGTTTAGATGACATCAATTTCTTACCATTAACTTAAATTCTTTTCAAGAAAAATATATTTTTATTATTTTATAAATTATATTTTATAATTTATTTATTTATTCTACAATATTTTAGTTTAATAAAAAATTTTAGTTAAATAAATTTTAAAAAATTTGTAAATTATTTAAGAATTCTTTTTAATTTTTTTGCTTGGATTTGTTTTAGAATATATTTTTTAAATAATTATTATATATTTTAAATTAAAATTAAAATATTTTTTAATTACATAAATAATTTTGAGTCATAAATAAATAAATAAATATTAAAGTATTATATGAATAATAAAATTTAATAATTTAAATATCTTGATATATTTTTTGTTCGTGAATATTATATTTTTAAAAAAAATTAAATATTATTGCTGATCTTCTATTATTTAGTTTCTAAGTTTTCGTTCTCCGTTACAATGTTTTGTTAGGATACAACAAGCACACTGTTTCAAGAATCAAACACTTGACAAAGCTTGAGTGAAAGAGAAGCAAACCCAATGTTCAGGTGCGTTCATTCGCGGCACGCAAGCAAACAAAATTAGACACCGACAGATGGAGAGGGCAGGAGCAGTCGAGACGGTGGGGAGGGAGGGTCCAGGGGAAGGACAACCCTTCTTCGGCCCAGAACAGACCTGCCAGCCGGAACTCCAAACGAAACCCAAGAAATTCTTAAGCCAATATGAAAGGCCGGGCTATGTTTATGCTGGCCTCATTGACTTTAGTCACAGTCCTGAGGATTGCTTTTCCACTTTCATTTGATAAAACACGGGCAATGACTTCATGAGAGAGTTAGAGTTCATATTTTGGGTACTTCATTTTGTTCAATTTTCCTTTTTTTTTTTCTTTTTTGTTAAATCCAAAACATTTCTGTTTTATATCGTTGAACCATCAGAATTGGGACTGAATTTCTTCCATCAACCTCAAAAATTCCTCCTACGTACAACAAAACTCGGAATTACTGCCACATCATGAAAACAACAACTGCAGCGAAATTGCTCCATGGTGGGTTTGGGTTTCTGCATCTATTTGTAAGCATGGGCTCGATGGTGGATGAAAATTTGAGAACAAAAAAAAAATTTCAAATAAATCCAAACGAAACATAGAATAACTAGGACTTGAACATATAACCAATACATTCCAACAAAGACAAAACAAAAAAAATTGGGCTCAGGCAGAAAATCAATAGTCACAAATCAAATAATTCATTTGCTGCCTTTTCTAATGATAACCCAGTTATCATTTTTTGGAAGAGTTCCATTGCTGGAATCATGAAATGCACCTGGACTCGCATAGGGTGAAGCTATCATCGCGAGGTTACTTATTAAAATACTATTATTTTTTGAAATTGATCTGGTTTTACAAAATTGTTAGACTAAATGTTTGTAACCCAAATCGAATTATTGTGATGAAACTGTTGGGGTTTATCCATTGGGCTTAGGTAGTCGATTACGAGCCACCTTGGGTTGGGGGAGGCTTGGATTATAAGCCTAATAGTCCAAGTACACATAGAGTCAGCGCAGATGGCCTTGATTTAAGTCTATTAATACTTTCTAAACCTGAATTGTACTTCACGCCACCTTCTCAAAAATTCTGTATTGATTAAGAAATGAGGATTTGAAGTTTTTCGTTAAAAAAAATATTAAGTGAATCATAATTTATATAATAGACATAAATTTGAATATTTTTATAAATTTTATGCTATTTTTAAAATTAAAATACAAAATTTTAAAAATAAAAATATTTAATAATTTTAATTTACCTTCTTTATCATCAAAATCAACATCTCTTAAATATAGACTTGACAGTATACCGTGCTTCTGGGTCCTGAACTTTTTCCCAAGGAGCAATTTAGGAAACACGGTTTTGACTTTTGTGTCCATTTTATCTTCGGAAAGGGTTGGGGGTACGGTCGGGATAGGGTATATGCCAAGGGACATGGTCCTGCGTGAGTCTCCCGTCTTTTTCTATATACTTCTTTTTTTTTTTTTAATAATATATATATATAACAAGGGACATGCCGTATTGAAATTGTTTGGAGAAGCTTCGGAAGGCACGGGCTAACTATTAACATTTACCCAGAAATACTGTTGACCCAGAAAATTGACTTCAAATTTTATGTCCTTCGGCCTTAATTTGTTGAGTTGCTACGAAGACATTCTCTACATTCGGAGGGCAAATTAGCTCATTTACAACATTTGATGGCTTCTTTGGCTTTTCTTTTCCTCTTCCTTTCCGTTCAACTCAATTCCTCCACAGCCAACATAAATCCGGGCTCTTCACTTACCACTCATGACAATTCTCCTTGGCTATCCCCATCGAAAGAGTTTGCCTTTGGCTTTCAGCAAGCCCCCAACTCCAGCCTCTTCCTGCTAGCCATTTGGTTCAACAAGATTCCTGAAAGGACCATAATCTGGCATGCAATTGGAGACAATTCAATCAACCCAGCAGTTCCTGCCGGATCAAGAGTTGCACTCACGTCAAGCAACCTTGTTTTGACGGATCCTAATGGCTCGACAATATGGAAGGCAGAACCAGGCACCAAAATATCTTCTGCCGCCATGCTTGACACCGGGAACTTTGTGCTTGCAGGTTTTGGTTCTACCTACGTTTGGGAGAGCTTCAAGCATCCTACAGACACAATCTTGCCCAAACAAACCTTGAATTCAAGTGACATGTTGTTTTCCAGACTAACACCAACCAATTACTCAAAGGGAAGGTTTCAGCTAAATTTCAGAAATGGTAGTCTCCAGCTCAATCCTATAGGATGGCCAAGTAAATCCCAATACAAATCTTATTATAGCAGTAATATATCTGGCAACCAGTGGGTTTTCAATGAATCAGGGAACATTTACACAGTTAAAATGAATGGTGACACTGTTCAACTTCCTGAATGGGATTCTGTGCCAACTGGAGCAGATAGCTATTATCGAGTAACATTGGATTTTGACGGAGTTTTCACTCTCTACGCTCGTCCGAAGAATTCCCGTGTCAATGTGGTATGGTCTACTGTGAACTTTGTTCCTCAAAATATTTGTGTGCAAATTTTTGATGACTTTGGTAGTGGTGCTTGTGGCTACAATAGCTATTGCTCCGTTGAAAACTCCAGGCCTAGTTGTCAATGCCCACCGCGGTATGATTTTGCCGATCCACAAAACAAATTTGGGGGTTGCTTACCAACTTTTCCACAAGGCTGTGGACAAGATGATGGATCGAGAGCGCCCGAAGAATTGTATGAATTCATAACGACTGAAAGCATAGATTGGCCTCTAAATGATTATGCAAGGATTGATAGCTATAATCAAAGTCAATGTCAGGATTCCTGCTTGCGTGATTGCGAGTGTGCTGTAGCTATTTCTCGTGACAATACATGTTGGAAAAAGACATTGCCACTCTCCAATGGAAGAACTGAGCCTAAAAATGCAATTGCTCTGTTCAAAGTGAGGAAAGAAGTCCCTCCTGGTTGTTCCAGGAACGTATTCCGTCCTAAAAGGGAGTCATTTGTGCTAGGAGCATTTTTGGGTTGTTCTGCGTTCCTGAACCTGCTTTTGCTAGTCCTTTCTCCACTAATTCTGTTCAAGATGAACAAGAGAAGATTGCAAAATGATGTGCAAGATCCGAAGATTTTTGAGTCAAATTTGCATTCATTTTCTTACGAGGAACTCAAGGAAGCAACAGATTGTTTCCGGGAAGAACTGGGGAGGGGCTCTTTTGGGGTCGTGTATAAAGGTGTCCTCAAATCTGGTTCAAGAAGTGTCATCGCGGTCAAGAAACTGTACATGTTGGCTCGAGAAAGGGAAAGGGAATTCAGAACTGAAGTGAGTGCAATAGGTAAAATTCATCATAAGAATCTTGTCCGGTTGCTTGGGTACTGTATTGAAGGGTCTAATAGGCTTCTGATATATGAATTCATGAGCAAGGGCACTTTAGCAAGCTTCCTCTTCACACAGCCAAGGCCTAATTGGCACCAAAGAGTGAGAATTGCCTTAGGAATTGCAAGAGGACTATTGTACTTACACGAAGATTGCAATGTCCCTATAATCCATTGCGATATCAAGCCTCAAAACATACTTCTAGATGATCACGTGAATGCAAGAATATCTGACTTTGGATTGGCAAAACTGTTACTCTCTGATCAAACTCGAACTGAGACTATGATCAGAGGAACACGGGGCTATGTCGCCCCTGAATGGTTTAAGAATGTGCCTGTTAGTACCAAAGTTGACGTCTACAGTTTTGGAGTGCTGTTATTGGAGATCATCTGCTGCAGAAAGAGTGTTCAAATGGACCTTGAGGAAGAAGAAAGAGCAATACTTATAGATTGGGCCTATGATTGCCATGTTCAAGGAAGAATTGATCTTTTGGTGGATAATGACGAGGTCGCCATGAGTGATATGGGCAGGCTAAAAAGCTGGGTGTTAATAGCTTTCTGGTGCATTCAAGAGGATCCTTCAAAGAGGCCTACAATGAAGAAAGTCACGGCAATGTTGGACGGTTTTGCCGAAGTCCCTCCACCTACTTTACCTTCTTCATTTAACTCGTGTGCCGGCGATTCAAGCTATTGAGAGTTCGGCTAGAAACACCGTTGTTATTGGACATGGGCATATTGTTAGCCTTTGTGCCTTGCCTGCCATACAATAACATTGTTGTAGAACTTTGGACTTAATTTTACTTGTAAAACTCTTCAAAATTTTTGTTATGGGTCAGGGCTCAAGCAATTGGGCTACAATTCACTTGTGTAACGGAGCGTCGCAATGTGGCATGTATAATGTATTCGGAGTCGGAGTGTTGGCCAGTTCTTCAAATTGACGATATCTTTGTCATTAAATAAGTAAAAAAAAAAAGCAAAAAAACTGAAGGCTGTTTGGATAATGTAGGCATGTAAGATGATTTATTGGTGGTTGGTAATTGTTAGGTCTACTTTAAAAAAAAAAACACATAGACATATTATTACATATTATCGAAGGGTGGAGGTATAGCTGTTACGTCATGATGACAACTTGTGACTTTGTCGGGGTCTTAGACAGTGCCCAAGCAGTGGCCTTAAAGCACATCCCCAGGACTCGTGGCTTTTTTTGATCATGCCCTTAATGACATTTGCAGCCTCTTGCATTGCAATGGGATGTCAGCACATAAAGTTGAAGGGTTAGGTGCAGCCAATCTTTTGTTAGGATACAGGAAGGACGCTCTTACAAAGAATCAAACACTCATGAAGCTTGAGATAAAGAGAAGCAAAACCAATGTTCACATGTGTTCATTACTGGCAGACACAAACAAAATCAAAGAGAGACAGAGGAAGAGCACAGGGGCAGTTGAGTAGGTGAGAAGGGAGGGTCAAGGAAGAGGACAACTCTTCTTCGGCCCAGAATAGACTTGGCAACCCGAACTCTAAATGAAACCCAAGAAATTCCTATGCCAATATGAAAGGCTAGGCTGAGTTTATCTCGCCTTCAGACAGTAAGAGTTCAATTTTTTTTGTACATCAGTTTTTCACCATTTCCCTTCTTTTTTATTTTTTTTGAAATTCAATCCATTTCTATTTTATACTAGCCTTGCAAAACGTCAAGACTAACAAGGACGAGCAAAAAATCTATAATGAAAGAGAGCATATAAAGCTGCAATAAGCTACCTGGCGACGTTGGTCCGTGAGATATTGGTCCCGACTTTCTTCCATCATGCTCACAAGGTTCTCCTAAATACAACAGAATTCGGAATTAGTGCCATATCATGAAAATAAAGCTGCAGCAAAATTGTTCGCAACATCATTTATCACATGTGTAAAACCAAATTCTTATATCACTTGTTATAGTTTTTTACACTGTGTGAATGTATGTGCATGAGAGAGGAGTCTGCCGTGGAAGCCTTAAAATCAATCCATTACGTCTGATAATAATTGAGAGTATACATAGAAGACATTCAAGTAAATTTGCTGTACTGTAGGCATCCATCGACCACTTACCGTGCCTTACTCAATCCAACAAAATGGGGTGAGTGAGAGGATAAACAAATTTATCCTAATAGAGAAAGTACTACCAAAATATATTTAATTACAAACTCCACGCCATATAAGGTTTGGTTTAGTGTCAAATGATCTATATCACATCTTAAAGTATTTGAAAACTTGTGTTTTACTCATGTCCTTCAAAATAAAAAAATAAATTAAATAAGAAAGTTTATATATATTAATATTTATTGGTTATACAAATATGTATAATACTTGACACAATTAAAGTTTCAGTTAGTAATGATCTAAATTTTGATGAAACTAAAAGATGGAATCAGAAGAATTTTTTAGCTAATAATAACATAGAACAAGTATATAGTTCATAGCCTTTAGGGTACAAAAATCATACTTCTTAACTACTCCTTAATAGCAGAAAATATTGATGATTCTCCTATTAAAGGTACCAAATCACTTACTAAGATATTTGAAAGAAGCAGTAAGACATATAATGAATGATTTAGTTAGGAAGAAGTTACAAATATTTAATGGTAAAGAGTTATAAAGCAGGATCATATTTATGCAATTAAGTGAATTAATACCTAGATTCTAGTGGCAAGACGAAAGAACCAAAAAGCTATAAAAGTCAAGTGGATTTATAGGACTAAACATAATGTAGATGGAAGCTTACATTAACTCAAGGTCTAATTGGTTACAAAATGGTTCTTATAGTTGACTAGAAAGACTCGTTTGCTCTTATGGCCAAATTCAACAACATGAAACTTTGTTTGGTTATGGTTGCTTAAAAGCAATAAATGTTTCATCAAATGGATGTTAAATTTACTTTTTGCAAGAAAAAACCTATATTGAATAACTACCAAATTTCATTAAATTTAAAGAAGAAAATAAGGTATTTCTCCTTAAACAAGCATCCAAAGCTTGGTATGGCAAAGAGTATAACTATCTACTCAAACTTGGTTTCATAAAAAGTTTGATAGAAGCAACTTTTTATGTTAAAGCTAATGTTATACATATTCTCTACATCTTTTTGTACATTAAAGACCTTATAATCATTACAAATAATTATAAGCTCATTTATCAATTCCAAACTAAGATGAAAAAACAATTTGAAATGATAGATTTAAGAAGTATGAATTACTTCTTACATTTAGAAATCAATTAGTCTAAATAGGATATTTTTATTAGTTAGACCAAATATGCAACATATATAACCATATTGGCTTAATTTATGGTTAAGGCAATATATATAACCATAGCATCATGTGACGAAGTTTCACATCAGAAAGGAGAAAGAGATCCCTAAGCCTTATAAATATAGGCACTGCACACACAAATAGGTTGCCTTTTGGAGAAAATGTAATGACCCTAACAAATGATATTAGAGTTGGTTCAATCCAAATCTGATATCCATCGTTATAAACATGGGCACTGTACACCCAACAAATTACCTTTTGGAGATTACCTTTTGAGTAGAAAGTAATGACCCAACATAATTAATAGACTTAATCATAAAAGGACTACAAAAATTCGATTTAAAGATTTAAGGAAAGACATAATTAATAGACTCAATCATAAAAGGACTACTTTAATGAAAGGTTTAGGCATGTAAAGCTTTAGCCTTAAAGAGAAGTGATGTTCTTACAAATCATAGCAACCATGGTCATATAACTTTACTTACTAGCACTTGTTCCAACTTTTAAAGAGCCAATTTTTTCTTAAAAAGCTAGCTTATAATTATAATAGTTAAAAAAACTTAAGGAAAAATTTTTGTAATAATTTAAGTGAGTTATTTACATTGTAATTTTGTATTTAAATTTTATAAAAGTTTAACTAATCAAGTCTTGTACAAGCTTAAGTAAATATAGGTAACATTGAAATTTGAATTATAAAATTCAAATTTATATACTAAGACTCATATATTATAAAACATTAATCTAATTAAGAAGTAGCCAATTAATCTTTAAAACAAGGCTTTCGTTCTCTCTTTTCATTTTATTATCTGATAACTTTTAAATTAGAATATGAACTTTGGTCCCTTATGCTACCTGGAAATATAAAATAATAAAATCAAAATTAAAATAGAAATTTTCATCCTAACTTAATAGTAAAGTCTCTTAATTTTTTTGTATTGGAATGAGCGGTCTTATTGTCGCTTAAAATATTATTTTCTATTACAGTAATATGAACCAATTTGACTTCAAACATTGTTATATTGTTTCATTGCCCTTATAATAATTAGTTTTTTCAAGTATCTTTGACAGACTAAGAAATCAAAGGAAGAAGAGGAAAACAATTAAAAATAATTGTAAGGAAGAAAATAATATTTCTGTCAATGTAACGTGGAAGTAAGAGAAAGGTAAGCATTTAATCATCATTTCTCACCCCCTCGTCAAAAATCACCTTTGCACAATTTGTCTATTTTTTATCTATTTAAAGGAGTAGATCAAAATTTTATGTAAAGAAAATTTAAATTAAAAATATTAGAAAGAATAACTAAAATAGATGAAGATATAAATATGAATTTATAATATATAATTATAATAATTTATTATAATTAATATTTATTATAAAATAATAAGAATTTAAATATAATTTTAATTTATTTTCATTTCCCCCTAAGAAGCTTCAATCCGGATAATTTGGAGCAGAAGAACCAAAAA
Source organism: Ceriops zippeliana (assembly GCA_037897445.1). Classification (NCBI taxonomy): domain Eukaryota; kingdom Viridiplantae; phylum Streptophyta; class Magnoliopsida; order Malpighiales; family Rhizophoraceae; genus Ceriops; species Ceriops zippeliana. The sequence continues at coordinate 3,148,446 of JBAPLH010000055.1, read as the reverse complement.
TATGCCGTGCCTCACGCGCAAAACCAAAGGAATTGGGAGCTAAAAATCAGTGGACGGTACTATACTAACTTTAATCTTTGACTTTGAATATTTTCCGGGAGACATTTCAAGGAGAAGTTGATGACCGGAAGGGCTTTGTCCAAATTATTCGTTGTCTGTTTGTTGGTTTTGTTCCGTGGAGTGTTGGGTGGTGTTTCGACTTTTCAATCTCAAGCTTTCCACGATTCAAAAGGCCAATTATATGGAAAACAGCCTTGTTTTAACGGATCCTAATGGCTCGACAATATGGAAGGCAAAGACAGAACCTAACACCACAATATCTTCTGTTGCCATGCTTGACACTGGGAACTTTGTGCTTGCAGATTTTGGTTCTACTTATGTTTGGGAGAGCTTCCAGCATCCTACAGACACAATCTTGCCCAACCAAACCTTGAATTTAGGTGCCATGTTGTTTTCCATACTAACAGCAACCAATTACTCAAAGGGAAGGTTTCAGCTCAATTTCACAAGTGGTAATTTCCAGCTCAATCCTATTGGATGGCCAAGTGAATCCCAATACAAATCTTATTATAGCATTAATGCTTACAGTGCAAATATATCTGAGTCTGGCAACCAGTTGGTTTTCAATGAATCAGGGAACTTTTACATAGCTAAAATGAATGGTGATACTGTTCAACTTCCTGAATGGGATTTTGTGCCAACTGGAGCATATAACTATTATCGAGTATCGTTGGATTTTGATGGAGTTTTCATTCAGTATGTTCATCCGAAGAATTCCAGTGTCAATCAGATATGGTCTCCTGTGCACATTGCTCCTAAAAATATTTGTTTCCAACTGATGAATGACCTTGGTAGTGGTGCTTGTGGCTACAATAGCTATTTTTTACAGGTGCACGTACTACCCAAACTCCCACGTTGTCGAGTAAGAGGGGGATCTTGGACTATATAAGTATGAGCACTGTACACCCCCATAGATCTCAATAGATAAGTCTTTTGGGGAGAAAGTAATGGCCCCGTGACATATTGCTCCCTTGAGAACTCCAGGCCTCGTTGTCAATGGCCACAGTGGTATGTTTTTGCCGATCCAGAAAACACATTTGGGGGTTGCATACCAACTTTTCCACTAGGTTGTGGACAAGATGACGGATCGAGAGCACCCGAAGAATTGTATGAATTCATAGAGCATGATTCATCAATTGGCCTCGAAATGATTATGAAATGTTGGAACCCTATAATCAAACTCAATGTCAGGATTCCTGCTTGCATGATTGCTCCTGTGCAGTTGCAATTTCTAGTGGATGTAATTGTTGAAAGAAGTGATTGCCACTCTCCAATGGAAGAACTGAGCCTGCAAAATCTCTGCTCAAAGTAAGGAGAAAAGTCCCTCCTCCTGGTTGTTCTCGGAACCAAGTGCCTCCTAAAAGTGAAAAGTCAGCTATGCTTGGAGCATTTTTGGGTTGTTCTGCATTCCTGAACCTGCTTTTGCTAGTCCTTGCTCCACTAATTCTTGTGAAGATGAATAAGAGAAGATTGCAAAATGATATGCAAGATCCACAGATTTTTTAGACAAATTTGCGTTAATTTGCCTGTGAGGAACTCGAGGAAGCAACAGATAGTTTTCGGGAAGAACTGGGGAGGGGTTCTTTTGGGGTTGTGTACAAAGGTGTCCTGAAATCTGGTTCAACAAATGTCATTGCTGTGAAGAAATTGGACAAGTTAGCTCAAGAAGGGGAAAGGGAATTTAGAACTGAGTTGAGTGCAATTGGAAAAACTCATCATAAGAATCTTGTCCGGTTGCTTGGGTACTGTATTGAAGGGTCTAATAGGCTTCTGATATACGAGTTCATGAGCAAGGGCACTTTAGCAAGCTTCCTCTTCACACATCCAAGGCCTGATTGGCATAAGAGAGTCAGGGTTGCCTTAGGAATTGCAAGAGGACTATTGTACGTACACAAAGATTGCAACGTCCCTATAATCCATTGCGATATCAAGCCTCAAAACATACTTCTAGACGATTATTTGAATGCGAGAATATCTGACTTTGGATTGGTAAAACTGTTACTCTCCGATCAAAGTCGAACTCGTACTATGATCAGAGGAACACAGGGCTATGTCGCCCCTGAATGGTTTAAGAATGTACCTGTTACTACCAAAGTTGACGTCTACAGTTTTGGAGTACTGTTATTGGAGATCATCTGCTGCAGAAAGAGTGTTCAAATGGAGCTTGAGGAAGAAGAAAGAGCAATACTTACAGATTGGGCCTATGATTGCTATGTTGAAAGAAGAATTGATCTTTTGGTGGATAATAACGAGGTGGCCACAAGTGACGCGGGCAGGCTACAAAGCTGGGTCATGATAGCTTTATAGTGCATTCTAGAGGATCCTTCAAAGAGGCCTACAATGAAGATGGTCATGGAAATGTTGGAAGGTTTTGTTGAAGTACCTTCACCTACTTGTCCTTTCTCTAGCTCAAACGCTGGCAATTCAAGCTATTGGTAGTTTGGCAAGAAGATTATTGTTGGACAGAAATGTTTTAGAAGTATAAATCTGAAATTGCATTACTTTTTCATTCCTAAAATTGTTATAAGACATGACCATATCATTATCCTTTGTGCCTTGCATGTTATACAACAGCATTGTTCTTGAACTTTGCGCTAATTTGTTTTTTAATGATCAGTACTTTGTGCTTAATTTTATTTAGACCACTCCTCACAATTTCTGTTGTGGGTCAGGGCTAAAGCATTTGGGCCAAAGTTCGTCAGTACAAGGAAGCATAGAAAGAAACTCAAACCTTTTATTAATTTTGGCACGGAAGATTATTCATTAGTGACTGATAATCGTTATGTCTCTTAGAATTTTGTACGGTATTGTCTTTACTGAAAATGTCTACCAAGACGTAAATTGTGTTACTCATTTTTTCAAAGCAATAGCTTTTTGTATCGTGAATGTAAATCTAATTAGCATTCTTTTATTTAAAAATATAAAAATTAAAACTTAAAATCATAGTTATGGATCTGATCACATTAAGTATGATTTAAAAAATAATTTATTTTACTAAAAAAACCAAGCATACACACATGCATATTAGTAAAATGTGGAGATGTAACTATTAAATTTTAAGATTTTAAAAATAAAGATCTATAATTTTAATTAATAAAATATCTCAAAATACAAAATAATTTTTAATTTGTCTTTCTTAATATTAAGATGAATATATCTCTTAAATATATATTTGATAACAGTTTCTCTATCCGTGAATTCTTCTTCTTGAACTTTTCTTAAGGATCGATCCACGTAATATTAATGTCAACTTTGTAAAATTTTTTAAAGTATAATATCTTATCAAATCTGTATAAAAATAAATTCAAATAATTTATACTAATTAAATTTAAAATTAATTTTTTTTTATTTGTCAAAATAACATTCAAAAAAATATCTCATTTTGTTTTAATTACGTGACATATAATTATGAGGCTTTTGTGATCCTCCTATCCATATATAATATTTATGATGCTTAAAATTCATATAAAAATTTAGAAATAAAATACTTCTTAAAATAATAGATTTGAGCTGTTAAATTATTTTTTTATTTTTTTAATATATTTTGGCGTGCTAAAAATATGAAGTGGGACCTATTTGACCTAATATAGGAAAAATTATATAGGAATTAGGAAGTTGTTACTTTCAACAATCAACCCATGATAGGAATACACGGTACAGCTCCATGTTCCAAACTCATAAAACCAACAATGATTTTTTTTTTTTTCGCAATTCGGTAATTGTAAGGGGCAGAAGCCTCCCACTGTTACCCTCAAAAAAGCCCGGGAAAGAAAAAAACAAAAAGAAAAAAAAAAAACAGGGAAGGAAAAAGATCCCTTTCCAATTTCACAAGTCGGGCAACCCTGTTTTGACTTTTGTGTCCATTTTATCTTTGGAAAGGCATAGGGGAACGGGGAGGCCATGGGTTTCGCTCGGGTCTTACATCTTTTTTGTTTGTTTTATTGATTTGTTTTTTTTGAAGATGTGAATAATGTTAGGTAGAACATGTAAATAGATAAAGTAAATTATGTATATAATTATTAAAAAAAATTATTTACTAAATTAATATTTGTTTATATATACAGATATTTAATTATATGCACATGTTATGATGTTTAAAGGAAGGCTAGACAGTCTCCTCGACAAAAGGAAACAAAAATTGTAAGTAAAAATGAGAGGCTAGAGAGACAAAACAAGGAGATGGAAATTGTTTTTGCGGTGATTGGGGGGGCGGGGCAGCGGGGCAATAAAATTGCCGAGTTTCCAGTTTCCACACTTTTATTTTATTTTTTTATGATGTAGTTTCGTTCTTCAACACTTAAAATCGAATTATTGTGATGAAACTGTTGGGGTTTATCCATTGGGCTTAGGTAGTCTATTGTGAGCCACTTTGGGTTGGGGGAGGCCTGTGATCACCGAGCTTGGATTGTAGGCCTAATAGTCCAAGTAAGTACCCATAGATTGAAGGCAGATGGCTTTGATATAAGTCTATTCATACTTTATAACTTCAATTGTTGTTTGCACCACATTCTGAAAAAAAAAAAAAAAATCTGGAATGGTTAAGAAATGAGAATTTGAAGTTTTCTGTTAAAAATTATTAATTGAGTGACAAGTTATGTCATAGATATAATATGAAATAATATTAATTTTTCTCCATTAATATCAAAATCAGAATCTCTTAAATATAGACTTGGCAGCACTTTGCTTGTGGGTCCTCTCCCCGTGAATTTTGCTTCCCAGGGAGCAAGTCTGTCCACATTGTTTTGACATTTTTGTCCATTTTTTCCATGGAAAGGGATAGGGGAACGATGAAGACCAGGGGCATTCAAGGGGCCTGGTCTGTTCTCGGCCTCTAGCATTTGTTCCACACGCGCCCTAAGCTCACCACTTCCCTGTCGTGTTTTTTTTTTTTACGGCGGATTCATAGGCCGAATTAAAATTCACTGGCCATGTTTAGAAGGGACACAATCATTTCAATTTCAATGACAAGTAAAATATTTTTTTATTTAATTCATCACTTTCATGTTATTCAAAAAAAAAAAAAAAAACTCCCTTCGTTTCAAAACTTCAGTTTATTAAATTGTATTAATATGCCGTGCTCAGAAGTCAGCCAACTCACCATTGCCACAACTACAAACCCGCAAAACTAACTACAAATTTTATGCCCTCCAACCTTCATTTCTTGAGTTGCTGCAGAAACATTCTCCACAATCAGAGCGCAATCAGCTTATTTACAACAATTTATGGCTTCTTTTGCTTTTCTTTTCCTCCTCTTCCTCTCCATTCAACTCAATTCCTCCATAGCCAACTTAAATCCGGGCTCATCACTTACCACTAATTACAATTCTCCTTGGCTATCACCATCTCAGGACTTTGCCTTTGGCTTTCGCCAAGCCCCCAACTCAACCCTCTTCCTGCTAGCCATTTGGTTCAACAAGATTCCTGAAAGGACCATAATCTGGCATGCAATTGGAGACAATTCAATCAACCCAGCAGTTCCTGCCGGATCAAAAATTCAGCTCACGGCAAGCAACCTTGTTTTGACGGATCCTAATGGCTCGACAATATGGAAGGCAGAACCAGGCACCACAATATCTTCTGCCGCCATGCTCGACACCGGGAACTTTGTGCTTGCAGGTTTTGATTCTACTTACCTTTGGGAGAGCTTCAGGCATCCTACAGACACAATCTTGCCCAACCAAGCCTTGAATTTGGGTGATATGTTGTTTTCCAGACTAACAGCAACCAATTACACAAAGGGAAGGTATCGGCTCAATTTCATAAACGGTAATCTCCAGCTCAATCCTGTAGGATGGCCAAGTGAATTCCAGTACAATCCTTATTATAGCAGTGATACTTACAGTGCAAATATGTCTGAGTCTGGCAACCAGTTAATTTTCAATGAATCGGGGAACATTTACATAGTTAAAATGAATGGTGATACTGTTCAACTTCCTGAATGGGGTTCTGTGCCAACTGGAGCAGGTAACTATTATCGAGCATCGTTGGATTTTGATGGAGTTTTCACTCAGTATTCTCATCCGAAGAATTCCAGTGTCAAGCAGATATGGTCTCCTGTACACTTTGTTCCTCGAAATATTTGTGTGGATGATTTACATGACATGGGTAGTGGTGCTTGTGGCTACAATAGCTATTGCTCCGATGAGGACTCCAGGCCTAGTTGTCGATGCCCACCACGGTATCATTTTGCCGATCCACAAAACAAATTTGGGGGTTGCATACCAACTTTTCCACAAGGCTGTGGACAAGATGATGGATCGAGAGCACCCGAAGAATTGTATGAATTCATAAAGACTGAGAGCATAGATTGGCCTCGAAATGATTATGAAACGTTGGAAAGCTATAATCAAAGTCAATGTGAGGATTCCTGCTTGCGTGATTGCTCATGTGCTGTAGCTATTTCTCGTGACAATACATGTTGGAAGAAGAGATTGCCACTCTCCAATGGAAGAACTGATCCTAAAAATGCAATTGCTCTGTTCAAAGTAAGGAAAGAAGTCCCTTCTTCCGGTTGTTCCTGGAGGTCAGTTGTGCTAGGAGCATTGGGTTTTTCTGCATTCCTGAACCTGCTTTTCCTAGTCCTTGCTCCTCTAATTCTGCTCAGGATGAACAAGAGAAGATTCCAAAATGATGTGCAAGATCCGAAGTTTTTTGAGTCAAATTTGCATTCATTTTCTTACGAGGAACTCAAGGAAGCAACAGATTGTTTTCGGGAAGAACTGGGGAGGGGCTCTTTTGGGGTCGTGTATAAAGGTGTCCTCAAATCTGGTTCAAAAAGTGTCATCGCGGTCAAGAAACTGTACATGTTGGCTCGAGAAAGGGATAGGGAATTCAGAACTGAGATGAGTGCAATAGGAAACACTCATCATAAAAATCTCGTCCGGTTGCTTGGCTACTGTATTGAAGGGTCTAATAGGCTCCTGATATATGAGTTCATGAGCAACGGCACTTTAGCAAGCTTTCTCTTCACACAGCCAAGGCCTAATTGGCATCGGAGAGTAAGGATTGCCTTAGGAATTGCAAGAGGACTGTTATACTTACACGAAGATTGCAACGTCCCTATAATCCATTGCGACATCAAGCCTCAAAACATACTCCTCGATGATCATTTGAATGCGAGAATATCTGACTTTGGATTGGCAAAACTGTTACTCACTGATCAAACTCAAACTCGGACTATAATGAGAGGAACACGGGGCTATGTCGCTCCTGAATGGTTTAAGAATGTGCCTGTTAGTACCAAAGTCGACGTCTACAGTTTTGGAGTGCTGTTATTGGAGATCATCTGCTGCAGAAAGAACGTTCAAATGGAGTCTGAGGAAGAAGAAAGAGCAATACTTACAGATTGGGCCTATGATTGCTATGTTGAAGGAAGAATTGATCATTTGATGGATAATGCCGAGGTGGCCATGAGTGACACGGGCAGGGTGCACAGCTGGGTGATGATAGCTTTCTGGTGCATTCAAGAAGATTCTTCAAAGAGGCCTACAATGAAGACGGTCATGGAAATGTTGGAAGGTCTTGTCGAAGTCCCTTTGCCTACTTGTCCTTCTTCCTTTGGCTTGACTGCCAGCAATTCAAGCTAGTGGTAGCTTGGCTAGTAGTTTGTTGTGGTAGCTTGGCCGGAAGTTTATTGTTAATCGGAAGTGCCTCAGAACACCTTTGTTATTGGACAAGGCCCTATCATTACTCTTTGTGCCTTGCTTGCCATACAACACCATTATTCTTTAGCTTCGTGCCTCATTTTACTTTTAGAACTAGCAATTTCATTTTACTTTCTTATCTCCTCGCAGTTTCTGATACGGATCAGGGTTCGAGCATTTGGACCGCAGTTCTCTAATACAAGGGAGTGTGGCTATTTGATATGTATAATGTACTTGGAGGCAGAGGGTTAGTCTGCCCTTCCAACCGAGAGCTTCCAGGTTCTCAAATAAGTAAAGAAAAGAAAAATAAAATAAAATAAAATAATATATATATATATATATATAATAAAAACAAAAAACTGATATTCTTTTTATAATTTTTACACATAATATGATTAATTAATAACTAAAAATTATTAGGTTTCAAAATTTTATAAGGTATTATTTCAAATGAAAATGTTTGAAAAAACGTAAATTTTTTATTTTAATATCAAATTTTATTACCGTTAATATAAAGACATAGATTAGGTCATCTATTTTTATAAAATAACTCTTTATAACATGCACATAAATTTCATCAGTATTTTTTTATTTAGATAAAAAATAATTAAAAATTATAATTATAATCATGAAACTAATTATATCAAATATGATTGAAAAATTATTTAATTTACTAAAAAATACACACAAAATAATGAGATGTCGAATTGCAACCTTTAAATTAGGATGGCAAAACTTGTAACCATTTATCAGGAGTTGGATGACACTTGATCACTGGCCTTAGAGCACATCCTCAGCTTTCTTTGAAACGGCAAATACGTTAAAATTGAGGAACTCGGGGTTTTTTTTGGATCGTGACATTTATGACCTTTGCAGCATCCTGCATTGTAATGAGATGTCAGCACATAAAGTTAAAGGGTCAGCTGCAGCCAATCTTTTGTTAGGATACAACAAGGACACCTTCAAGAATTAAACACTCATCAACCTTGAATTGAAGGGAAGTAAAACCAACATACACATGTCTTCATTACTGACACACACACAAACAAAATCAGAGACAGAGAGAGGGAGAGGGCAGGGGAAGGTCTAGGTGGAGGACAACGATTCTTCGGCCTAGAACTGACTTGGCAACAGGAACTCCGAATGAAACCCAAGAAATTCTTAAGCCTATATCGAAGGCTGGCTGAGTTTATCCAGGCTTTATTGACTTTAGTCAGGTCCTAAAGATTACTTTTCCATTTGATAGTTATAAGTAATGGCTTCTTCAAACATTAAGAGTTCAATTTTTTTGTATTTCATTTTTTTTCATTTTTTCATTTTTTCATTTTTTTATTTTCAAATCCAAAACATTCCAACTTTATACTCATCTTGCTAGACTAAGAAGGATAAGAAGAAAATGACTCTTACCTATTCTAAATTTTAATAAGATAATGATATTCAATATTTTCAATTAAGAAGTGATATGTTTAAAATTTGATTATTGGTAAAGATGAAAATTTTATTGAATTTTATGATGATAATATATTTGAAAAAATTTTGGATTAACCTAAAAAAATTTAATTTTTATTTCATACCAATTGATAAATTGTATGATAATATATCTGTTCACAATAAAAAAAAACACCAATTGTTATACATAATATAATTAAACAAGTTAATTTTATATTTTCTGAGAAAGATATCAATAAATTTGAAAATTGTGATGATAGAAAAATTAATATGGATTCTCTTAATTTAAAAGTTGAACTCATAATTCACAAGTCTGAAGATTTTACCAATTCTTTACTTTTTATATTTGTTGATTTTCTTGGAATTAATAATCAAGTATATGATAATTTAACATTATTATTTTTAATATCATTATTCGTATAACAATTTATAAAAATAATTGTTGTTTTATATTAAAAACGTTAATTTATTTAAAGTATTTATTTTTATAAAATGGAAAATATCAGTTCCTTATTATTAACTTCAAGATAAGTTTTTTTTAAAGTAAAGGAATCTTAAGTAGAATACAATATAAAGATTATTTTTTTATCATCTTTAAATTATATTATAATTATTATTTTATAATTTATTTACTTATTTTATAGTATTTTAATATAATTAAAATTTTTAATAAACTATTTATGAAGAATATAAGAATAATTTAAATATTTTTAAATAATATTTTTTAATTAAGTATATAATTTTAATTATCAATACATATATAAACTTAAATTAAAATATTTTATAAATTATAAAATTTTACAAGTCACATATTTATCTTCAGTGGATTTTCAAAAAATTTTTAAAAAATTTACTCAAATATTGGCTTTTAGGTAATAAGACATATTTTTTTTGTTTTTATTTTTTTTCTCTTTTTCCTTTTTTTTTTTTACAAGTTCAAAACGTATTTGTTTTACACTCTTGCCAAACGTCAAGACTAACAAGGACGGGGAACAAATATGCAGCGAAAGAGAGCATACAGAGCTACAATAAGCTGCCTGCTGACGTTGGATCATGCTCACAAAGTTCTCCTACGTACAACAGTAACTTGAAATTAGTGCCCCATCATGAAAGTAACAGCTGCAGCAAAATTGCTCGCAACGTCATTTATCACTCGCGTACAACCAAATTCTCGTTTCACTTATTAATGTGATTTACGCTGTGTGTGTGTGTGAGAGAGGGGGGAGTGTCTACCGTCTGCAAATGTGAAGCAGATAAAATGAGTATCCACATTATCTGAAGCCTGCAGAAAGAGAAATAGGTGAGGGAACAAACTCAAAAGAAATAAAATAAGCACTTGCCACCCCAAGTTCTTTGCTCGTTTTCACAAATACTTCAAGTATTTTGCTAAGCATATTCAACCAAACTTTTATTACCCAGATACTGTCATGTAAGCCATTACAAGCCTGAGGGGCGCATTTCACCATTGCAAAACCCCTTTTCAAATTTTGCAATGGGCTACTTAAGTTCATAACTTTAAAGTAGCTTTTGACCATGCTTTATTTTCAGTCATTTTTGTCCCATCCTGAATTTTTTTTTATCTCCATAAATCCCATAACTTTTTTTATGGAACAATGACAATACATTTACACTCTTATCTTTTTCTAAATTATCATGCTGCAAAAATTAACTTAGACTTATGAATTAAGTCATATGCTGATCCTTAACACCAGTCTTAACCCTATTTGAGCAAACATTTTGTTACAAATGAATAAAATTGATCTACGTTAATTTTTAAAGTATGCTCATTTTTTCGCTAGAAAACAAAAGGTGACAAGATTTTCTGTTTTTGTAGTTACAAATAAAATGAAAACTAGTAAGAGATCTAGTTGAATGTCACGCAAAAATGTAAAAGTAAATAAGTAGTACAAATTTATATATAAACATTACAAATACCAATGTAGAAGAAAAAAAAATTGCTAGTTATCCTAAAAAAGATGCAAATATTTTTTTATAGAAAGAAAACTCAGTGAAATTAAAACTTCATCAAATTAAAATTCACTAGCCCATGTTATGATGGGATCCAATTATTTCAACGACAAGTATAATATTTTTTTATTTTAGTTCATCGCTTTCATGTTGTTTTTGTTTAAAAAAAATATAAAAAAAATTTGACCTAGTAAAAAAAACTTCAGTCGTTATATCTATTAAATTGTATTAATATGCCGTGCTCAGAAGTCAGCCAACAACCATTGCCGCAACTACAATTGACCCAGAAAACTAACTACAAATTATGCCCTCCTACCTTCATTTGTTGAGTTGCTGCGGAAACATTCTCCACAATCAGAGGGCATTCAGCTTATTTACAACAATTTATGGCTTCTTTTGCTTTTCTTTTCCTCCTCTTCCTTTCCATTCAACTCAATTCCTCCATAGCCAACGTAACTCCGAGCTCCTCATTTACCACTCATGACAATTCTCCTTGGCTATCACCATCTCAGGACTTTGCCTTTGGCTTTCGCCAAGCCCCCAACTCAACCCTCTTCCTGCTAGCCATTTGGTTCAACAAGATTCCTGAAAGGACCATAATCTGGCATGCAATTGGAGACAATTCAATCAACCCAGCAGTTCCTGCCGGATCAAAAGTTCAGCTCACGGCAAGCAACCTTGTTTTAACGGATCCTAATGGCTCGACAATATGGAAGGCAGAACCTGGCACCACAATATCTTCTGCCGCCATGCTGGACACCGGGAACTTTGTGCTTACAGGTTTTGATTCCACTTACCTTTGGGAGAGCTTCAAGCATCCTACAGACACAATCTTGCCCAACCAAACCTTGAATTTGGGTGACATGTTGTTTTCCAGACTAACAGCAACCAATTACTCAAAGGGAAGGTTTCAGCACTATTTCGGAAATGGTGATCTCCAGCTCAATCCTATAGGATGGCCAAGTGAATCCCAATATGATCCTTATTATAACAGTAATACTTACAGTGCAAATATGTCTGACTCTGGCAACCAGTTGGTTTTCAATGAATCAGGGAACATTTACATAGTTAAAATGAATGGTGATACTGTTCAACTTCCTGAATGGGGTTCTGTCCCAACTGGTGCAGATAACTATTATCGAGCAACATTGGATTTTGATGGAGTTTTCACTCACTATGCTCGTCCGAAGAATCCCCGTGTCAATGCGGTATGGTCTACTGTGCACTTTGTTCCTCAAAATATTTGTGCGCAAATTTTTGATGACTTTGGTAGTGGTGCTTGTGGCTACAATAGCTATTGCTCCGCTGAAAACTCCAGGCCTAGTTGTCAATGCCCACCGCGGTATGTTTTTGCCGATCCACAAAACAAATTTGGGGGTTGCATACCAACTTTTCCACAAGGTTGTGGACAAGATGATGGATCGAGAGCGCAGAAGAATTGTATGAATTCATAACGACTGAAAGCATAGATTGGCCTCTAAATGATTATGAAAGGTTGGAACGCTATAATCAAAGTCAATGTCAGGGTTCCTGCTTGCATGATTGCTCGTGTGCTGTAGCTATTTCTCGTGACAATACATGTTGGAAGAAGAGATTGCCACTCTCCAATGGAAGAACTGAGCCTAAAAATGCAATTGCTCTGTTCAAAGTTAGGAAAGAAACTTCCGGTTATTCCTGGAAAGGAGCCCCTCCTAAAAGGGAGGAGTCAGTTGTGCTAGGAGCATTTTTGGGTTGTTCTGCGTTCCTGAACCTGCTTTTGCTAGTCCTTGCTCCACTAATTCTGTTCAAGATGAACAAGAGAAGATTGCAAAATGATGTGCAAGATCCGAAGATTTTTGAGTCAAATTTGCATTCATTTTCTTACGAGGAACTCAAGGAAGCAACAGATTGTTTTCGGGAAGAACTGGGGAGGGGCTCTTTTGGGGTCGTGTATAAAGGTGTCCTCAAATCTGGTTCAAAAAGTGTCATCGCGGTCAAGAAACTGTACATGTTGGCTCGAGAAAGGGAAAGGGAATTCAGAACTGAAGTGAGTGCAATAGGTAAAATTCATCATAAGAATCTTGTCCGGTTGCATGGGTACTGTATTGAAGGGTCTAATAGGCTTCTGATATATGAGTTCATGAGCAAGGGCACTTTAGCAAGCTTCCTCTTCACACAGCCAAGGCCTAATTGGCACCAAAGAGTGAGAATTGTCTTAGGAATTGCAAGAGGACTATTGTACTTACACGAAGATTGCAATGTCCCTATAATCCATTGCGATATCAAGCCTCAAAACATACTTATAGATGATCACCTGAATCCAAGAATATCTGACTTTGGATTGGCAAAACTGTTACTCTCTGATCAAACTCGAACTGAGACTATGATCAGAGGAACACGGGGCTATGTCGCCCCTGAATGGTTTAAGAATGTGCCTGTTAGTACCAAAGTCGACGTCTACAGTTTTGGAGTGCTGTTATTGGAGATCATTTGCTGCAGAAAGAGTGTTGAAATGGAGCCCGAGGAAGAAGAAAGAGCAATACTTATAGATTGGGCCTATGATTGCCATGTTCAAGGAAGAATTGATCTTTTGGTGGAATATGACGAGGTAGCCATGAGTGACATGGGCAGGCTAAAAAGCTGGGTGTTAATAGCTTTCTGGTGCATTCAAGAGGATCCTTCAAAGAGGCCTACAATGAAGAAGGTCACGGCAATGTTGGACGGTTTTGCCGAAGTCCCTCCACCTACTTTACCTTCTTCATTTAACTCGTGTGCCGGCGATTCAAGCTATTGAGAGTTCGGCTAGAAACACCGTTGTTATTGGACATGGGCATATTGTTAGCCTTTGTGCCTTGCCTGCCATACAATAACATTGTTGTAGAACTTTGGACTTAATTTTACTTATGAAACTCTTCAAAATTTTTGTTATGGGTCAGGGCTCAAGCAATTGGGCTACAGTTCACTTGTGCAACGGAGTGTCGCAATCTGGCATGTATAATGAATTCGGAGTATTGGCCAGTACTTCAAACTGACGATATCTCTGTCATTAAATAAGTGAAAAAAAAGTAAAAAAATGAAAGGCTGTTTGGATAATGTAGGCATGTAAGATGATTTGTCGGTAGTTGGTAATTGTTAGGTCTACTTAAAAAAAAAAAAACAGACATATTATTACATATTATCGAAGGGTGGAGGTATAGTTGTTACGTCATGATGACTACTTGTGACCGTTTGTTAGGGTCTTAGACAGCGCCCAATCATTGGTCTCAAAGCACATCCCCAGCTTTCTCTGGAACGACAATTATTTTAAAATTGAGAGACTCGTATACCGGATGTATATTGTCCAAATTTTATATTATAGAATAAGAGAGATCTTATATTATATAAATGTGTACACTGTATATTTAATAGATTAATTTTTTGAAAAGATGATAATTACCTGTGACAAGAGGTATTAAAACTTACTATTGTTCGTTGTGCGATTCTTTACTTGATGTGAAATGCAAAGAACCTGTCTCGGTGCGTGTCCAAGAACATAAATTCAGTATAAGAGATATAACAGGTGCATATTACCCAAATCTCATATTATTAAAAAAGAAGAAATTTGAATTATATAAGTGTAGGTACTATACACCTAATAAATTAATTTTTTAAAGAAAAAATAATAAATCGAGACTCAGATTTTTTTTTTATCATGCCCTTCATGACCTTTGCAGCCTCTTGCATTGCAATGGGATGTCAGCACATAAAGTTCAAGGGTTAGGTGCAGCCAATCTTTTGTTAGGATACAGGAAGGACGCTCTTACAAAGAATCAAACACTCATGAAGCTTGAGATAAAGAGAAGCAAAACCAATGTTCACATGTGTTCATTACTGACAGGCACAAACAAAATCAAAGAGAGACAGAGGAAGAGCACAGGGGCAGTTGAGTAGGTGAGGAGGGAGGGAGGGTCTAGGAAGAGGACAACTCTTCTTCGGTCCAGAATAGACTTGGCAACCCGAACTTTAAATGAAACCCAAGAAATTCCTATGCCAATATGAAAGGCTAGGCTGAGTTTATCACGCCTTCGGACAGTAAGAGTTCAATTTTTTTTTTGTACATCAGTTTTTCACCATTTTCCTTTTTTTATTTTTTTGAAATTCAATCCATTTCTATTTTATACTAGTCTTGCAAAACGTCCAGACTAACAAGACGACGAGCAAGAAATCTATAATGAAAGAGAGCATATAAAGCTGCAATAAGCTGCCTGGCGACGTTGGACCGTGAGATAATTGGCCCCGACTTTCTTCCATCATGCTCACAAGGTTCTACTTACAACAGAACTCGGAATTAGTGCCATATCATGAGAGTAAAGCTGCAGCAAAATTGGTCGTAACATCATTTATCACATGTGTACAACCAAATTCTTGTATCACTTATTATAGTTTTTTACGCTGTGTGAATGTATGTATATTAGAGAGGAGTCTACCGTGTATGCCTTAAAATCAATCCATTATGTCTGATAATAATTTAGAGTATACATAGAAGATATTCAAGTAAATTTGCTGTAGGCATCCATCAATCATTTATTGTACCTTACTCACCCCAACAAAATATGGTGAGTGAGAAGATAAATAAATTTATTCTAATAAAAAAAAGGCTATTAAAACATATTTACTTACTAAGGTATTGACAAATTACATATCATATAAAGTTTGATTTAATATCAAATAATCTATATTATATCTTAAAATATTTTAAAATCTTCTATTCATGTGTTTCAAAGTAAAAAAAGATAAATTAAATAATAAAATCTCTATATTAGTATTTATTGGTTATACAAATATACTCAATACTTGCCACAACTAAAGTTTTAGTTATAAATGACTTAAATTTTGATGAAACTAAAAGATGAAATTAGAAAAATTTTTTTGCTAATAATAACAATGAACAAGCATATAGTTCATAGCCTTTTAAGGTACAAAAATTATGCTCCTCGTCTACTGTTTAATTAAAAAAGATGTTAATGATTATCCTATTAGAGGTATTAGATTACTTATTAAGATATATGAAAGAAGTAACGAGATATACAATGAACCATATAGCTATAAAGAAGTTACAAATATCTAATAATAAAGAGCTATAAACTATGATCATATTTATTCAATTAAGATAATTAATATCTAGATTATAGTGGCAAGACCAAATGAGCAAAAAGTTATAAAAGTCAAGTGGATTTATGAGGCTAAACATAATATAAATGGAAATTTACATTAACTCAAGGTCAAATTGGTTACAAAATGGTTCTCACAGTTGACTATAAAGAAACCTTTTGACACTATAAAACTTTGTTTGGTTATGATAGCTCAAAAGCAATAAATGGTTCATCAAATGAATATTAAATTTACTTTCTTAAATGATATTTTGTAAAATAAAACTTAAATAGCTATCAAATTTCATTAAACTTAGAAAAGAAGAAAATAAGGTGTATCTCCTTAAAAAAGCCATTTATGAGCTTAAACAAACACTCCGAGTTGGTATAATAAAGAGCAGAAATATCTACTCAAACTTGGTTTGATAAAAAGTTTGGTAGAAGTAACTTTCTATCATAAAGTAAAAGTTGCACAGATTTTCTACATCTTCCCATACATTGATGATCTTATAATTATTACAAATAATCGTAAAATTATTCGTCAATTCAAAGTTAAGATAGAAAAACAATTTGAAATGATAGATTTAAGAAGCATGAATTACTTCCTAAGTTTAGAAATCAATTAATCTAAATAGCATATTTTTATTAGTTCGACCAAACATGCAAAGTATGTTCTATAGAAATTTCAAATGCAAACCTGCAAGGGAGCAACGACACCATTGGCATATAGTTTTAGGTTGCGGCAAGATGATAACACACTAAAACTTAATGCAAACAAATTTAGAAGCATTGTTGACTGCTTATTATACTTGTCAACTTTTACACCTACAATTAATTTTTTTTTACCTAATATTTAATATTTATTATAAAATAATAAAAATTTATATCTAATTTTAATTTATTTTTCATATCCCCCTAACAAGTTTCCATCCGGATAATTTGCAGCAGAAGAATAAAAAATATGCCGTGCCTCGCGCGCAAAACCAAAGGAATTGGGAGCTAAAACTGTGGTACGGTCCTATAATAACTTTTAATCTTTGACTTTGACTATTCTCCGGGAGACATTTCAAGGAGCGGTTGATGACCGGAAGGGCTTTGTCCAGATTATTCGTTGTCTGTTTGTTGGTTTTGTTTCGTGGAGTGCCGGCGTGGTGGTTCGACTTTTCAATCTCAAGCTTTCACCAATTCAAGAGGCCATTTATATGAGCCAGAAGTGTTTAGTTGACTGTATGTCGTTTATTAGTACGACATTTCTTATGCAAATTCAATATCCTTCCTCGTTCTTTTTATAGTCCAACAGGAAAACAATAATTTTATAATGTACCTTATTTTTATAGACATCAAATAATAATAATAATCAGTATCAAAAACTACGAATCTTCCAGAACAACAAACAGTAAAAACAACCTTTCGGACAGAATTTTCTAGTTGTCTTTTTCAACAAAGAAGCAGGCTAGCTACCCCAACAATTTTTTTTTGTTAATAAAAAAGATTGGATGTGATCAATCAAAAAATTAAAATCATAAAATTTATACTACCATCAACAAGGGAACAAAAAAGGGCACAGAATCTTCCTAATTTACTTCATCGCTAACATTTTTCAATTAAGTTTAGTATATAGAATTATTAAATATAGTTTAATAACTTCTAAACTTAAATTTTGATAATAAAATCTAGTTTGATCTACAAATCTTTTTCATAAAATTTGCTCCTCTCACTATTTCAACTAGACCAAAAAAAAAAAAAAAAAAAGCTTCATCAGTATAAGTAAAAAATGGATAAGGCGAGAAAACCCTCCTCGGAGGCAGAGGGTTAGTCTGCCCTTCGAACCAAGAGTTTCCATGTCCTCAAATAAGTAATAATAATAATAATAATAATAATAATAATAATAATAATAATAAACAAGAAACTGAGTCTTTTTGTCAATTTTGACATGTAAGATGATTTATTGATAACTGAAAATAGTTAAATTTCAAAATTTTATAGGGTATTGCCTCCTATCAGAATATTTGTCAGAATATAAATTTTTTATTTTAACATCAAATTTTATTACAGTTAATATTATACATATACAAATACACAATGCCAAAGCATAGATTAAGTAACAATTGCTTGTAGCATGCACATAAATTTCATCAATATTCTTTTTTTTAAATAAAAAAAATAATTAAAACTTATAATTAGTTATGGAACTGATTATATTAAGTATGACCGAAAAGCCATTTAATTCACTGAAAAACACACACAAAGTAGTGAGGTGTCGAGTTGCAACCTTCACATTAAGATGGCAAAACTTGTAACCATTTATCAGGGACTTGGATGACACTTGATCACCGGCCTTAGAGCACATCCTCAGCTTTCTTTGAAACGGCAATTACGTTAAAATTGAGAGACGCGGGGTTTTTTGGATCATGACATTTATGACCTTTGCAGCATCCTGCATTGTAATGAGATGTCAGCACATAAAGTTAAAGGGTCAGCTGCAGCCAATCTTTTGTTAGGATACAACAAGGACACCTTCAAGAATTAAACACTCAGCAACCTTGAATTAAAAGGATGCAAATCTAACATTCACATGTCTTCATTACTGACACGCACACAAACAGAATCAGAGGCAGAGAGAGGGAGAGGACAGGAGCAAGTTGGGTAGGCGAGGGGAAGGTCTAGGTGGAGGACAACGATTCTTTGGCCCAGAACAGACTTGGCCACAGGTACTCTGAAGGAAACCCAAAAAATTCTTAAGCCAATATCGAAGGCTGGACTGAGTTTATCCAGGCTTCATTGACTTTAGTCAGGTCCTAAAGATTACTTTTCCATTTGATTATTACAAGCAGTGGCTTCTTCAGACATTAAGAGTTCAAATTTTTTGTATTTCATTTTTTTCATTTTTCT
This sequence comes from Ceriops zippeliana, assembly GCA_037897445.1. Taxonomy (NCBI): domain Eukaryota; kingdom Viridiplantae; phylum Streptophyta; class Magnoliopsida; order Malpighiales; family Rhizophoraceae; genus Ceriops; species Ceriops zippeliana. Next base: position 3,129,326 of record JBAPLH010000055.1, on the reverse strand, counting down.
ATTTTTTTTTATTTTCAACTCCAAAACATTCCAGCTTTATACTCATCTTACCAAACATCAAGACTAACAAGGTTGAGGAGGAAATCTAAAGTGAAAGAGAGTGTATAAACCTGCAATAAGCTGCCTGGTGTTGTTGGACCATGAGATATTGGTCCTGACTTTCTTCCATCAAGCTCATAAAGTTCTCCTACACACAACAGAACTTGGAATTAGTGCCACATCATGAAAGTAACAGCTGCAGCGAATTGCTCACAATTTATTTATCAATTGTGTACAAACAAATTCTTGTTCCACTTATAACAGTTCTTTACACTCTGTGAGCGTGTGAAAGAGAGAGTGTACCCTCCACACAAGTGAAGCAGATAAAATGAGTATCCACATTATCTGAAGCCTGCAGAAAGAATAATTGGTGAGAGAACAACCTCAAAGAAATAAAACCAGCACTTGTTATCTCAAGTACTTTGCTCGTTTTCACAAATACTTCCAAGTATTTTGCAAAGCATATTCAACCTAACTTTATCACCTACTGCCAAGTAAGTCATAAACAACCTGTGGGGCACATTTAACCATTGCAAAACCCTTTTTCAAATTTTGCAATAGGCCACTTAAGTTCATAGCTTTAAAGCATTTTTGTTCCATCCTGCATTTTTTTTTTGTGTCCATAAATCTCACAACTCTTTTTTCTTTGTTCTTTTATTGAACAATGACAATACATCTACACCCTTATCTTTCTCTAAGTAGTATGCTGCAAAAATTAACAGACTTATAAATCAAGTCATATACTGATACTTCACACCAATCTGAACACTACTTGTGCAAACATTTTGTTACCTTGATGAACCACCTATTACCATTGAATGCCCTCACGTAAGCCAATGGGTTCCCTAATGGGACCGCACTTACAATAAAGAAAAGAATTTCACAAGAATTGCTATTAATACAAGTATTTAGTGTTTACCATATACCTAATTGGTGTTATTTCCTCAAATAAAATTTCATTGATACATCATCCAAACTAAAATATAATTATTTCAGCTCTAACCTCTGTATCACCAGCTGTAGCTGCTACAGAATGAGCAACTTCCATTTCTCTGTCATTCTCAAGAAATGCTGCACGCTGGACAAAATGCATGGACAAGACATAGCAATTGAGTTAAGAGATAAGAAAACTCTACTAAGATATCAAGATGGTTGTGAATTATGAGCAGAAGTGGGCACAGAGGTACGTGATGGGATGAATGGGACAAAGACGAGTTCAATAGCATAAACCTAAGGAGCAGAAGGTAAACCTGGAACGGATCCATGCTTGCAGTGGCTTTAAAAAACCTATCCAAGAATGATCCTTCAACTGAAAATAACATGTTATACTAAATTAGATTCACCATACTAATACTATGTGATTATGCAAAGAAAAAAAAAAAACTAATTTTCAGCTCATCTATGTTACCAAAAATAACATATTCACAAAGTCCAAGTTAGCCCCAAAACGCTCATCTTAGTTATTCATTCATTTAATATGTATGTCAAGAAACCATTTCACTTAAAAGCTTAAGTTGTTAAGTGGGGTTCAAAATATGGATCATATATATTACATGGCCCCTTATGCAAAAACCCAGCTCACTTTAGGTTGGAAGCATGAACAAGCTAGGCTCACTTGAGTCCGAAGCATGGATAAATTAAAAATTTATAATTAATTTACAATAAATGTAAGGATAGCATAATTCAAACTCATGATCATTTAGTCATAAAAGTTTTGATACTATGTTAAGAAACCATTTTACCTAAAAGTTTATGATCTAAAATTTAAATCATATATTACAATGTTT